>PVIW01000870.1:0-322456 GCA_004026585.1 Noctilio leporinus | reverse complement strand
CCAGAAATATCTTACCCAGAAGAAATCCTAGCTCTTGAATCTACTGTCAACTCACCGCCATAAGTCAGAGCCATTTTCTAACTCTGAGTTAGTTTATACAATTGCTTGCTATGTACTTTTAAAATTTCCTTATTAAGCCCTGGCTGGTGGCTCAGTGGGTAGGCACCAGCCTGCGAACCCAAAGGTCACTGGTTTGATTCCCAGCCAGGGCACATAACCAGGTTGTGAGCCAGGTCCACAGCCAGGTCTGTAGCTGGAGGCAGGTGAAAAGCAACCATACATGGATGTTTCTCTCCCTTTCTACCTCCCTCCCTCTCTGTCCTTCTCTATGAAAATAATAAAATCTTTACAAAAAATTTTCCCTATAAATTATGCTGACTCTTACAGTAAGCTTTGTAAAATGCCCAGCACTCCTTGCATACGGAATTCATAATGATTTCTTCTCTGTGTGTATCCTTCTGACGTTTTGGTCATTGAATCAAATGCCAGCATTACTTTTGAAGGTCCTTCCTTGGCTAAGGGGTTCAAATCCAAGCTTCTTTGCTAAAAATACAAAAGGCTCTGTGATCTGGCCCTTGATGGACCATCTAGCCTCAATTTTCACAATTTGTGTACTGTGCTTTGTTTTCAATCAACACCAAAGCAGTCGGATTTCCATCCTCACAAGTTGTCTCTCACCTGGCCCATTGTTCTTATCGTTCCCTTTGTCTAATAGTTCACGTTCTGCAATATTTAATTCTCCCTTCACCTGACTAACTGTGGCTCCTTCTGGAGCACAGCCTTGGGGATGTCTTTCCTCATAGAACGGTTCTGATTCATGTACTGATATGTACCATTCGATGCATGACTATCTGCGGTCTTGTTGTTACAGAACCCTGCCAATACTGTTCTGGAACAGCTGGGGGTTTGATTGCTTGCTGCCAAGAAGCGTGAGTCCCAATGCAGGAATTTGGTGAAAACAGGAAGGAGTTGTTTATTTAAGGGTTATACAAGTTTGAAATCATGGAAGATTAATGTTATTAAGTCCCATTCTGTTTAAAACCATCCAAAAGCCCTGGCTGGTGTGACTCAGTGGATTGAGCACCAGCCTGTGAACCAAAGGGTCGCCAGTTCAATTCCCAGTCAGGGCACATGCCTGGGTTGTGGGCCAGATTCCCCAGTAGGGGGCGCACGAGAGGCAACCACATATTGCTGTTTCTCTCCCTCTCTTCCCCTCTTTCTAAAAATAAATAAATAAAATCTTTAAAAAAACAGTAACCCCCAAGAACACAGTCTTGTCTCCCTTTGCCAAACCAGGCCAGGTTCAGAATACGGCAGTCAGAGGTACCAGCTTTCAGAAAGGCGGAAACCTGCCCATCAGCATTCCTGGTCACAGTTCAGCTGCAAGCATGTCATGAATCCAGGTGGCTAGGCAGGCCCCACGCAGCTGTTCCAGAGCAGCATTGGCGGGGCTCTATCACATTGTTACCAGCCTGAACAAGTCCATTTGCCTGACTGCATCAAAGCCTAATATGACATGAACAGAAGTTTGTAGCAAAGAAAGTAAAGGTTTATTTTTAAATAGTGGTCCATACCCAGAGGCACAGGTGGGCTAATTAATGCTCAAAGATCTGGCTCCTCACTGAGTTCCAGAGGATGGGTTATGTAGGGAAAATATCATTAATCATGGTGACTAAGGGACTTAGGATCACGCTCATCCTGGTGGTCTCTACTGATTGTTCAGCACTAAGGTAGGGGGTAACTGATCGGTGCAGCTGGTCCTCATTCAGCTATGGCATCACATTGTCTGGTTTCCCTGCTTTTTTGGGCCAGGAGCTGAAACACAACTGAGGCCTAGATATTATATCTAGTTTGACCAAAACTCTGTCTCTGTCAATAGATACAAGGCTCTGTTCCTGAGAATATTTGATACTGATCAGGACCTAATTTTCTTTTTTTTTTTAAAGATTTTATTTATTATTTTTCAGAGAGAGGGGAAGGGAGAGAGGCATAGAGGGAGAGAGACATCAATGTATGGTTGCCTTTCACCTGCCTCCAGCTATGGACCTGGCTGGAGACCTGGCTTGCAACCTGGTTATGTTGCCCTGGCTGGGAATCAAACCAGCGACCTTTAGGTTCACAGGCTGGCCCCTTATCCACTGTGCTACCAGCCAGGGCAGAACCTAATTTTCCTAAGGACCTAATGATTAAGAGAGTGGACATGTAAGGGAGAAAGAGGTGGGAGAGTCAGAGTGCCGGACAAGGCTAGTTTGAATCAAAAGGAAATGAAGGAAGAAAGGTCATATTAGAGAAATGAAGCTTCTACATGGTTACAGTCTGAAAGAGGAAGACTGGTCATAATGCCATGAAGAAAACATGCCCTGGTTGGTGTGGCTCAGTGGATTGAGTGCTGGCCTGCAAACCAAAGGGTCGCTGGTTTGATTCCCAGACCAGGCACATGCCTAGGTTGCAGGACAGGTCCCTGGTTGGGGCAAGCAAGAGGCAACCATACATTGATGTTTCCCTCCATCTCTTTCTCTCTCCCTTCCCTTCTCTCTAAAAGTAAATAAATAAAAATCTTTTAAAAACACACACAAGTCGAAACAGTGGTGTGATTAAACATTATGGTTATTAAAAAGCTATTTACAAGGACAATAATGAACAAAACAAACAAGCAAGCAAAACAGAACCAGATACATGAATACAATGAATAGACCTTCAGTGGGCAGAGGGGAGTGGGGAGGGGGAGGAGGAGGCAAAGAAGGGGAGCAGTTTAGTCAAGGAACCAGCATGGAAGAACCATGGACATGGACAACAGGTGGGATTGACTTAGGGGGTGGAGTGGGTGGATGGGGAAGGGGACAGAGGGGAGGAAAATGGGGATGGATGTAATACAATAAAATAAAATTAAAAAAAAACTGTTTACGTGGGGCATGCCTATGCTATAAGGAAAGCAGAAGAAAGAACGAGAGAGAGAGAGAGAGAGAGAGAGGGAAAGAGGGAGGAAGGAAGGAAGGAAGGAAGGAAGAAGGCAGGCTATGAGTTTGATTCCTCCTTAGATTAGCAGGAAAGAGAAATTGGATAACAGCCTCTGAACTTCTATCTGCCTGTCTGCTTCTTTGAGTCGAAGAGTCAATCCTGCCAATGATCTGTAGTGCTGTCAAGAGCAAAGGTTGCTTCATCTCGCCTGCTACCCTAGGGGACAGTCTTAACTTTCTTATTAAAGCTTCAGCAAAGAATTGGAGAGGGTTTTTTTCCCTTTCTTTTCTGTTCTTTCTTTCTTTCTTTTTTGTTTTTTTTGGAAGCTGTGCTGATTAAACCATTCCTGCTTCTGCACTTTACACTTTATCACTGTGACATAACATGAAGAATAAAAATCTTTTTTTACCCAGTGCTAACCTTTTTTACCCTCATTTATCTTTTTTACCTTGGATACCAATTCAGTGTCTATATTCATATTCTATAGAAATGGGCCAGAGGTCTAATTTAATTTAAAATAAATATTTTAATAGTAGAGAATTTGGCAAACACAATACTAAGCAATAAATATCTGTAAATGTTCTGGGTATTTGAGAGTTGCATAAGTGTGCAAATGTTTACCTGAAATAACATTCACAGATGTCCATTCGCATAGCAATACATTCTGTTTTAAATTTGGTAATTTGAGTTTTTATGAACACTCATCTCTGTCTTATAAATACTTGCAATTTGCCAGCCCATGTATAATGGCTCTCAATATTCACTCTCCCAGTGTTATCAAAACATTGATTTAAAGAAATTTAGACTGGCAAGAGGCCCCTAGAAATATTGCCCAAACTTTACTTTATATATATGAAAAACGAGGCACAGGTCAAAGAAGACACTTGGCCAAAGTCACACAGCTGGTGGCATGGCAATGACAAAGCATATTTCCTCTCAGTCTAGTAGCCTCTCCATTGTGTCCTACCCACAACTACCACCAATTAAACATGGTGCTACACAAATGGAAATGAAATCACAACAAGAAGTACTAGTACCCACATCCCATAAAATCAGCTGGCAAGTCCTGTTACTTTTTTTTTATATCCTAATCCTCTAAGACCTAGCTCCAATATTACCTCTCTTCTAAAATGCCTTTTTAGAAGTTAGTCACTCTTTTAAAAATATATTTACTTTATGTATTTATTTTCAGAGAGAATGGAAGGAAGGGGGAAATAGAGGAAGAGAAACATCAACATGAGTGAGAAACATTGATCAGTAGCCTCACACATGTGCCTGACTAGGACCTGACCCAAAACCCAGGCATGTGCCCTGACCAAAAATCAAACGTTTTACTTTGCTGGACTCAAAGTAGGCTCAGCCTACTAATCCACACCAGCCAGGATGAATTAGTCACTGAATTATAATATGTTATTACAATAACATGATGAATTATAATAACAACATATTATAATTCTCACTCTTTATGCCTTTTACTCTGTCCCCTAGTCTTTGAAATCTTCATAGCCAGGGGCCATGTTTCATACATATCATTATAACCATGTATTAGATTTCTCTGGATTTTGTAATAAATTACCAAAAACCCAGTGACTTAAAAGAACAGAATTTTGTTCTCTCATAGTTCTGGAGGCCAGAAGTCTGAATTCAGTTTCACTTGGTCAAAATCAAGGTGTTATCCAGGCCCTGATCCCTCCAAAAGCTGTAAGGGAGGATCTGTTCCTTGTTCCTTCTGAATTCTTGGGGCTGCCAGCATCATTTGGCTTGTGGTCACATCATTCCAATCTATGCTTCTGTGATCACATTGTAGTCTCCCCTTTTGTTTGTGTCAACTCTCTCTCTCTCTCCTGATGACAAGGATACATGTGATTGCATTTAGGACCCCATCTCAATATAATTGCAACTACAAAGTCTTTTTTCCCATATAAAATGATATTTACAGGTTCCAGAGATTAGGACATGGATAATATCTTGGCAGGAGGTCATTATTCAGCTTACTGAAAACCCTACTTCATAGACCAGGACCTGGCTCATAGCACAGAGAATTTATATTTGTGTAGTTCATTTTTTTAATTAAGTTCTTTGGCTTCTCCATTTCCTTTATTCTTTTTAACATCCCCCTGTCTATTCTATAACCACCTTTTAAATTTTTTATTTATTATTCTTAAAGAGAGGGGAAGGGAAAGAGGCAGAGAGGGAGAGAGAGACATTAATGTATGGTTGCCTTTCACCTGCCTCCAGCTACAGACCTGGCTGGAGACCTGGCTTACAACCTGGTTATGTGCCCTGGCTGGGAATCGAACCAGCGACCTTTGGGTTCACAGGCCTGCACTTTATCCATTGTGCCATCAGCCAGGGCCATCATGTTTATTTTTAGTACATTTTATGTATATGTATACATATATGTGTATATGCATGTTTTAATAAATATGTTTTATATTTGGTATATGTGCTCCTGATAATGTAAATTATACCATATTTTTAATGACTTAAATAATAGCATATGGAATACTTTTGTAGCCAATTTTCATCTACCAAGTATTATATCGTTGGCATTTCCCCATGTCGTTAAAAACTCCTTTTTAACAGCATTTTAATAGCTGCATAATGGTCCATCATGTGGATGTACCATAATTCACTTTACCATTCCCTTGATGTTATACAACTGCACTGTTTATGAATGACTTTTTACAATACTGAGTTATATAAACACAATGAAAAGCACTTACCAACACCAATTCAGCATTGGTAGAAATTGAACCTATTTTCAATGACTGGAAAATGTACGCTTCCATATAGCCACATTTGAGAGAAAGTATTGAAGTACTGATTTTTCAACTATGTGTCACCCTATCTCATAGCTCAATCACCTTTGGCCCAGCACTCTGCAGCACAAGTGTGTCAAGAGACAGAGAGTACAGGATAGGAAGAGATATGTGGCAAATAGGGAAGGGCTTAAAGAGGAACAACTTGAAATACTACCTTAAAGGATAAAGAGCAAGTCAGTTCCTAATGTGAGGCAGACAAAGCCTGGGACACCCAGGAGACAAGTAAAGTTAAATGAGGAAGTTGCCACTGAGAGGCCTGATTACCTCCAGCAGGCCTGGCAAGATGCGGGAATTTTGAAAGCTGGAGGGAAAGTAGAAAGAATGATTAAGACTAAGACTTTTGCCCTGGCTGGTAGCTCAGTGGATAGGTGCCAGCCTATGAACCCAAAGGTCACAGGTTCGATTTCCAGCCAGGGCACATAACCAGGGTGCAAGCCAGGTCTCCAGCCAGGTCCGTAGCTGGAGGCAGATGAAAGGCAAACGTACATTGAAGTTTCTCTCCCTCTCTTCCTTCCCTTCTCTCTAAAAATAATAAAGTCTTTAAAAAATAAAATAACTGAAAAGTTAAAAATAAAAAAAAGGTTAAGACTTTTATACCCAAAGGGCCCTAGTAATTCTGCTAGATAGGGAGACATGATTTGTACTTTCTTTTTAATCCACATTGACTTTGCATTCCCTGGGCCCTTACTTAAGTGACTGACCATCACTTTTCATAATTGAATACATGGGAGCCTACTATGTGCTAGGCTGCATGCAAGTGATTTTACATCTATCACCTCCATTTATCCTCACATCAACCCTATGACATTGTATTATTTATCCCTGTGTTACAGATAGAGAACTGATGCTCAGTAAGGTTAAGCATATACTTAAGGCTGGAAGGTCACAGTGTATTGATTCCAAAGCTCTGTTCTTAACTTTTCTCCTCCACCTTCATTCCCAAGTTAGGTTTACAGGTCTTATCTCAAAATATTCTGGTTGTGTGAGTCCAGTTGGTACCTAACCCAAGCACTTCTTAAGCATGTAGCTTTGGGTACACAGAAAATGCTGGAGCTGAATCCTCACATGATCTCCACCCTGGGAAAACAACTCAAAGTTTATGACTCACTCAATTCCAGTGAGTTAGTTAAGACATGGACATTCAGGAGCCATTTGCTTTCAACCTCCTCAGTACTTACTTCAGCTCTGTAAATATACAGCACTGTCACAGTGTTACTGTTAGCACAATTCAGTAATTATCTGAAAGAAGGATGAACTTTAAGAGAGATAAAATTAGAAATAGAGATGTCTTTAAATAGTATACTCCATACCTAAATTATTAGCAAGAAATTCTGAATTTCAGAGCATTAACAAACGTACTTGCTCATATTAAGACAAGAAAGATATTTTGCTTTAAAGTTTAAATGATTTTCCTCCTCTTCACAACCATTTGCCACCTATTTATAACATTATATTTAGTATCAACTACAATGGCATTTATTTTGTTAAGTTATATATCATGAAGTAGGGGGAATATGAATTAATTTCCTTTGGCCATGGACCAGTTTTGCCTAGACAGACCAAAACTTAGCTAAATTTTTATATTTTCTCCATACTTGAACTTGTTTTCCTGTACATACATGTTTTTATATACATGTAGTTTTATTTCTATTTTATATAATAGTCCATTATTCATCAGATTTTTAATTTTTGCCTGATCAAATTTGTAGAATCATTAAACACTAGGATTAAGTTGACACTGTTTTTTGCCTTTCTGACCCATTTATGTCCTCTGATTATATTACAATGTTAGGATTGTAAAACATCAGGTTTTTAAAAGTTCTTCAATGTTTATTCAATGAAAATAGTCTTTTACTACTAGGACTGTCTTCTAATAGTACCATAAAATGGTTCACAAACATTTTCTTAAGCATTTTTATTGGCAGAAAACTCATTAAACCTTGAGATGGACTATTCCATCTTTGGGCTCTTAAATCCCTTCTTTCCCTTATTTTGACCAAACTTCATCTCCATAAGGTTTCCTTTAATTAGTCCTAGTTTTATCTGATGAAGCCACACAGACAAATCTAATTCCTCTTCTACTGATTTATAATTGTAATTTTACAACATTCTGGTACTGACATAAAATCATTAATGATAATAACTAATCATTAAATAGTGCTTACTATATGCCAGGAACTGTGGTAAATGTTTTTACATACTTAACACATTGTAATACAACAACCCTATATAGCAGGTTCTATTATTATCCTTATTTTAAATGGAGGAGATTGAGACACAGACAGAACAAATAATTCACCAAAGGTCATGCAATTGGTGAGTGGTGGAGCCAAGATTCTCAGCCTCTCTGTCTGAGACCACTGGGCTGTATATATTAAACCTGATTTATATTATATGCTGCAATGTTATGATATACACACACACACACATATGTATGTATGTATATACATTTGTGCATATGTATGTATATACATTTGTGTGTGAGTGTGTGTGTGTGTATGCTGTTTTATTATACTATGCATTCTAAATGAGTTAAGGAATTATATACAAAGCATCAAGTCAAGAGATAACATAGATAAATATATATTTCTTATATCACTTCACCAACGCAGTTCTCAGAAACAAGCCTAGATATTAAGGGAGAAGATTAGACTATCCATTTCTGGATAATGATTTATAGGTACTGATGTATGGTCATCTACCTTACTGAAGTTTACCAGTCAACAGGACAATGTATTTGCTCAGAATTTCCAAATGTATTTGTACTCTCTCACTCTTAAAAATGCCAACAGCCAAAAAATAACAGACATTTAATGCCTTAATAAACAAACATAAGAAAAAACTAAGAGGAAACAGAAATGCTTTAAAGAGCAAAACTTAGAGTAATCTCATTAATAATCATTAATAATCTCAAATGAATAAAACATTAAGTCCATAAATAAGGCAGTGTGATAGAAAAAAAGAAACATTCACCAACCAAGAATATAGTCTTAGAAAATAAAAATATGATTTCAAGTGGTTTTTTAAAAAATATTTTATTCATTATTTTTAGAGAGAAGGGCAGGGAGGGAGGAAGGAAGGGAGAGAAACGTCAATGTATGGTTGCCTTTCACTTGCTTCCAACTGGCTGGAGACCTGGCTTGCAACCTGGTTATGTGCCCTACTGGGGAATCAAATCAGCGACCTTTGAGTTTGCAGGCTGGTACCTATCCACTGAGCCACACCAGCCAGGGTTATGATTCCAAATGTCGATTTTTTTTTTTTTTTTATCTTGGTAGAAACTAAGCAATAAGGACCAGATATATCATGTAGAAAGTGGGACTTAAAACAAAGACTGGATACACAATAGACATAAATAAATAAGCAAATTAGAGAATTTAAGATATTCAAATTATGAGTTATATATAGAGAGAGCAGAGAAAAAGAGAGGGAGGAGGAGGGAGGATAAAGGAAGCAAAGAAGGAGGAAAGGAAGGAGTAGGAGGGAGGAAAGGAGAGAAGAAGGAAAAAAGAAGAGACAGAGCCAACATATTTTAAAAACACAACAATTACTAGAACTGAAGGTTATAATTTGTAAAGTTTTCCCACATCCCCAGCGCACTGAATGATAAATGTACTATACCATGGCATATCATGAAATTTCAGGACTCTGGGGATAAAGAGAAAAGTCTGAAAGCTTACAGAGAACAGCCCTGACTAGTGTGGCTCAATTGGTGGGGCACTGTCCTGCAGAGCGAAAGGTCTCCGATTCATTTGCCCGTCAGAGCACATGTCTGGGCTGCAGGTTTGGTACCTAGTCAGGGCATGTTCAAGAGACAACCAATAATGTTTCTCTCACACATCAGTGTTTCTCTCCCTCTCTCCTTCCCTTCCCTCCCTTCTCTTTAAAAATAAATAAAGTCTTTTGGCCCTGGCTGGTGGCACAGTGGATGGGCACTGGCTTGCAAACCCAAAGGCTGCTGGTTCAATTCCCAGCCAGGGCACGTGGCCAGGTTGCAAGCCAGGTCTCCAGCCAGGTCCATAGCTGGAGGTAGGTGAAACGCAACCATTCATTGATGTTTCTCTCTATCTCTCTCTGCCTCCTTCTCTTCCTCTCTCTCTAAAAAAAGTAATAAATAAACATAAAAAATAAAACATTTTAAAATAAAGTATTTTTAAAAATCAATTAATTAAAAAAATAAAAGCTTACAGCGAATAATAGGTCACATACAATGCATCTGGAATTTTAGTGCCATTAAACTCCTCAACAGCAATATTGGAAGATAATTTGATAATGGAGCAGTGCCTTCAAAATGAGAGAAAATTATATTCAACTTAGAATTCTCCCCATCAAGAAAAAATACCAGTCTATAGTGTGAGGAAAATAAATGTATTTTCCAATAAGCAGTACCTACAAATTGATCTTCCTTGCAATTTAAAAAATAAAGGTACAGAAAATTTGCTACACCAAAATGAGGGAGAAAAACCAAGGGAGAGAAAAATGATGGGATCCGGCAAGCTGGACATCCAGCCCAAGAAAGTTCCACATAACTGAAACCCTTAAGCTCTCTTTAAATACAAGTCAGGTCGCTTTTTCTCACCTAATTACAAGACTGCAATGTGCCCTGGCTGGTGTGGCTCAGTGGGTTAGGCATTGGTTCTGCAAACCGAAAGATTGAAGGTTTGATTCCAGGTCAGGGCACATGCCTGGGTTGCAGGCCAGGTCCGTAGGTGTTGGCATGAAAGAGGCTACTGATCAACCAACAGATGTTTCTCTCCCTCCCTTTCTCCCTCTTTTCCCCTCTATCTGAAAAGAAATAAATAAAATCTTTTAAAAACTGTAATGTCTTCATATCATACAACAACATAAAAACTCTTTTTGGGGGCCTATTTCTTCAACTTCAGCTTGTAGTACCCTCTTTCTGTCTCTAATGCTGTGTCCTGACTGGGAATCTGTTGTGTGTGAAACTCTAACCTCACAAGTATTCGAGTAGCCTCTCCTATAAGTCAGCAAGCCAACCTCCAGCCTCTGTCATGGACTGGAGGCACCAAGGCCACCTACAGGGCCTCCAACCCTACAGGAAACACCAGCACCCAGGAATAACAGTGAGTCAACAAAGGTGACTATGCTTACCTTTGTCAAATATGACTCAGCTTTTATTGATGCAGGTTCAATCTCAGTCAACAACAATTGATCAATGGCTATAACACTTAGAAACAATCAGTAATGACATTACAAGAGAGAATTGGGGGATAACCAACCTGAGTCCCAAGAGTTCAAATGGAATCCGGGTCTGTGAGGCATCAGATCAGTGTCTTGCAAGGCAGAGTCCTTGGTGGCGGTGACTTCAGAGTCACCTAAAGCCAACACAACCAGAGCAGCAGCATGCCATTCTCTCTCTCCCTCCAGGCTACCTCAGCAGTCCCTCCAAATGCTCCCGCTTTTCTGTTCCTCTTGAACAGTGAATCACGTTGTTTTCTGCACAGTCTCTCACATACAGGTTGTTTTCCTCAGTCCTGAGAAACATATGTTGTTCATGTTGCTTCTGGTACTCCGTGGTGTCATGTTGTTTATCAAGTCAGACTGCACATGCTCTCAACACGGCATCACTCCTGTTCTCCACTGGATCAAACCTGTGACATTTCAATTGGCAGGACAACACCCAACCAACTGAGTCACACCTGCTAGGGCAAAATACTTACACTTGTAGTGGTGCATTCAGAAGAGATCAAGTGCAATAACTATCATAAAACAGACGTAACAATCCAGTTTGGGGGAATGATGAAAAACCATTGTAGTAGAGAAAACAGTCTGGGGGTAGCTAGAATAAGATATTGTAGCATTGCAGCAGACACTCATGAGAAATCAAGTGACATTACAAGCAATGGTCATTTTATTTACAGCTGCCACTTGTTGAAATTCATTGTGGTCTATGCCTTTCTCTAGGGGCTGGATAGATTTGATTTAATACTCATGATGACCCTAGGAACTTAAGTATTATAATTGTCCCCATTTTACCTAAAAGAGAGCTTAGGCCCTTTGCCCAAAGCCACACAGTTAAGAAGCAGTGAAACTAGGATTCGATCCCAATTTTGTTTTTCTACTATGATATGCTGGACTTATTGACTGCTATTTATGATGTTTATTACATGAGTATACCCTACTTTAACCTATTTCTCTATATTACTTTGTGAAAACTAGTCCAAACACTCCCCACTCCAAACTTTGAGGGCCCTGACCTACAGAAAGAACCCTTGCTATGACTGCCTGGAGTGGGGAACACAGTCCTCAGAAAGGTCTTCATCGTATGAATTGGGGGCCTATCTCCACTTTTCAAACTTTTAAAAATATTTTGTTTATTATTTTTAGAGAGAGGGGAAGGGAGAGAGGCAGAGAGGGAGAGAGACATCAATGTATGGTTGCCTTTCACCTGCCTCCAGCTACAGACCTGGCTGGAGACCTGGCTTGCAACCTGGTCATGTGCCCTGACTGGGGAATCGAACCAGCAACCTTTGGGTTCCCAGGCTGGTACCTTATCTACTGTGCCACCAGCCAGGGATCTTCCTTCTGTCTTTTATTTCTTGGACTTCTGTGCAGTTCGACATTCTGGAATTTCTGGATATGCCTAGTTTTGAGGTAGATATACCCGTTACACAGCATGTCTGTGTCTCCATCTTGTATCTCTGTCTAAATCAGACAATTATACAACACTGATAAGCAAATACAAAACAAACATATCATGACCCAAAGAATCAGCGAAATACATTAAAACAAAGATGACGTACAATTTATGGTCCATTAATTTAAACCTTAATCCCTAGTAGTGGTAATAACTCTGAGAAGGGCAAGGGGCAGAAAGCCAGTATTCTTTTACATTACTTTCAGAAAGCAATTTGGAAATGTGTATGAATAATCTCAAAGTTCTTTGTTGCTTTTTTAAAAGATTTTATTTATTTAATTTTAAAGAGTAGGGAAAGGAGGGAAAAAGAGAGGGAGAGAAACATGATGTGTGAAAGAAACCATGATCATTGCCTTTCTCATGCCTTCACTGGGGACCTGGCTCACAACCCAAGAACCTGCCCTGACTGGGGATCCAACGGGCTACCTGTGGGTCTGCTGGATGGCACACAATCCACTGAGCCACACCAGCCAGGGCTTCATTTTTGACCTAGTGTTTCATTTCTAGAAATCCATCCTAAGAAAATTTTTAAAAATTATACCCATGTGAAAATAATTTACCACCTCTCAAAATTGTAAAAATTGAAATGTTCAACAGCTGGGGATGGCCAATAAAATATTACACAACCATTGAAAATAATGGTTTTGAAAATTATAGTAACATGGGGTAGTTTTTGTGATGTAACACAGCTCAGAATTGCTGTGTGGCTAATAAGATAAAGAGAAAAGGATGGGTAGGGTGTGTGCATGTATGTGTGCATGCATGCATGTGTGTGTGTATTGAGGGGCAGGAGAAAAGCTGGTGAAGAATCTAGAACCAAATTTTAAGGGGCTTTGAATGTAATGGGATACAAAAGGAAAACAACGCAGGTGTATATCTGAAGCCAGTACGCAAATTTGATTCATCTCCCAGAAATACCAATTTTGTACGAATAAGGAAAATGCTTATATTTAATTGACATGTAGAGTATAAAATCTATGTGCATTGCAGAGATAAATTTTGAAATTTCAAAGGCAATTCACCCTGAGGTAATCAGGCCTGTTTAGCCACTGCAGTCACAGAAGCACATGTTCATACCCTTCCATAGGGAGAAAGGTCACAGGTACAACTTCTGAAAGGTTCAGAAGTACAACAGTCAGAGTGTAGAAAGCCAGTGAAAAATTTTAAGAAATAAACTTTATGGCTTAGAAAGATATTGGAAGCAGTGCAGATTAGACATAAGCCATCTCATATGTAGGGATGCCAACTAGTAAACTATTGGCATTGGCCATCTAGAGAATGGGAACTTCAGCTAAGGCAGAATGGTAGTAGACATTCAGGAAAGAGAATACATTTGGGAGAAATATGAGAGATAGGGTGCTGATTTTTAATAAGCAACTGCTTGTAGAAGGGGTGATTGAGAAGAAATAATCAAACACAGCTTCAGTAGTGCTATTTTCCTTCCTGAAAGCACTCAACTGCTCCCCTCTCCCCAACTTCTACTAATACTTTTTTTTTTAAAAGATTTTATTCTTTTTAGAGAGAAGGCCAGGGAGAGGGGCAGAGAGGGAAACATCCATGTATGGTTGCCTTTCACCTGCCTCCAGCTATGGACCTGGCTGGAGACCTGGCTTGCAACCTGGTTATGTGCCCTGGCTGGGAATCGAAACAGCGACCTTTGGGTTTGCAGGCCGGCACCTACTAATACTTTTCAAACCCAGCCCCAGCTGGTGTGGCTTAGTTGGCTGGGCACCATCCTGCAAACCAAAAGGTCTCAGGTTTGATTCTTGGTGCAGGCACCACACCTGGGTTGTAGATTCAGTCCCTAGTCTGGGTGCATACAGAAGGCAGATCAATGCTTCTTTCTCACATCGGAATTTCTCTCCTTGTCTTTCTCCTTACCTTCCCCTATCTCTAAAATAAAAAAATAAAGATGATTTTTTAAAAAATAAAGGAAAATGCTGAGCCTGACATTCAAAAATTGCAAAGGTATAGCTTCAATGTACCTGTCTTCCTTTCTTTCTGACTTACAATGTTCCTAGCTATGATTCATTGTCATTCTGCAATATTCTCCCCCATTATTTGTGCCATTTCATATGCTTAGATTTCTTCTCCTGTTGACTTAGCCCAGTTCCAAAATCTATTTCCCGTGCAATTTACTCCTCTGTGAAGACTACCTACCTAATCATCCCTTAGCAAGGAGCTCTCATTTCTTTAAATGCCCATAGCATTTTGTCTGAATCTCTTTTGTCACATATCTTATCCTCTTCTCACCAGGGAAACCAGTTACCCTATTAACCCCCAAGTTGTATCATGCCACGCCATCATTCAAAACTGTGCTGTGGTTCCCATCTCAGTCATGTAAATACCAAAGTCCCTAGAAATCCCTGGTGTAGTGTTTCTCAATCAAGCCCAGCTAGGCATTATTCAGGTCAGAAAGTATTTTTTAAAAAATCCATGCCCGGACCTCACTCCAGACCAAGTGAATCAAATCTTGAGGGGTACAATGTTTTATATCTCCCCAGGTGATTCCAAAGTGGAGTCAGGGTTGATTGAGGGCCATAGAGGTTTAGCTTACTGAAGCTGAGAGAAGAGTTGATAAACTGCTTCGTGTTCGCTGTGTGGACTACAGGCCCATTCTAGACCAAGGGTTGCCTCTTTCTGAACCATGATTTTTTTCTCCAGCATTTGCCTCAAGCTCTAGCTTCTCCGAGCAAGTAATCAATACAAATAATAATAATAATAATAATAATAATAATAAAAGCAAACAAAAAAAGAAAACCTTAGAACACAGTCCCCTCAGAAGTTGTCAGTTTCTGTGACTTAGAAACATAATTTTTCCTCTGAGGACAATTGTGGACATAGCTTTATCTGCAGAAAAATGATATCCTCTTAAAATAAGTATTCAAAATCCCAATGGACACAAAGCCAAATATGTGAAGGTTAGCAAGCATGGTGTAGAACAGAAGCAGAATGCTGTGGCAGAGGCGCTGGAGGAGGGACAATGCAGTCAGGTGCAGACTCTCCTCTTTCCCTTCTAACTCACTCAGTTTGATCTCGGTGGTGCAGGGGTGCTTCAGCTTAACCATCTCAATCCTCCCCACATACTCCCTCACCACCCCACCCCGCCCGCATGGTCTAGGGTTCTCTCAGTGGTGTCCCACTCATGAAGAATTGGTAGTTGTTCTTCTTGTGGGGGGAAGCAAAGTCAGGAAGAACCTTTGTCTCCTTGGTGAGATCACTGCTAGAATCAGAATCCAAGGAGCATTTGACAAAATGAGGCAGTGGAATGAATCTAATGAAATGCAGTATAACTGGGTAAACATATGTCAAACATGCAAGTACTAAGTAGAGGAGGTTTAGCATAGAGACAGCATGTAGAAGAGATATTTACGGGGCTGATGATCAGTCAAGAGGACCTCAGTTTTCAAACTTAGGCATGCCTCAGAATGATCACAAAAGCTTATGAAAACAGCCTGGTTGGCTCCAGCCCTAAATTTTTTGATTCAGTAGGTCTGGGGTGCAGTCTGAGAATTTGTATTTCTACAAGCTCCTAGGCAAGGCTGATGCTGATGCTGCCGATTCAGGGATGACTGAGAATCACTAGTGTAGTGCGAGTATCCAAAAAATGTTACTACAAATTTAGAGGGCAGCCCTGGTTGGTGTGGCTCAGTGGATTGAGCACTGGTCTACTAACCCCAGGGGTCACTGGTTCGATTCCCGGTCAGGACACATACCCAGTTTGCAAGCCAGGTTTCCAGCCAGGTCCCTCACTGGAGGCAGGCGAAAGGCAACCATACACTGATATTTCTCTCTCTCCTTCTTCCTTCCCTGCTTCCCCCTTCTCTAAAAATAATGAATAAAATATGTTTTAAAAGGATAAAGTTTTTTTTAAAATTTAGGTGACAAAAGCAAAATTTGTGCAACAGAATAGGTAACCATATGTCTTCTCTATTAGTCCTAATTGGCACCTATGGAATGTGCGCCATACCCAGGAGTATGACCAGGGAAAAGAATGAATGATGATGAAGAGACTTGCAACCATGTGAAATGAGGCTCTTACGAAGAAATGGGATCATATAATTAGGAGAAAGTAAGATTTAGGCAGGACACAATGCTATTTTTCTCTTCAAACCTATGGAGGAATCTTAATTGGACAACAGAGATTTGATATCAGTAGCGTCAAGGAGTATCATAGCTAAAATCCATGGCCATCCATCTAAGGAGACAGGCTCCAATCTGAAGTAAAGCAGATATTTCTAGCAGGTAGAACTGTCCTATGTTACACTGCTGTTTCTTAAGTGTCGAGCTCCTATCAGTCAAAATATTCAAGCACAGTCCAAAAGCTATTCAGTCACCTTATACCTTCAAGACTGAGAAATCCTATGAGTCTATGATATTGTTTTGTTAGTTATGTGGTCAAGTTAATGTGATAGTACTTCATTTGGAAAAATAAGAACAAACTAAAGAATGGTACCCAAAACATGGTATCTCTAAATCATGATTAAAAATATGAGCCTACCTGGCTAGTGTGGCTCAGTGGATTGGCACTGTCCTGGGAATCCAAGGGTTGCTGGTTCAATTCCCAGTCAGGGTACAGAGCCAGGTTGCAAGCCAGGACTCCAGCCAAGTCCCCAGCTGGAGACAGGTGAAAGGCAACCATATATGGATGTTTCTCTCTCCCTTTCTTCCACCCTCCCTGCCTTTCTCTCTAGAAATAATGAATAAAATCTTTTTTAAAATATGAGACTAGGGTTACTTAAGAAAAGGCTGTGATCAATGCAATTTGAAACTGAAGGAAGCAAATAGATTTAATAAGAGGCATTGAAGCAAAACCCAGACAGACTGCAAGGCAAGAAGGAAAGGTACAGGTATGAGTGAACATGACCAAGTACATAATGAAATCAGACCAAATGCAGGCAAGAAAGCAAGACAGGTAAAAGTTCCCTCTTTCCATGGAAATTTACCACCCGCAGCAAATATTTCCTCCATTCTGACATCTAATATTACCTACAGTTATGTATGAGCCCAAATTTGATGTGAACAACCTGGGAACTGGTTAGAGTTAAGAGAACTCATGAGGACTGTAGGTCAGGTAAACGTCTGTGTCATCAGTGCTGAAGGAGTCAGTGAATCTGAGGGGCAAAAAGAAAAAGGAGCCCAAGATAGAAAGTTGTCACTGTGAAAATACTGTTTGACTAATCTGGGGGCCCCGCTCTGAGAGGTTTTCAAGGATCTGGGTGTACATGGTCTATAATGATATCTTAGGCAAAGTGGTGATCTTTGGTCCCAGCCTTTTTCAACTCAAAGGAAATCTCTTTGCCCTCTTCCCATTCTTGGCCTTTCAAGCCTGGTCTTCCTGTTCTCTCCCTAATTATCTCTACTGAAAAAAATTATAGTATCAGCTTGTACTTGATTTTGAATGAGGGGATATGAATGCGTTATTATATATATAGCATTTTCCTTATAAACTTTAAACCATTATTAACAGATTTAAGGCATCAGGGTCAAATGTATGAACAATTTGGGACAGAGGTCTTAAAATAACAGCCTACAGCCCTGGCTGGCGGCACAGTGGATAGGCACCGGCCTGCCTGCAAACCCAAAGGTCGCTGGTTTGATTCCCAGTCAGGGCAAATACCCAGGTTGCAAGCCAGGTCTCCAGCCAGGTCCATGGCTGGAGGCCAATGAAAGGCAACCATACATTGATGTTTCCCTCCCTCTCTGCCCCTCTCCCTTCCCCTCTCTCTGGAAATAATAAATAAAAATTAAAAAAAAAAATAACAGTCTACTCTCCATTTCTGTAATCAACCTAAAGGCAGCAAGGACCACATCAAAATCATTTGGGAAATCTTACTCGGGTTACCTCGAACAAAACTCACTTGGGTTTCAAAAATAACACAAATATTGGGTGCTAGGTCTTCTGGAATAAAACTTAAAAACAGACATAGATGCCATTTCCCAATGGCAAGTGATGTCATTCCAATGATTAAGTTTGGATTCTGATGGCTAGCTAGCTCAGTTCTCATTGAGAAGGTCGCTGCGGTAGAGCAACATAATGGGTTCCATTCCTATGTACGGCAATGAGAAGCACTGACTTTTAGAGCTGGAAGGACCCTTAGAAACCAGCTAGTCTAAAGCCTCATTCTCTAGATGTTGAAAATAGAGGCTAATGGCGGATAAGAAATTGCCAGATTATGGGATGAGTGACTAGAGGAGCTGGAATAGGAACACTACATTGTGCTAACTTGATCACATTTCACATGCTCAAATGGCCCTCGAACCTCTAACCAGAGGGTGACCAACCATCCTGAACTGCATGAAACTTCCTCAGTTTAAATATTGAAAGTCCCATGTCTTGGGGAAAAAGCCTTAGTCCTCTGAGACTGGAATGGTTAGCCACCCTACCCGACCAGCTATTCCCGAAACACATGCTAGTAGACTGAAGAGGATTGACCAAGACTATACAGATGCACTTCGTATAACTTTCTACTGGTGCCAACCTCTACTGGGTCAGGAACTCACAACATGATCCTCCTAGCCATTCTCCTCTTCCTCCTTCTCTTCTTCCTGACTAAAATCTATGTATTTAATAATTTTTAATTAGAAAAAATAAGAGTTCATACTATGTGACAGGCATCATTCTAAAGGTTGAGAATGAAGTGGGAAAAATAACAGAAAATCACTGACCTGATAAGGCTTACATCCTGCATGAAAAGATAGGCAAAGAAATAAAAATCTTCTAAAAAGCTGAATAAGTTAGTGAATACTTTGTCAGCTGGTGATAAGCGGTTTAGAGAAAAATGAAGCAGGCAAATGGAGGAGAAGGTGATGTTTGTGGGGATGCTGCTGTTTTGGATAAGGTCATCAAGGAAGGTCCCCGAAAAAGGTGGCTTTATAATCTACAAAGCCCTTTCATACACTATTTCTAGCAGACACACATTTTCACAGGGCACTATTATCAGATTAAAGCTCATCTTTTAGCCCCATTTAGTTTGCCATAGTCCTTCATTGCAATGACCAAATATTTTAATTCCTCCCCTAACTTCCTGTAACTGCTGCTATAGCAGTGGCATTTGGTCTGGCGGGGCATTCCACAAAGGCTATCTGGGAGCAGTTTTAGATCCCAAAAGGCCATGACAGTTGTGACGCAAACATTACCAAGGCCTTTAAAAATCATAATTTGCATTGTTTACATTTCCAGGTGTTATAGGGGAAAATATAAGCTCTTCTGAACAAAGGAACCTAGCAAAGTATCTGGGGAGACTGAATACATTCGATAAATATTTTCAGAATGAATGAATGGATTTATAGAAAGTCAAAGTCAAAACCTTTGATCTTTACTGTGTTCAAATGTCACTTTCTCAGTGAGACCCGCTATAATTTCCATATTTAGAATCACAACCCTTTTCATATAGTATCCTCCTTGTCAGCCACAGTTTTCTCCTCAGAACTTGTCTCTGCCTTAACTCCTTCATTCATTACTTATTTATTTTATTATCTTTCTCCTCTCATTAGACTGTAAGACCCAGGCAGGCATAAATGATCTGTTTTACTCACTGGCATACCATCGAACCCCAAGAATGATGCCTAGAAAAGAGGTGCTTGAAAAATATTCAATGTGTCAAAAATATCCATGACTATCTCCAACTCACCCGCTCTTCTCTGAATCAACTGCCAGAATGTTCATCATCTCTCCTATAGACTCTTATGATAGCCCCATACTTGATCTGCCTCTCGCCTCCCCAAAGGAGTTTCTCCATGACAGCCAAAAATGAAATGAAGAATTTATGCTGTGTTGCAACTTAAAATCCTTCAGATAATGTCCAAACTCCTTCTAATCTATAAGAGTCAACCTGTGACAGTTTTCACCTCTCTCCTCAGCCACATTTCTTCTCCATTTACTTACACAAATTTTAAACACCATTTCTCATGACCTAAGCCAACCCCCTTGGGCATAATGTGTATGGAACTTTCCCAGAGTCAATGGCAATTTTAGTCTTCCCTTTTCTCAGGCCATTTATAAACCTTGGAAACATCTTTTCGGGCTCCCCACATCGAACTCATCAACAAATCATGTTGCCTCTGCCTTCAACGCACACTCAGATTTAATCCCTCTCCATGGGTCCTCCACAACCCTCTGGGTGATGTCACTGCCCGCCAGCCATCATCCCCTGTCAGCATCCACTCCTCTTGCCCTGCTGCAGTCTGCCACCTACAGGGCAGCCAAGGGAACCTTTCATGATGTGGCCTTGCTCTGAACTAACAGCGAACATCCCACGTTACATAAAATCCTAAATTCTTCACATGGCCTTGATCCCTGTCTAATCATCATTGCCTGCCACTGTTTCCCTTCTGAACTGAGCTCCGCTCCCCGCCCCCCCCCCCGCCCGGCATCCATGTTTTCATAGATCTTACTGCTATCCTGCTTCGGGACCTTGAACTTGCTCACTGTTCCCCCCACATTGCTTGTTCTTTTACTGTATTCAAGTCTCTGCTCAAATGTTACCACCGCAGAAACCCCCTTTTAAAAGCCTCCTTCCCACTCTCTATCCTCGTATCTTGCTTTAGTTTTCGTTGCAGCACTTACTGTCAACTGACGCCGAGTTCGTTCACTTATTTGTTTACTGTGCATACCTCCCCATTAAATACCGGCTCTATCAGAGAGATTGTTCACTGCTCTAGCCTCAAGCACTGGAAATAGTCCCTAGAACACAAGAGGCAATCAATAAATATTTTTCAGCGGGTGAATGCTTTTCTTTTTTTTAGCAGATGTTATTTCTCAGACTGAAATGCATTCCTTCAATGTCTGTAAAATAGGTAAAACATTTTTTAAAAGGTTGATTTATTTTACTTGTAGAGACGAGGAGGGAAGGAAGAAAAGAAGAGAAATATCAGTGGGGGAGAGAAGCATTGATCGGGGGCCTCTCTTATTTCCCCAAGTGGCCAGGCATGGGCCCTGACAGGGAATAAAGCCAATGACATTTCAGTTTGTGGGAGGACACCCAACACACTGAGCCACACCAGTCAGGGCAAAACATTTTTAAAGGCCTACCTCAACTGTTTTTTTCTTCTTTGAAGTGCCTCAGTATCCCTTTCTCCATTCAACCCCACCTCAGGAAAAGTTAATTGATCTTTCCTCTGACTTGCCTTAATATTTTGTCCATATCTTTATAACACTCAATTTGTTATAGTGTATTATTATCTTTCTTTCTCAATCTGAGACACTTACTCATATATCCCAGTGAGTAGTCCCTTTCAGACAGAGAATATATAGATATTTTTAATGTTTTTTAAAAGGTTTTTAAAATTCATTAATTTTAGAAGGAAGGGCAGGGAGGGAGGAAGAAAGGGAGAGATACATCTATGTATGGTTGCCTTTCACCTGCCTCCAGCTATGGACTTGGCTGGAGACCTGGCTTGCAACCTGGGTATGTGCCCTGGCTGGGGAATTGAACCAGTGACCTTTGGGTTTGCAGGCTGGCACCTATCCACTGTGCCACCAGCCAGGGCTATAGATATTTTTATAGCCCTGTATTTCCTCTTCAGAACTGGCTGCATAATTTTCAAGGCCCCACATAGTGTGAAAATGTGGAGGCACCTTAACGAAATAAAGATGGCAACAGAAGTCCCTGGCTGGTGGCACAGTGGATAAGGCACCGGCCTGTGAATCCAAAGGTTGCTGGTTTGATTCCCAACCAGGGCACATAATGAGGTTGCAAGCCAGGTCTCCCACCAGCTTTGTAGCTGGAGGCAGGTGAAATATTGATGTCTGTCTCCCTCTCTGCCTCTCTCCCTTCCCCTCTCTATAAAAATAATATATAAAATTAAAAAAAGAAAAAGAAAAAAACAGATGGCAACAGCAGAACTTAAAACCAAGCACGAGTTCCTTCTATGTCTGGGGTTCTATGTGGCTACATAGGGGGCACACCCATAAAGCTGTCCCTGCTCTTCTGGTAATTAGAGAAGCTAAGTTCTTAAATTTCCTAGGCACACGCCAGCACTTCCTGAAGCCTTCCCTGTCCCCATTCCAAACACACAGGCCGAGGTAGATGAGTCTTTCTCAATATTTTCATAACCTTCAATATGAGCACTTATCATGTGACATTGTAATTTTCTGTTTGTCATTCCTAGTCTACTGTGAGTTCTACCCGGCAGCAACTTTGACTGATTTCACACATGGGTACTCAACAAATGCATGTTCATCAAATGAGGTTCCACTGAAAAACCATCATCATCCATAAAAAAAACAAACCAACCAACCAAAAAAAAGACAAAACAAAAAAAACCTTTTGCAGATTTATATGTAGGCAATTCAGAACAACTCTTCTCCTATTGCTGAGCCCAGGGTGCTGAATGTGAAGGATGCTTTTCAAAGACAAGTTTTTGGCTCTTTTCATCCCAGCATTCTCAAGATGATAATATCAAGCCTTTGAACTTTGTGAATTCCAGATGAGCTGGTTCTGTGCCATATGTATGTACTTTGATGAATTCTAAAATGGCACCAGCTAAAATATTGACATGCAACATTTGGGATGGGAATTGAAAAGTAATTTAGAAAGAAAACAAATCAAGTCTATTCCCCACTGATATTTAATGCCACTTTGGCTCTCTTGGCAGCCTCTACCACATTAACTTCCATCTTCTTTCGTTTTCCCTTTAGTATATGTTCTCATCCCTGTTTCCTAAGTCTCCTATAGTTTTATTGTCTGGTGAAATAATGGCTCTGAACAGAATTGCATTATTTTCTGAAAGGTAAACAGTTGTTAAAATTCAGAATCTAATTACATAATTAAAATTTCAAGAAAGCATGACAGCAATTTCCTTTGTATAAACTGTCTTTAAAATGATGCTTCCTGGTCTTATTTTTACTTATTTTAAATGTGCATGGCATTTAAGTCTAGGCAGAGCCACTGAGTTGTTAGTTTACACACAAATGTAGTGAAAGGCTTGGTCACCAAAGAACATGAGTAATTCATAATGCAGCCTTGCTGAGTAACTGCAAGTGCATTCTCACATTTAAACACCACAGCGGAGCCTTGCTAAAACACAGGATGTAATGGGAACCTTCTGCTGCCTCTACGAGCTGAACCCTTTTGCACATGTCAAAAACTTTTGTTACTCTGATTTTATTATTTCAAATCTCCAGGGTTTAAGTAGTTATTACAGCAGCTATATTAATAATCTAGAAATTATCTAAACAGTTTACTATGGTTCATGAAAACACTGAATAATAGACTCTTAATGTTTGGCTAGCTCATTTTATTCCAATTTTCTGCCAACAGAGAGGTGTTAATATAGCATCCATACTGCTAGAAATGAACTGACCTAATCTGAAAAAAACATTATCTATTAAAAATCTATACTAAACATCACACTAACATGTTATAGCTGAAGCATTCTCTTTAAAATCTGGAAGTGATGGGGAAACTCAAGAGTTGGAAAATTTTCAGTTTGAAGTTAAAGTTAATAAGCTTAGTAATTATGCATGTAGAAAGCTATTGTTCCAGGAACCCACAAGCAATTTGACCTTTGTGCCAATCGGTCAGTGTTTCTCCCCCATGTCAATGTTTTTCTCCCTCCCTTCCCCTCTAAATAGATAGATAAAAAAAAATTTTAATAATAAAAACCCAGAAGAAGACCTACCTCCCACATCACTTCATACAATCGCAGCTGCCCTGACTGGTATGGTTCAGTGGGTTGAGCACTGTCCAGTAAAGCAAATGGTCACCAGTTTAATTCCCAACTTGGGCTGGGGGCCAGGTCCCTGGCTGGGGGTGTGCGAGAGGCAACCAAGAGATGTTTCTCTAGCACATTGCTGTTTCTCTCCTTCTGTATCATCCCTCCCTCCCCTCTTTCTAAAAATCAACGAAACATTTTTTAAACAAAAGACTTGGTAGCTTATTCTCTCATCTTCTACAAGTCTTGACTCACATGTCACTTTCTCAGTGACACCTTTCCTGACTGCTCTAAAATTCTCCTTTCTTCATTATCTCTTTTCCTTTTTCTGTTTGATTTCATCTGTATCACTTATCACAATCTGTTATATTATGCATTTTACTGGTTTTATTTGCTTTCATCCTCAAAAATAATGTGAGCACCTTGATGGCAAGGATCTATATATCCTATTCACAGCCATATATCATCAGTGCCTAGAACAGCACTTAGCACAGAATATCAAATATTTACTATTGATGGTAATGGATGAATGATTGAGTTTATTTTCTGATTAGCTTATAAAGTTTCCAGTTTGCCTCAAATCATACTTTCCCACTGCCCCAATTTTGCTCTTGAAAATGATTCTTCAAAGCATCTAAATAGCTTATTAGAACAGGGGTGGCAAACTAATTTTTATCGAGGCCACATCAGCCTCGAGGTGGCCTTCAAAAGGCAGAATGTAATTTTAGGACTGTATAAACGTAACTACTCTTAGCTCTGGCTGGTGGCACAGTGAATAAGGTGCCAGCCTGTGAACCCCAAGGTTGCTGGTTCAATTCCCAGCCAGGGCACATAACCAGGTTGCAAGCCAGGTCTCCAGCCAGGTCCGTAGCTGGAGGCGGATGAAAGGCAGCCATACATTGATGTCTTTCTCCTTCTCTGCCTCCCTCTGTACCCCTTTCTCTGAAAATAATAAATAAAATATTTTTTAATAAATTTTATTGTTGTTGTATTACATCCATCCCCTTTTTGCTCCTCTCTGTCCCCTTCCCCACCCACCCATTCCCCCAATAAATAAAATCTTTTTAAAAAATGTAACTATTCCTTAACAGTAAATCGAGCCAGGTGGAAACAAGGTGCCAGGGCCTAGGTGGAGGCCGGCCTGTGGGCCTTGTGTGTGCCACCCGTGTGTTAGAATCTTGCTTTGTGTTTTGTTATTGTGTGAAATTACTTTGGAAAGAGTTGGATATAGAGTCATAAACTTTTCCCTTCTTGCCTTCTAGGCTCCCCAGCTACTCTAACAAATTGACTCAAAAGCAATCAGGTAAGTGAGGCTTATATGTCTTTATTTAGTTAGTCACTTAGTTATTGTCAAAAAGTTATTTATTTACTAAAGATTTTATTCACTATTTTTAGAGAGAAGAGCAGGGAGGGAGGAGGAAAGGAAGAGAAACATCCATGTGTGGTTGCCTCACACCTACCTCCAGCTGGGGACCTGGCATCTTAAGCTCATGAGCAGCTCTCCCCCCTCAACCCCCAATAAATCCATTGCCTGTTCCCACATCGGTCCGGTCCGGGTGATCTCTCACAGCAAGGCTGCTCTGCCAGGCCTTATTATCCTTGGTAATACCTCCCTTCCTGCTACAGGCCCACCACCTAATTCTTTTAAGCAGTTACAGGAGGGGTAAAAGGCTTTTCCTGGGTCTGCGGGGTCTTTTGTGCCTTGAGCTCAAAACAATGCACATGCCAAAGTGGCCCGTTTTGGGGTGATGCATTTTGCCCCCTCTCAGAGAAAAACATACGCTCTCCTCCCAGACCCATGAAGGCAGTGAAGCTCTGTTTTGGGTGCTCGTTTGGAAGGGAAGCACAATTTGCCACGGCAAACTGTGCCTCTTTGGTTTAAGGGTTATTTTAAGCTGGTTATTTGGAGACACTGAGAAAACTCAGTCAGTTACTCTTTTGTAAGGGTTATTGACATTTATGAGGGAAATCTCCATTCCTAGGAGTGTCTCCCTCTCCGCACCAGGAAGAGGCCGATGAGTCAGTTTCTAGAAACTCTTATCAATGGAGAAAGCAAAGCCCTAAATCTGCAACCAAACCTTTATTTACTATACTTTGTCTGTAAACCTTCCGCCCTCTAACCCCCCATCTTTCTTTTGTCTTTAGCTGAAGATGGTGTTTCAGCTGATGGCCTGGGACATTTTGAGGAGTTACTCAGTTTTTCTGGGTCTCTTTCATGTTACAGGGGGTAGCCATGTGCTGTCTGTTTTTCTCCTGTTAATTTGTCTCTTTATTCAGGAAGGGTCTCAACCAAGAACCTTGAAGGATAAAGGGGGCAGTATTTTTCCACCCCTATGGCTTATTTGTTTAAGGGCAATCTTGTTCCTGTGTCCACCAGATTCAAAATGCAAAAGTTATAGAAGACCTGTAAGACACACACATACAGGCTTTCCTTCTGGATTTCTGTTTACTGAGAGAGACTGGCATTGAGACCAAAGCTCTTTGACCCTGGAGAGAGAGGGTGACCTTTTCCGAAAGGAGAAAAGCACATTATTGGTTCCATGTCCTCTTGTATAGCATATTCCACAGTACATCCTAGAGAATATTAAATAAGGTCCAGTTGAGCCCTGGCTGGTGTGGCTTAGTGGATTGAGCCACAGCCTGGGAATGGCAAGGTTACTGGTTCAGTTCCCAGTCAGTGCACATGCCTGGCTTGCAGGCCAGGTCCCCAGTGGAGAGTGAGTCAGTTGATAGGTGTATCTCACACATTGATGTTTCTCTCTCCCTTACTCCATCCTTTCCACTCTCTCTCAAACTAAATAAATAAAATCTTTTAAAAAATGAAAAGGCCCAATCTGTCAGAGTATGAAGGCAGTCAGGGTGGAATGTGCTAATGAATCTGGTCGGAACTACAGGATACACAGGAACCTGCCTGAGATAAACACTGTCACACTTGCTAATCTGTGTTGATAGCCACCACGGGACAATACACACCTGCTGTGACTTCCAAGCTTGAAAGCAGCTGAAAGAAGTCCTCAGCGGGGCTCCTAAAGACCTGTGAGGGCTGGGAGTCTCCATTGCTCTGCTTCAAGGGCCCTTAAGCAGATACTGAGGCAGCCCTCCCCCCTCAACCCCCAATGAAGACTTTACCAGGCCCCAGATCGGTCACCAGGTGATCTCTCACAGCAAGGCTGCCCGGGCACAGTCCAACACATACAGATCTAAAGTCAACTATACGTAAAATTACTTCCGGAAACTCTAGACTTGTTTTTCAAATATGTTTTGAAGTACGTTGCTCTACATTTTCCTACAAAACACACTTCCATATTAATTAGTGAAACACAATTTGATATTATAAGCATGATCAAATTCAAGGGTAAAAAAAAAAAATCACCCTGAATTCATACTGAATAACAAATTTTAAAAAGACGAAGAACTCATACAAGTTAGGGGGGAAAAAGAATTTCTAAAACATGAGCAATATTAAATCCTTACCATCTGGGCAAGGAGGAGGGGACACTCAAAGGTTTCATTTTGATTGCAGTTGACTCTAACTTTTGTTCCACTTCTTGTAACAAGAGATGTGGAGCACATTTCTAGTTATTTCACCAACTTGACTACTCGACGCCTTTGTTTAAAAAACTCCAGTGATTCCCTAGTGCCCCCAAATCAAGCCCAATTTGTCCATGCACCAAACATTCCCTTTCGGGACCAGGCTCCTGGAAGTGTCCGCTCAGACAATGGCCCGTATGTTCAGTTTCCAGTCATACCTGCAGTTACCCCCACACACTATCTGCTCTCGCACATCTCATCTTTGTTCCTGATGCTTCAGTGCTTGGGACAGACCACCCACTTCCTCATTCTTCACCTGACTCTAAGCTACACTACCTCGGTGTGTATGGACAGAGGGAAAAGGTCAAGAAGCAGTTACATAAGACCAGAAGCTGCTCCAAAAAGGAGATAAGGAGAGAATTACAATCCATTCCCAAAGCAGCGCACATTCCTTCTGGCCAGCCTTTTAGTAGGGGGTCTGGCACGGTCACATCCAGCACAACCCTATGCCACCCATTGTCAGGGCAACTTCACAGGGAAACAACCCAGAGACCACTGTGGAATCAAGCAAGGAGTTTTTTTGGGAAATAGGGAAACAGGGGAGCAGCAAGGGGAGGCGCCTCTTAAAAGAGTCCCCTCTGTCCTGACTTGAGCAGTCCGGGTAATTGTACTTTCAACGCAGTTAGGGCGGGTTTGCTCATTAACCTAAGGGAGCCAGCAGGCTATCTTTACTCCACCAGCTTCATTAACACATTCCAGGGGACGGGCCAGGGCCAGGGAGGTAAACATATCTTATTGCAGTTCTTACCAAAGTCCCGGTGTGCATTCTAGCTGCCTCCATGTCCTGTCACCCATCACAATATTCATGACACTGACGTAATTGTCTGTCTGTGGGTCTGTCATCCTCATGAGACCCTGAGCTCCAGAAAACCAAAGGTTATCTTTTTATCCACAATGCCTGGCAAATAGTAGATGTTTAATAAATATTTGTTGAATGGATGAATGTGGTAGAAATTGCTTTTAAAAGGTGCTATTTAACAATGAACTGAAATGCCTCAGAGGGCAGTGGCTTCCTCATACCTGGGGTACCCAGCAGCTCACAATCATCTACCAGTCTGGGCGGTTGTTGTCAGACCACGTATTTCAAGTACGGATTAAGAAAGGTTACTTCTGAGGTCTTTTCCAAGCCTATGTAACTGCTCTGAAACTTTATTTCTTTAATTAAAGGATAAAGTCCGTGCCATTTGCTACTGTGGCACCATTTGCCAAAGCAGGCTTATAACCTTGTTAAACACGGCTGCCACTTCTGAGCTTATGCCCCTAAGACTGGAAATGACTGAAAAGCCAGGCAGAAGTTAACATTGGAACCAGCTGCAGCCCCTAACAGCCCAGGGGCCTCACCACAGCACCCTCCTACCTTTTTAATCCAATTATAAATCAAGAAAAGCTCAAAGCCTCCACCTCTCGATGCTGGTGTATCTCCCTACACCACACCTCTCCCTTTTCTTGGTAAGTGAATAAAAACTCCATTCCTTATACTGCCTCCTCTTTGTGAATTCTTTCACAGCCCATGTCACCCACCCCATTAACATTTAATAGGACCTTTTCTCCTTTCTTTCCTTTTGGTTCAAACTGGCCTCATCCAGCACCTTGGCTCACCTGCCTTCTCCCTTACAACCCCACTTTTTTTAATATTAAACCCTCAAGACAATGCGGCCCCGGTCAATGTTACACAATCTTAGGAACAAATCCTCAGGTTCATTGACCACAGAGATAACATTTCCATCAAACTAAATATCTAAATCTCAGTTGTGTTTCAGCTCCAGAGTCAGAAAAACAAAGCAACCCCACCGACCACGGCCATGGTTGACATCAGGCCCAGGTGCACTGATCAAGGACCCCCTAGAACTCACCAATCAGTAGAGACCACAATCCTAACTATACCATAACTAAGGATGTTTCTCCTATATAACTCATCCCCTGGAAGCCATAAGGGAGCCAGGTCTTGACTCCAGGTGTGAAGCCATTTCTTTAAAAATAAACCTTTAGCCCTGGCTGCTAACACAGTGGATAAGGCACCGGCTTGCGAACCCAGGGGTCGCTGGTTTGATTCCCCAGCCAGGGCACATGGCCAGGTTACAGGCCGGGTTTCCAGCCGGGTCCGTGGCTGGAGGCAGGTGAGGGGCAGCCACACATTGATATTTCTCTCCCTCTCTGCCCCTCTCCCTTCCTCTCTCTCTGGAAATAATAAATAAAATCTTTTTAAAATAAATAAATAAATAAACCTTTACGTTTGTTTTTTTTTTAGCTGAAAACTTCTGTTAGCATTTCATTGGCTTTGATGATGCACATGCGTGAATGAACTCTTTCAGTTCAGTAACAAGTTGAAGCAAAGTAAATCTCTGCCATGCCAAATTTTTAAAAAAGTCATTCACTCTCTCACTTTATGTAAATCAATCATGGCTGAATTCAAATTTACGTTCAATTTATAACTAATATAAGCCCTCGCTATGGGCCGGATACCCTCATGTGAGCTCAACACATAGCTCGCCTACAACCTGTGACAGGGTGGAGCAGGGGGCCCCTGGCCAGAAGGAATGTGTATTATTCTGGGAATGGATCATAACTCCCTCCTTATCTCCTTTTGGGATCGGCTTCTTGTCCTGCGACTGCTTCCTAACCTTTTTCTTCTGCGTTTGCACAGTGATGTAATGTAGCCCTGGGCCACACACAGGTCTGTGCAAACCGGCCTCTGTCAGGGCAGCCTTGCTTGGAGAAACCACACCTGGAGACCACTGTGGAAGCAAGCCATGAGTTTATTGGGGGAAGGAAAACGGGGAACAGTAAAAACGGGGAGCAACAAGGGAAGAGACTTTTAGATAAGTAGAGCTACGTGGGATTATCTATGAGCCTCACCAGGGCTCTCCAGACAAGCTAGCTTCATTAACTTGTCCCCGCGAGTTTGCCAACCGGTTGGTTCCATTATCACATTCCGGCCAGGCTAGCTACATAAACATCGACCGTTACTGTTTTAACTCAAGCCCAGGTACAGCCAAAGTCCAAAGATAGGTGCTGCCTCCATGTTAGCTGCCCCCACATCCTCACAGACGGGTGCTGCCTTTGCCTGGGACTAACTCCTTATAATGAGCCTCAGACTAGAGGAAGTGTGGTGTCTCTCGCACTAACCCTCTGCCATGGGCGTACTCCCCTGTAATGTGAGTAATAAATAGTGTCTACATCTGCTAGTCTCCTGTGTGGTTTTTTTGGGGGGAGGTCAGGAACTCTTAAGCAGCTTCTTGGTTTGGAGCTCCTGCGTTATACCTCACATACATTATCTCATTTTGTCCTAATCTTTATCTGAGGCACATATTGTTGTCTTCATCCTGCAGATTCGGGAATGGAACCTTAGCAAAGTAATAGAGAGTCAAGATTCAAATTCTGATATGTTTGACTCAGAGTTTAGGGACTTCTCCATTACATTCTACATAAATGATCTCACTTAGTGCCAAGATTGCAGAGAAAGATGCATGAACTTCATGCAGAAGGTCAAACACTTGGTTAAGAAAAGTAGCCTAAAGGAAAGTTTACTAAGTGGGCCTAAATGTTTGGTACCCACCCATTGTCCAGCTTTCCGGTGACCAATTTATATTTTCCTTTTACCCTCAGATTGGTACTGGGCATCAAATGAAGTCATCCACTACTAAAACAAATGAACGCATTACTGTTAATATTCATTACTGCCAATGTTCAAATAATTCATTAAGCCTGTTTTAGAATTTGAGAGACTGCCATAAGAGTCACTGAAAAATAAAATGGATAGGTCTGAATGGAAAATATTAGTTATATTTGATGAATCTGTCTATATTTAGGGCTTTCTCTGTGGGGTTTTGGGAAAACTTCTTTAGGCAAAATGTATCACAAATTATACATATGCTGCTTCAGAAATTAATCATGAGAACTATGAATATTGCAATTTTGAGAATTTCAAATCTCTAAGCAATATTTCATCTTTACTCACAAATATATGAAAACAACAAGTTGATATTGAACTTGCCTTTTTTTAACATATGACATTGGAACATTACTCCATTAATATTTTTTTACAAAAGGAACTGTCTTAATTTTCATTTAACTTTTTCTCCAACATCAGCCATAAAAATAAATTAAAAGGAAAATACAGTTACATGTTTTGTGGATCATTTTTCCTTTTTCACATCTCTTTCCCTTTGACTAGGAAATGAAAGATAAAGTAATCATGGAAAAATGGAAATGTCTGTCCACCCAAAGCATTACTGGTTGGATTGCATATGGGAGGCAGCCAATCAATGTTTCTCTCTCACATAGATGTCTCTCCTTCTCTCTCTCAAGATCATTAAACATATATATTTTAAAAGATTTATTCATTATTTTTAGAGAGAAGGGTAGGGAGGGAGGAAGAAAGGGAGAGAAACATCAATGAATGGTTGCCTTTCACCTGCTTCCAGCTGGGGACCTGGCTGGAGACCTGGCTTGCAACCTGGTTATGTGCCCTGCCTGGGAATCGAACCAGTGACCTTTGGGTTCACAGGCCAGTGCCTATTCACTGAGCCACCAGCCAGGGCCTAAACATATTTTTTTAAAGAAAAGAAAAATGTGGCAAAGAACAATGTAAGTATACAAAACATATTAGTATTGGGTGGATTTTTGTAGGAAAGTTGTCTTGACCTTTCAATTGGGTCTATTCTTGACCTTCGCTGAGGTCCAGGGTAGGCTGTCCCAAAATATCTCCCAAAGGCATATTGATTATTTTTGAATTAAGGTTAATTAAGAGATTGACAATGCAAGACCTTCTGACCTCCCTCTTTCTCTCAGTCCCTCTAAAAACAGGAGGTAAATCCCATGTGAGGCCCTGGCCAGGTTGCTCAGTTGGTTAGAGCATGGCTCAGGTCCAGGCACTGACAAGAAAATAACCAATAAACCCCAGCTGGTGGTTCAGTGGAAGGGTGCTGGCCTGCGAACCCAAAGGTTGCTGGTTCGATTCCCAGCCAGGGCACATTATAGGGTTGCAAGCCAGGTCTCCAGCCAGGTCTATGGCTGGAGGCAGGTGAAAAGCAACCATACATTGATGTTTCTCTCCCTCTCTGCTTCCCTCCTTTCCCCTCTCTCTAAAAGTAATTAATGGAATTGAAAAAAAGAAAAAAAGAGAAAAGAACCAATAAACACATGAATGAATAGAAAAAGTTTCTCTGTCTCTGTCTTTCTCTCTTTCACTTCCTCTCTCTCTCTAAAATCAATACATTTAAAACAAAAAGATTAGGAGGGAAAAAAAGAAACTGAGCTTCCTATATGAAAAGAGCCAAAATGCCTACATAAACAAAGCTTGTCATCTCTTTTTTAATTTACTACTCATCCACAAACTTTGTTTAGATTCCTTACAAATAAATACCAAAATCTTGATTAGATTCCTTTCTAATGAGACCTACTATTGTTTTTGGTCCTGTCAGTTTTTCACAAATTCATTAGTTCTTTCTATAAAAATTATTAAACACTGGCTCGTTCATCATTTATCAGAGCATCATTTATGATTCTCTCATGCACATATAATAAGTTGACTTTTCTGTTAATCTGGTCTGTGTCAATTTTATTTTTAGTCTAACTATAAGACTTTAAGAAAGGTAGAGGTGGGGGAGTTCTCCCTGTCCACAACCCCTTTTATGAAATGATAAATTTCTCTAGCATTATTTAAAAGGTATCATTTGAGCTTCAAAACTTAGATTTGCATGAGCTTTCCAGGAGCACATTATGAAATACATTGCCTTAGATTCGCAGTGCTGCTGTAATAAATTACAGCAAAGTTATTTATTCTCTCACAGTTCTAGAGGTCAGAAGTTTGAAATGGATTTCAACAGGCTAAAATCCACTTGTCAACAGGGCCGCATTCCCTTTGCGGACTCTTGGAAAGAGCCCATTTCTTTATCTTATTTAGCTTCTAGAAGCCGTGTACATTCCTTTTCTCATGGCTCCTTCTGCCATGGTCAAAGCCTGCAAGCACGTATCATCTTCAGGTCACTCTCCTTTAACCTCTGCTTGCAGCCTTACATCTCCTTCTAAGACTTTCTCATCTTCCTTTTATAAGGACTCTTGTTTACATCCCAGCCCCTCCAAAAATCCAGGATATTCTCCCCATCTCAGGATCCTTAACCACATTTGCAAAGTCCTTTGTGCCATGTAAGGTAACATTGATACCGGTTCCTTGGATTAGGGTGTGGGCATCTTTCTAAGACCGTTATTCTGTCTACCACACACAGCAGCATGTGAATTTCTGTATTGTTAGGAAAAATGTGCTAATAAACGAATTCATAAAGCTATCTGTCCCTGTGCATGGAGCTGCACTGTTGAAACAATCGATAATATTCATATAAGAACTAGGATTAAAATAATGCCAATGTCAGAGGATAGAAGGTTGAAAATATTAAGTTCCATTGAGTTAAACTTGAATAAGCTGAATCCAGTTAGAATTCTGTGACAGAAAAATGCATATCCTGAGTAATTCTGTGCTTATTTGTCAAGCTGCTGCATGGCATTTAGCTCCCTTTCCATCTATGTGATGTAGAACAATGAATAACATGTAGATAATCTTCTTTTACATGTTTTAGTTGCCCAAATAAATTCCCTGACTGAAAGAGTGAGCTGTATTATTTATTCTTTAATAGCAGAAACTCTAAACATAGCTTTCAGCTATTTGGAGGTCATTTAGGCTTTAAGAAGCTGTTCTGTCATTATTGAGTCATAAAACTTAACAGCCCATGAATGCTACCCAAATTCAACACCAAAGGCTAAATAGAATAAAACAATGCATTAATTACAGTCTATTATCATCAGCAGTTGGTTAAGGAAAATGTGGTTATATGGAAATTTCAAAATATGGTAGAAAATAAAACACTTCCATAACAGTACAGCAGAAACATTTTTTTAAATTAAAAATTCCTATCCTCCCACTCTAACAGCTTGTCTGTGTTTACTGTTCTTGCTCTTTTCCAATTCCTATATATATGCATACCTTGTTTTGACATACCTGTAATCATAATATGGATACAATTTTGTACTTGCCTTTTTAAAGATCTTATTCATTATTTTTAGAGAGAAGGGAAGGGAGGGAGGAAGAACAGGAGAGAGGCATCAATGTATGGTTGCCTTTCATCTGCTTCCAGCTGGGGACCTGGCTGGAAACCTGGCTTGTAACCTGGTTATGTGCCCTGGTTGGGAATCGAACCAGTGACCTTTGGGTTTGCAGGCCAGCGCCTATCCACTGAACCACCAGCCAGGGCTGCACTTGCCTTTTTACAACTTACTATGTTTATTTTTTCAGATAACAATGTAATAGTCATAATTTTTTTTTATTTTACTGGCTACGGTGTTATTCCACAGCATGGATGTAAGGTGATCTTCTGGATTCTGAAATGGTTCAGAATGAGCCTCCCCAAAATGTGCCACTTTGGAATGTGAATTATTTTGAGTTATGAAAATCAAGGCACAAAAGACTGAAAAAGAACTTTCTACCTCCTCCTTAACTGTGTCATGTAATTGAGGCAGCTTGGTTTAGAAAGAGAACTATCACCAGCAATAACTATAGAGAGTACAGGCTGGGAGGAGCTTGGTAGGGTCCATTTGTTCAAATTCCATTTTTCTGTCCCATTATCTCTGGATGGCATAGCATACATTTGTTTACCAAACATTTGCTCTTCCTGTCTTCCTGTGAATTGTCTTCTTTGAAGTAACAGACACCTATCCCCTTCTTCTCAGCTCAAGATGACATATACGCCTTTTTTTTTTTTTTTTTTGACCTATAGGTCTCATATTCTCATGGAGGCCCCTATACATATGTAACTAAATTTTGTTTCTCCTCTGTTAATATGTTTTATGTCCATTTATCTATTAGACCAACCAAAAGAATCTAGAAGGATGGAGAAAACTTTTTCCTTTCCTACAATTTTATGAATTGACATTTATGTTGATTCCATTTTTAACCATTATAAACACTACTGTAATGAACATTTTTCTATATGTTTTTCTCAGAGAATGAGAGAGAATTTTCTTGGGATAAATTTTGAAAAGTATAATAGTAGTCATGAGATTTTAAAACATACAATGGCAGCTTTTATTTCTTATTTGTACACGGTAAGTCCCACCAGTGATAGGGACTTAAAAAAAATGCCCATGGACATGGACAATAGGTGGGATTGACTTTGGGGGGAAATGGGTGGGTGGGGAGGTGGACAGAGGGGAGCAAAAAGGGGATGGATGTAATACAACAACAATAAAATTAAATTAAAAAAATGCCAGTAATATATTTATACTGACATTCCTACAATGCCTGAAATAATTTTCCTAAGGACAGAATTAAGAGTGAAGAATAGCCCTGGCTGGTAGCACATTAGATAAGACACCAGCCTGCGAACCCAAAGGTCACTGGTTCGATTCCTAGCCAGGGCAACATAACCAGGTTGCAAGCCAGGTCTCCAGTCAGATTCATAGTTGGAGGCAGGTGAAAAAGACAACCATACATTGATGTCTCTCTCCCTCTCTGCCTCTCTCCTTTCCCCTCTCTCTGAAGAATAATAAATAAAATCTTTTAAAAAAAAAAAGAGTGAAGAATATTCCAGTTAAGTACAAAGGTTAAGTTATACACAGATTATGGTTGATAATGTAGACAAGTTTATATGTATATATATATATACACACATATATGTATGTATGTATATACATGTATATGTATATATATGTGTGTTTGTGTGTGTGTATGAGAATTTGGGAAGAATAAAAGTGATTTTGAAGAGAATATTGCTACATGTCAATGGAGCAAATTATGAAATAATGCAACTCATATAATATTTTATACTAAGTGTATGTTACATATTTAATTCAATAATTATTTCTCTTTTGTGAACATTAATTCTTAAAGAATAAGGCATTAAAGTCCTATTTTTATTGTATAAGCTAAAAAATTTGAGAGGTAATAGAGACATGTTAGATTTTCCAAAGCACATATATTTTAATGTCAGTAATAGAGTATGAGGCAAGAGGTAGATTTGGTTTTATCAGATGATGGAATGAAGGCAATTCTAATACATTCTTCAGGCTGCTTATCATTTTACTCTTAATTCCAATGTACAAAAAGGAAAGACATTTTGTGAAGACTTGCAGTCAAATACTTAACAAAAGAAATGAGCCAAGTGTTGAAAGATATAAGAGGTATAAAAAATTTCTGCAATAAAATGAGACTTTTTCCAGCTTCACTTTCTTTTCATTATGGAGCTGCACACTGTTTACCTACGGAATTCATAATCATATGTAATTTGACTTTTAAGTAGGCAATATGACCAAAATACCCCAAGCATTAAAAAAGTATGTGCCCCGATTGGTGTGCCTCAGTGGGTTGCATGTCATCCTGCAAATGGAAAGATCGCGGGTTTGATTCCTGGTCAGGGCACATGCCTGGGTTGTGGGCCAGGTCCCCAGCTGGGGGCAACGTGAGCAAGAGGCAACCAATCAATGTTTCTCTCTCACATTGATGTTTCTCTCCCTCTTTTTCTCCATTCTTTCCCCTCTCTCTCAAAATAAATAAAACCTTATTTTTAAATGTTTAATAACGTGAGAGAAGTCAGAATTTACACTAATGCGAAAGATTGTTGTCTGCCCTTACGTAAGAGTATCTTTCAGTGGGGTAGCTGTTTCTGATCACAAAGAGTAAATCCTCAAGAGAATTCCTGATGCTGCAAACTTGGCTTAATATAAGAAAATACTGATATATTCAAAATTTAAAGTGTACTGGCTGAAGTTTCCATTACATAGCACTGAGAATAAACCAGAATCTCTGACACAGAACGACTGAAATAATAATAATGATCACTTCCCGAAAGGAGAATCTTTAGGCTATGAGGAATTACTACTAATTTGTAAACAATAGAGAACTTATACCATGTTACTTAATTGGTCTCAGTGAATAATGAGAGGCTTTGCTTAAGAAACTAGTATTCCGACTTCTGTTAAAGACAGAGGCGTAGGTAGACACACTTCACCTCCTCACACAACTATAGAAAGAATTACAGCCAGATCTCAAAACCGAATAACAACCAGAACCATCAGAAAATCAAGCTTTATGGAAGTCTGATAACCAAGGAATTAAGGAAGCCACGTTCATTCAGAGAGGTAGGAGGGATGGAGCCGCAGTAAAGGGGCAGAGAGGTGGTATAGGTCGGACAAACAGCAGAAGCAGAGGAATGGACTGTCCCACATTCACGTGGTGGACAAAAACCAGGAGGGTTACACTGGGAGCAAGTGATCCCAGCCCCAGGCCGGACTGCCCTGCCCAGGGTTCCAGCACTGGAAAGATAAACTTCCATTATCTCTGCTGTAAAAACCAGTGGGAAGTCAGAGCAGCAGAATAAGCTGCCGGATTTTCTTTTCCTTTTTTAAAAAGATTTTATTTATTCATCAGAGAGAGGGAGGAGAAGGGATTGAGCTACAGCCTGTGACTTGAATGGTCATGGGTTCAATTTCCAGTCAGGGCATATGCCTGGGTTGCAGACCAGGTTCCCAGTTGGGGGCATTCGAGAGACAACCGGTTAATGTGTTCTTAACACATTGATGTTTCTCTCCCTCTCTTTCTTCCTACCTTCCCCTCTCTCTGAAAATGGGGGAAAGGGTGCTGAGATTAAGAATCATAATTGGTAGGAACAAAATAGACAGGGGGATGTTAAGAACAATATAGGAAAGGGAGAAGCCAGAATATTGACATGCATGACCCATGGACATGAACTAAAAGAGGGGGTATTGCTAGAGAGAAGAGGGGTACTGGGTAGAGGGGGGTGCAAAGGGAAAAATTGGGATAACTGTATCAGCATAATCAATAAAATATACTTTAAAAAGAAGCTAATGTTCTGTTAAAGGAAATTCATTTTCTATGACTTGTTATTTTGTATGTATTTTGAACATACAACTTTTCATTCCTTCATTCTCTTATTCATTCATTCCATCATTAATTCATTCATTAAATACCAGAAACTATGGATATATCAGTGAGCAGGAGAGACACAAAATTCATGCTCTACAGAGTTTACATTCTAATAGATAACTTTTGATGGCACATATATTTTTCCCTGTACAAAACATCAAAAGGGCCGATTGTCATCAGTAAAACAGAAAGAAAAAGAAAAAAAAACCCAACACAGTGGTATAACAGTTAAATGGAGTTGCAGCATCTTGTTCAAGAATTACAAGTATAACAAGCAGCAATATATTTCAATGAATACTGGATAGGAAAGAGATAATGCATGCTCACAAAGGTGTTAGAATTTACACCAAGTTTGCTTTTTAAAATGTCTGAATGAGGTTTGGTATGCAACTCACCTTCCTGCTTTGGGTGGGCTCACCCTGAAGAAAAAGATTCTGCATGGCTCCCTTTACCACCAGGTCCTTTTCAATCTTTTGTGCCTCATAACAATAGCCCTGGTTGCCACACAAAGAAAGGCAGTCACCAATAGGTAGTTTCACTCACATCTGTTTTATTTTCATATGTCTTAGACCCCCAGGCTACGTTGCTTGGAAGAAAAATGGAGAATGAATATAGGGGTGCACTACCAACTGTATCTTGTATCAGGTTTCCTCTGAGAGAGAGAAATTTGGACAATCCTGGATTTCAGAAATGTATAATCGCTCTCCAAGTTCAAGAGTTGGTATCAGTGGGAAAACTTCCTCCAGAGACTGAAACCTGTAGCCAGCCTAAATGAGGCTGGAAGTTTTCCCACTTCCTCCAGAGACTGAAACCTGTAGCCAGCCTAAATGAGGCTGGAAGTTTTCCCACTTCCTCCAGAGACTGAAACCTGTAGCCAGCTTAAATGAGGCTGGAAGTTTTCCCACTTCCTTCAGAGACTGAAACCTGTAGCCAGCCTAAATGAGGAGCAGCAGTAGGTAGCCTCATTTTGGGATTTTTTTTTTGAAGCAATAAATGCTTTGCATATGGGCTACAAAAGAAGCCAATCACTTTTCATATCCACACACACACACACACACACACACACACACACACACATATATATATATATATATATATATACACACACTGTGTCTATACACACACACATATATACATGTGTTTACATATATATTAAATACTTTACTTATTTTATAGAGAGGAGAAAGGAGGGAGACAAAAAGAGAGAGAAACATCAATTGACTGCCTCCTGTATGTACCCCAACTGGGACCAAACCCACAACCCAGGCACGTGCCCTGACTGGGAATCAAACTGTGCCCTACCATCTGAGTCACAGCAGTCGGGGCACTTTTTATATATGTTTAAATGCGCTTTCTTACAGCCAATATAATCCTAATAGCTTAAATCAGGGGTGTCAACCTCACTTTCACCAGGGGGCCACATCAGCCTGGAGGTTGCCTTCCAAGGGCCGAATGTCATTTTAGGACTGTGTCAATGTAACTCCTCCTTACAGGCTGGATAAAACAAGGTGGAGAGCCAGATTCGGCCTGCAAGCCTTGGGTTTGCCGCTCATAGCTTAAAACTCTCCGCTTGCCCATGCTTCAAAGAGTACATATAACAGTAGCCATTATTGCATCATCTTTATTTATAGATTTCAAATGTTTGTTTATTTTTAGAGAGATGGGAAGGGAGGGAGAAAGACAGGGAATGAAACATCAATGTGTGGTTGCCTCTCATGCATCCCCAGGTATATGCCCTGACTGGGAATCAAACCAGCGACCCCTTGGTCCATGGACCAGAGCTCAATCCACCAAGCCACACCAGCCAGGGCTACTGCATCATCTTTAAAGGAGTACTTTGGCCCTGGCTGGTGGCTCAGTGGCTGAGTTCGATTCCCAGTCGAGGCACATAACCAGTTTGCAAGCCAGGTTTCCAGCCAGGTCCTTAGCTGGAGGCAGGTGAAAGGCAACCATACATTGATGTTTCTCTCCTTTTCTTCCTCCCTCCCCGTCCTTCTCTCTCTAAAGATAATGAATAAAAATTTTAAAAGATTTTGTATAATTAAGCTCAGCATATTTGAATATCTTTCAATACACAAGTAAATAATTATTCAAAATATTGTAGCCAAGAGTACTAGACTGAGGCAGGTTAGTAAGAAGCCAGGAAACTTCTTGACAAGTGGAATAGAGTAACTAAGACAGATAGCTGGACAAACACTGAGCAATTTACAGCCAGCTAATAAATCACAAGGTCTTATCTTTCCTAACCAAGAAGCAAATAGTTTACACTATTTGCTGGGGCAAACCCACCTTGGTCCAGTCCTAGTCCCTTCCTGGTGACAAGACTATTAAAAATCTACAAAACTACCACCCAGAAAACATTACAAAGTTTCTAGTCAGCAGCATAACAACCTTTAGGGGGTTTTCCAGTGTCACCTTGGATACCTTCTTAGCACAGTAGAAAAGAATCACATGGCTTATCAATAGCCAAGTAAAAGTCCATTTGCTTTTTGCTATTTGAAGTTGAAAATTCACTTGTCCACACATTCCTTTCTTAACCTACATAGGTAATTATGGTAAATATTATGTAGTAAAGAATTCTTGTCATTTGTAAGATTAGGCTTTAAATGTTTTTGTTTGTTTTTTGTTTCTTAAATATAAATGCAAATCCTGAATTACACCTGTCTGGCAGAGGAAGTGATGTCCTTTATCCTTTACCTAGATGTTCAATGCAGGCTTTTCTGGAAAACCTTTTTAGAACTGTTGATGACCAATGGCTAATATATTGGCTATGGTTCCTTTAAATGACACGTGGCCCATATTATACTTATTGGTCCTTGGAGACTTATAACCAATTAGTACATAACTTCTTTTCAGATATATTGATCATCTGAGAACCAACATTACAGACCTAAAAAATTCAAAAATTTTGATTTAATATATCTTATAAACTGTGGCAGAAATAAACACTTGGGTTTAATATCTATATGTTATTTAATACAGTATGTGTTTGTTTTTTCTGCTGGAACTTCTTGGTTCCTTTGCCACAATAAACCTTTTTTTTCCCTATGAATTTCCAAAACACACATGAACAATGTTAGCTACTTATAAATCAAATGACTTCAGCCTCTCTCTTTTTTCATTATTATCCATTTCCTCAGGGCCTGCTTCTGCCCTTGGAAATTCTCAATGCTTGCAAATCCTTGATGTGGTGGAGTTTTTTATTTGACCACCCATTAGGGGAGTACCTGTCATACCTTCTGCACTAAAATAATATACATGCAATGTCAGTGCAAAGGCCTCTTCCAAAAGCCTTACCCTAGTTCTTAAAGGAACACCAATTCTGTCTTTTAATAAAAAATTTAAGTGAAAAAATAAGAAAATTACGCAGTTGCTGCTCTGCTAAAAAAGATATAATACAATTTTAAAATAAATATGTAAATAAAAATCACTCAAGATGCATTAATAATATTTTTTTTCTTATGAAACCCAATGGGAAAAATAGAGTTTGGGGTCATGTCACCTGGGGTTCTGCATTTTCCTTAGTCTGTATTCAGTATGTCCAATTGCCAATGTAAAACTTCTAGTTAAATGTTTCACCTCTCAATTTAGATCAAGTGTGTCTAAGTGACTACTTTTCATCTTCTCAGGAAATCTCTTCTCTTTTACTACCTTCTTATGTCAATCAATGCCACCTACAATCTTTCATTACTTCCATTATCAAATCTTGAAGCCTTTTCTGAATCTTTCTCCATCCTCATCCTCTGTAACCCGTGGGTCTCTTGGCAATTTTTGCAAGGCATGCCTTTTATATCTGTTTACTGTTACCATCTTAATCTGAATCCTTGTCCCCTTATACTTGGACAGTTACAATAGACGCTTCCTGATTTTAGAAACACTCACATTCCTTTTGCTCCAATTTATCATAGATTTTGCTCCCAGAACATCTTGCCTAAATTGTAAATCTCACTAAAATGTTCTTCTTTTACAAATATTCAGTGGATTTTCAAAGACCTATTTGATATTGCTCAAATGTTATGGCATCTGGAATTAGTTCAGCCTCCTTAGACTGGCATTCAAGGCTTTGCATGTTCTGGCCTAAAACTGCCAATGTTCTATACTCTCATCCTACTATTCCAGGCTGGAAACCCAGTTCTCTAGTCAAAGTACCTCTTTCCTCTCTACCAATAGCATAATCATTCTCAATTACAAACTTCCCTTCATGCTGTGTCCCTTACTGATAGGGAACTCAAATGTTGGAACATTTTAGTTTCAGGGAACAGCTAATAAGCTTAGTAATTAATGTATGTAAAAGCTATTGTTTCAGGAACTGAAGATTCCTGAACTCCGGGACGCAAAGGCTCAGGACAGAAGACCTCTACCCAGGATACAGATGAAAGAAAGATGCAGCTTTTATCTCATCAACTTTTCCCCTGAATTCCAAACCCCTTACCCACACCTTTCTTCTCCTTAGAAAAAGGGCCCGTTTATAATGGAATGTAGGACGGTCTGTTAGGGTGCAAACCCGCTGTCTTCTCAGATTGCCAACCATCTGAATAAAATGCCCATAGAGAATCCCTGTCTCTGCTTATTGGGTCTGGCAGGTGACAGGCGGCACAGGCCCCGGCATTTCCAGTTTCACTACTAGGCAGTGTTCTTTAACGTGTCATCCACAGGTCACCTAAGTGAGAATTATCTAAAATGCTCATAAATCATCAAGATTCTCTGAGCCCATAACTCAGACCTACCGCAGTTGGAGACTTAGAAACTGGAGGTTTACAGTTTATCAGGTGATACAGTGTAAGCTAAACTGTGAGCTCCTCAAGGCAGGAACCTGTGGAGTTTCACTCTTCCTCTCCCCTGTCTGTAGCATAGAGCCTGTGTGGACTTAAACACCAGCCAGATATTTCTCCAGCAAAATGGGTTTATTTGGGAACAACAAGAAATTGCAATTCTGTACATGCACCAATCGAGGACCATGAGCAAGTCAGCTAAACAAAGAGGAAACCCAGGGAGAGAGGAAGTGGGGGCGGGGGGAGGTAGGGGGTCCTGTGGCTATTACAAAGAGTTTCTCCTGTTGTGGTTTGTTATAGGTCTAGGGTGGGAGAACTCTTCTTCTGTCCTTCCTATGCTATTTGAAAATGACGTTTCTGTTTACCCATATTTTTCGATCAAGATCTATCTCTGAAAGCATTGCTGATCATAAGTCATGGTTTCAGGGGCCTTTGGTCCCTTAATGCCAGGGAGGACATTTCCCAGGTGTCCTGTCCCACATCTAAGCCGGGAAGCACTGATTTGGAAACTATTGTGGGCACATTTGAGCAACAAAGAGGTGTAGAAGGACAATCTCTCAGGGATTTCTCATTTAAATATATTTGAATAGCAAATAAAATGAAAGCATACTTAGAAAAGAAAGAATTCAACAAGCACTTTAAATTTGGTCTCCAATGGTGCCGAGCTCTTGGCTAAGTATATACCCCCTTCCATTTAGTTTCCAAGTGTACAACTTGGAAAACTTCCTAACAGGCACCAAGTGAACTCCAATGTAGGTACGGTAGGTTGCCAGCAGGCATGGGGAGTATAATTCCTGTTGCAAGGCCTTTCAAGTCATTATTAAGAAAGAAGTTAGAAGTGAACGCTGATCGCAGGCTCGCAACTAAGTAAATGTTCTTCTGACTGACAACAAAATGATGCCCAGAAAATTGTCAAATGCACAGCCAGAGATAATGGAAAACTTGATAGACTGGTGAAGAGGCATGGTACATAGCGTTTCTGGTCAGAAAGAATAAACAACCACCAACGAACAAAACAAAGTGTGCTCCTCAGATAGCTATGCACTCAACAAGGGAAGTGCCTTGGGTAATTTAAAAACCTGAATGCAGCGCCACAGGGGGTGAAAATGAAAATAAAGAGAAGAAAGTATATATCTTTATGGAGAGTCCCCGCAAGGGAAAATACTGAAGTTTAAAATCTTTCTTTTGAAAAAGTCCGTAGTTTTTAAAAAGTATTACCTGCACATGATAAAAATAAATCAAATTGTAATAAGGTTACATGGTTGAAGAAACTCTCTTTTACATGCCATTTTCATTTTAAAGGAAGGTTCAGATTCTTAAATAATTGGTTCTTACATGTTTATTAGTTATTTTGACCCTTTACTATGGGAAGGAGGAAAAATCATTTCCCCTACCCTTTTAGGTCCTTGGCTAAGACCTACCTATGATAAAAGGCAGATTAACAAGAGGGAAACAAACAAATTTAATAATGTGGATAACTACTAAATAGAGGGAAAAGACCCAGGAAAACTAAGTCCCCCAAATAGTCTAAGATACCATCTTAAATATAATCTTCAGCTAAGCACAAAAGATGTTGGGAGGTGGGGAGTGAGAGAGCCAGTTATGGGAGGTGACCTGGAAAAGCACAGTAAAAAGATACTATTGTTATGCAAATGTAAGTCCGTATCTTCTCTATTGACAAGTTTCTAGAGATTTACACTCATCCTTGTTTCCCTTACCAATGCAAATTGCCCTTAGCATAGGAAAATTTCTCAGTTTCCAGAGATTTTCCTGTTTGCTTCCTAAAAATAATCAATTTAAAAATAATCCTTAAAGGCAACCGTACATTGATGTTTCTCTCCCTCTCTCCCTTCCCCTCTCTCTAAAAATAATAAATAAAAGATTCCCTTGGGAAGAATCAAATTTTATACCGTGTAATATGCATCTATTCTTTGAATATAGTTTCGTTAAAAAAAAAAACAAATAAAATAAAAATAAAATAATCCTTATTCTTAGGTATAAGACCTGAGTTCTGGGAATCCTGGTATAATTTTAGCAAACGCCATTAAATCTGCTGCCTCCTCAGTAACTGCCTGTGCTCTTCTCAGTATCTCAGCCTGCTGGCCAGGCCTGTGTCCTTCAAGGGTATGGCAGCCTGCCTGTGGGAACCTGGTGACTCCTCTATTTTAGTAAGCCTCTCTGTTCTCAGGGTAATTAACTTGCCACTCAAAGCTCATTACTAGTTACAGAAACAGCTAGGTGCCTGCCCTTGGGAAAAAAGTGTCAGTTTAAAGCTCAGCCACAGCCTGAGGGCCTGAGCCTGGCATCTCAATGCTTGTTGCCAGCCCCTGCGCTGGGCAGGACAGCCCACCTCCCCAGGCTGGAACTTTTACACAGCCTGCCTTGTCTCTGCCCCTTAGCTACTGAGGAAGGTAGAACATGGGCTCTGCTGAACCAGACAGGCTTTTATATCAACACTAGTGGGCAGGTTGTAGAAGGGCTTAAAAGTTTTGAAAGAGCCCTGGCTGGTAGCACAGTGGATAAGGTGCCAGCCTGTGAACCCAAAGGTCGCTGGTTCGACTCCCAGCCAGGGCACATAACCAGGTTGCAAGCCAGGTCTCCAACCAGGTCCATGGCTGGAGGCAGGTGAAAAAGCAACCATACATTGATGTCTCTCTCCCTCTCTGCCTCTCTCCCTTACCCTCTTCCTAAAAATAATGAAGTAAAATCTTAAAAAAAAAATTTTTTTTTAAATAAAAAAGAAAGTTTTAAAAGAAAACAATGACATCATAAAACATGCAGAAATAAACACTGCCAGTGACCCTCCTGGCTCAAGACCTTCTCCTGTTTCTTCTCTCCCCTCCAAGCCATGCCAATATCCTTAACAACCCCCAAAATAATCATTGGCTTTTGTCTCTTACTAGGTCCCTGTCTCCTATGCCTTCTAATTAAGTTTTGTCTGCAAGACCGTGCGGGCTGCCACAAACCAGGCTGTCGGTGACATGCTCCGAACTCTGTACCCTGCTGTATCAACAGATAGCTCAAAAAGAAATATAGGGACAGCTCTACGTTCTAAATGTCAGCCTTGAAGCAGCTCCAGAAGTATTGATCTTCGGCCCAACACCCTAGAATCAATCAAACAAAGGCAGGAATCTTAGGTGTAAGACCTGAGTTCTGGGAATCCCAGTATAATTTGAGCAAACCCCATTAAATTGGCTGCCCCCTCAGTAACTGCTGATGATAGTAACCACCTGCACCTTTCTGACATCTTGCAGCCTGCTGCTGGTCAGGACTGTGTCCTTCACACATGTCTTGCCTGCCCGTGAGAACCTGGTAACTCCCCTCCCGTGATGAGCCTCTCTGTTCTCAGCACCAACTCCCCCAATGCTGTCCATGCAGAGTCTCTTCAACTCCCTCCCCACCTATCCCTTAAAAAAAAACCCTGCCTTTCTCTTGTTTGCTGTTGACAATTTCCTGTCTTCCTGGTCTCAGCCTGCTTGGGCAGCTGACCCAATAAATCTTTTAAACTGGTAGCCTGTTCCTTTGCCATTTCTCCTCTCACTCTCACTGGACCTCACACTTAATGCCAATGAGACATTTGGGGATGGCAAATTCTGTCCCACTTCACCTACTACTAATACTATATATAACATATACTGAGTTCTCAGTATGTACTGGACAGATTATTAATGTAACCTGATTCTTACAACAAACCAATTTTTTTTAAAGATTTTATTTCATTAGTTTTAGAAAGAGGGGAAGGGAGAGAGGCAGAGAGGGAGAGAGACATCCATGTATGGTTGCGTTTCACCTGCCTCCAGCCACAGACCTGACTGGAGACCTGGTTTAGCAACCTGGTTATGTGCCCTGGCTGGGGAATCGAACCTGCGACCTTTGGGTTCGCAGGCCGGCACCTTATCCACTGTGCTACCAGTCAGGGCCAAGCCAATTTTTACAGGAAAGAAATTTGAGATTCAGCCCTGGCTGGTGTGGCTCAGTGGATTCAGCGCTGGCCTGCAAACCAAAGGGTCGCTGGTTCGATTCCCAGTCAGGGCACATGCCTGGGTTGGTTGGAGGCCAGGTCCCCAACTCGGGGCATAAGAGCAGCAACCAACTGATGTCTCTCTTATAAAAAAAAAAAAAAGAAAGAAAGAAAATTGAGATTCAGACAGAATCAACTTCCCAGCCTTTTTCATCACATGATAAACGCAGGAACTGGTATTTGTATAGCCCGTGGGAGTAACCAACTAAGGCTGCTCACGCCTGGAGACCACAGGCTCAGAGACGCCGACTTCCCTAAGGCTGAGAGGGAGCAATATTTTTAAACCTGAAAAAGTAGGTGTTTGAGCGGCCTGCTACTTCCAGAACTGGTAAGTAGAGAAAATGATTGAATCTTGGTGTGCCCTTTATTCAGGCGCTGGCGAACTGAGAAGACAGTGGGTTTTGTACCCTAAAACAAACAAACCAACCAAAAAAATCTTAACATCTCATCTCAAGCCACCCTTTTTGCGAAGAGAAAAAGAGGGTAGCTAAGAGGTCTGGGAAAAAGATTAATCAGGTAAGAGTGGTAGCACCAAGGTGATTTTCCTAGTATTTTTTTCTCACCCTGGAACACAATGGCTCAGATACCATCTCCATCATTTGGAGAGGCCCTGGGACAAAAATATGGAATTGTTTCTTGAGCTCCTTCCTGGAGCCACTTGTGGTCATGCATCCCAGTTTTGAGAACAATGCTTTTTCACAAGCATTAATCACTTAAGCTTACCAAGTATAACTGGAGCTAAAAATTGTAACTCCTGAGTTCCCCTATCATTTTGTTCTTCCAGTAACCCTCTGACAGAGTACTTGTGTGTTCTGATAGTACCAGCTGAATGGCTCTGCAACTTGCCCAGACAATTATGGTTGGTCTTGTAGGGGTGCAGAATGATCCTGCACATACGATAGCTCAATAGTAAACAGATTACTTGGAGCCAAAGACAATTTTAGCTTCAGGCTCAAGAGACATTTCGTAAAACTAAAATAAAAAGTAAAAACTAGAAAAAGCCATGGCTAGGGTGGCTCAGTGGACTGAGAGCTGGCCTGCAAACTGAAAGGCTGCTTGTTCAATTCCTGGTCAGGGCACATGCCTGGGTAGTGGGCCAGGTCCCTGGCTGGAGGCATGTGAGAGGCAACTAATTGGTGTATCTCTTGTGCATCCACTTTTTTCTCTCTCTCTCCCTTCTCCTCTCTCTAAAAATAAACAAATAAATACATAAAAAGGAGAAACTTGGGCCCTTCCCTTTAACTATAATGTGTAAGGCAGGGCAAACTTCTATTTATTAAATTTGTATTCCTCTTATCCTGCAATAACCCTTTGAAGCCCCCAATGTGCATTACCTCATCTCTATATAGAACCGAAACTAAAAATTCCTCAAGGTAAATGTAGTTCAGCCCTGGCTGGTAGCACAGTAGATAAGGTGCTAGCCTGCGAACCCAAAGGTGGCTGGTTCGATTACCAGCCAGGGCACATAACCAGGTTGTAAGCCAGGTCTCCAGGCAGGTCTGTGTCTGGAGGCAGGTGAAAGGCAACCATACATTGATGTCTCTCCCCCCTCTCTGCCTTTCTCCCTTACCCCCCTCTCTAAAAATAATAAATAAAATCTTTTATAAAAAGAGAAAAACAAAAACTAAAAATTCCTCAAGGTAAATGTAGTTCATAATTTTATAATCATGTGAGTAAAACCATATATTTCAAGTGATTACAAGGAATATTTTAATTTATAAAAGTTACATTAAGGCCCTGCCTGGTAGCACAGTGGCTAAGGTGCCGGCCTGAGAACCCAAAGGTCGCAGGTTCGATTCCCCAGCCAGGGCACATAACCAGGTTGCAAACCAGGTCTCCAGTCGGGTCTGTGGCTGGAGGCAGGTGAAATGCAACCATACATGGATGTCTCTCTCCCTCTCTGCCTCTCTCCCTTCCCCTCTTTCTAAAAATAATGAAATAAAATCTTTAAAAAAAAGTTACATTAAATATAATACACTGTAAATTTATTAATGCAGCAATGATACAACTATGTAGTTTACATAATTTCAATATAGTGCATATATTTCAGTTTTTCTTACATTTTTCTCCTCATGCACATGCTTTCATTAAAAATATACTTTCCCATGTTCCATTCCTGAAGATATCCATAAAATATATATTTATTTCATTTATTTATTTTCAGAGAGGGGGGAAGGGAGGGGAAAGGAGAGGAAAAGAAACTTTGATGTGTAAGAGAAGCATCAGTTGGTTGCCTCTTTCCCACCCCCAACTGAAGACCAGACATGCGCACTAAACCAAAACTGGTGACTGGTTCAGAAGCCGGGGCTCAATACATTCAGCCACACCAGCCAGTTCATATATTTCTAAGGTGAGAGCAAGTTTTATGTGGAACCTACAGAAAAATAAAATCCTACATCCTCCTGCTTTGGTTGATATCAGGGTTTCTCAGCATTGGTACTATTGATATTTGAGGCCAGATGATGGCTTGCTTGCCCTGTTGGATATGTAGCAGAATGTGTGGTGTCCAACAAGGATTTAACAAGGATTTATCCACTAGATGCCAGTAGGACCTTCCCGCAGCTTGTGACAACCAAAACTCTCTCCAGACATTGTCAGACGTCCCCTAGGGGGCTCAAAATTTGTCCCCCTCTGTCCCTGTTGAGAATTCCATATTGCTATTTGGGATAAGACTTGAGTATCATTCTATGTCTCTAACTAGTGAATAAGGAAAATTAGGTCTCAAATTGTATATAGGCTAAACCTTAGGCAACCACAACTTCAGGTGAAAACTGAGAAAGAGCTGACTTGTTATAAGAAAAGTAAACAAAAACAGGATCCTTTCAGAACAGGAGAGATTTTTAAAATAAGTTTTCTGCAAAGACTTTAAAATGCAGTTGATCACAGCCCATACGGTCATTTGCAAGTAGGCATGCAGATATATCATAGTGATTATGCCCATGAATATGCTGTGCAGTGAAGGCCAGAGAGCAAGAGGACGAGGGAAAAATCTAGAACTGGGAAATTAGGCTGCAAAGAAATAAGAGTCAGGACAGCAGTGAGGTAGAAATCAGGAAAACAAACAGAAATCCAGGCAATAAGTCGTTTGCAAGCACAGAGTCATCATACAAGGCATCCGCAGAAACAGGGAATGACGTGAGGCAGGTTATATATGCAGGACTCCACCAACAAGAGAAGGAACCCACACTGACAAAGCCTGGGGTTTCTCTCCCATCTCAATCTGCTTCATTTCCCCTACCTGCGGCAAGAGTCATCTCTAGTAAGTCGGGCCTAGGAAGTGGCATGAGGTAGTCACTAGCGATCGTCTTCTAGGTCTTTGGACTCACTTGTTTGGCAAAGGCATTTTTGTGACGCAGTGTCTGCTCTGACGCAACTGGTTTTCATCCTATTGTTGAACTGATGGCCTCTGGTTTTCAGTAGGGACTGTGGGCATACATACATGTCAACTGGAAACGTGATGGACTGCATCTGCTTTCTCATTTTACAATTGAAACTTAGAAACTTACAAAAGAAGCCCCAGAACACTTCTCTGATGTGCTAAAAAGCCCCGACAGTGTCAGAAGTCATACTTTTGCCATCCATGTATTTCTTCTTTTTAGATTTTATTTGTTTATTTATTAAATAGAAGGGAAAGAGAGGCAGAAAAACATCCATGTGTGAAAGAAACATCCTTAGGTTCCCTCTCACATGCCCCCAACTGAGAACCTGGCCCACAACCCAGGCATGTGCCCTGACTGGGAATCAAACCAGCGACCTTTCAGGTCACAGGCCAGCACTCAATGCACTGAGCCACACCAGCCAGGGCTGTCCATATATTTCTTATGTTTTATTGTCTTTATAGCACTTATTATCACCTGACATTCTTTTTTCCTTGTTTATTGTGTCTTCTGTATGGAAAAATGTATTGTATAAATGCCAGACCTTTGCTGTCTTCTTAAATGCTGTGTCCTTAGCATGTAGTAGCATCTAGAAGAGAGCCTGGCATGTAACAGACATTCAATAAATGTTGAAGGAAGGAATGAATGAATAAACGGGCAACAAGCAATTGGAGAAAATATTCCTACTGAAGTAACAAATCCCTTTGAAATTTTCAACCTCAAATTACTGTACCTACCCAGAGACACCACATTATCTACAGATACTATCTGTCAACCTGCTCTGTGTTTGGAGGTGTCAGTAACAGTGTGAACAGGGACTCTGAGGATTTCTCAGTGAACCACAAATAAGAAAATCACTCAGATCCCCTCCATTTTGATACCAGACACTAAACACTGAATACCAGCAGCCTGAGTGGTTTGGGTTTAAAAGACAGGCCATGAAACAAAGCACGTAATAAGGAATTATGTTTTCACCTGCCCTCATACAATTAAATCTTGACCTGCAGCTGTATTTAAATAGGAAATAGAAAATTTTGAATTTTTATTTTGTAGTAGAGTCCTACAATGCATGGGATTAACACTTCTTACAGAAGAAATCATTGCACTAATTAGATCCCAGGAGCCAGTACCTGCAACAATGAACAGAGAATAGTAGATGCATGACTAGCTCAGTGGATGAATAAATACGAGCAGCTTATAGTCATCCCCGGTCCAGCCTCTGCACAGTGAATATTCTAGATCCGAGAATCTGTGCCACCCAATTAAAGCCTGCTAAAAGCAAAGTAAATGGTTTATGTAAAAGAAAATTGTGTCAAAGATATTGGTAGCATCAAGGAGGAATTCACAGCTTGGCAAGGCAAGCTGTGAAAATTCTGCTTCCTTGAAAGGATGAGGGCTAGCACAACCTTTGGAATGGCTCCTCATGTCTAAGAAGCTCACAGGATACCAAAGATTCAATTCAGTTCTTTGAAAATTATGCTATATGGAGGGGAACACTGCTTCAGTTTGCTCAGCTTTGCTTTTATGCATAGGATTACTTTTAACGAATCCATACAATAGGCATTTTCCTGAATGGAGAAGCATTTTAAAATTTCTTTGAGCCCTTATTGGGGTGGCTCAGTAGGTTGCACGTTCTACCACAAAGCAAAGGATTGCCTGGTTTGCGGGCAGTGCCCGCACCCAACCCTCTTTGGGACACTTGTGAGAGGCAACCCATTGCCATTTCTCTCCATGGATGTTTCTCTTTCTCTTTTTCTCCCTCCCTTCCCCACTCTACAAATAAGTATTAAATAAAATCTTTAAAATTTTGAATTGCCAGAATCACCATACAACTTCAGATTATTTCTGAACACAAGTAACAAAGTTTATTTCGTTTTAAAATATAAGAAATGATGGCGGTATAAGAACTCAAGATCTCTTTAGTTTTAAGATGCATTAAGTTAAAGAAGAGCATCAATCAAAACTATGATCATTTTCAGACTTGGAGAGAACAATGGTTTTAACACACCTACTAATACAGAGAGAAAAAGCTAAAGAGGAAGAAAATTTCAAATACAAAATCTGAATACGGATGTCAATGTCATTCATTTAGAGTTCAGTACCTACTCTGTTTCTTTTAGGGGCATGATGCTAAAGTGGTCTGGGCATCCTTTCTTGACCAACAAAGAGGAATATGGCTATGCATAAGCAGGCTCTGAAACTATCTTCTCTATCATACAAGTTCAAGTGTTCTGAGACTCCAACATGGATGCTTCATTACTATCATTACAGTTTGCAATCTGTGCATCAACCCATAATTAAAATCTCCAAAAAAGGGGCACAATGCCTTAGTTATAAATAGTAAAGTAAAATAACTCCTTTCCAAGAAAAAGAAACACTGCACTGCAGTGCTCAAATGTTTTGGAATAAGTAATGCTTCAACCACTGTCTCCTTCATTTGTAAGTAGTCACCTCTCATTTATACATCATAAGAATGAGCAGTGGCAAAAAGGGAACAGATGGGATTATAAAGCCAAGATTCAACAAAGGAGCTCACGAAGTACAGACTCAGCTATCTACCCTCCATTCCTTTTTCACTCATGTTTAAATGTATTAAGGTCATCAGTTAATTCAAGGGCAGAGAAATATCAGATTGTTATCGCAAGTGTCAAATGCTCATGAATGTGGAAATCATTATATTTCGATACCAAAATGAGAGCAAAAAAATTTCAGAGGTAGGAGTACAAACCCAAGTGGTCTGCAATAAGCCTGATGTGGAAAAAGGATTGGAGAAATGTAAGACCATAACATGGACCCTAGTTGTCCTTCAGGTATTCCTTGAATTCTCCTCTCACCTTTCTCAAGTTACTTCAGTATTAATGCAATAAAGACAGCTAGTTGCTAATCCAATGTCCCGTTTTTCTTCCTTACTAACAGTGCCCTAAACTTGTTGGCTGTGTCAGTGTGCTTCACTAAATGGCTGCATTTTTAAACCTCCCTTGCAGTGAGAATTAGGGAGAGGACTAAGTTTTGGCCAATATCAGGTAGGTGAAATATTGTGTGGGACATTCTAGAAGATTCCTTAAAAATAACTGACTTCATTGTCTAAGCTGCCTTGTTCCTTTTCATCACTGAAACACAGATGCAATGGCTGGAGCTTCAGCAGTTGTCTTAGACCACATCAGGAGAGTGAGACACAAAAAGAAAAAACAAATCCTGATGCCTTTAGAATTGTACTTTCAGCCCTGGATGTCTAGTTCTGGAATTATTTTATTTTTATCTTACGAACTAAAAATAAAAATCTGATTAACCTCTTATTGGGTTCTCCTTTGCTTAAAGTGTAAGTTTTGTCATCCAATGGTTGTCCAATAGGAACCTTCAATATGTGGTGTGGTGAAGAAGGAAACTTTATGCAGTGCAAAATAGCTCAATTGTGATATAGCAGGGCTGTGAAAACAGCACGACTATGAGGTGGCCTTGGGGTGAGACAGCTGCAGAACCAGATGGCCGTGAGGCCAGGCCCCTCTCCAGCTAGACAGCTCTGCTCTGCTTCTTACTGGTCTGGTTTGTTCTGCTGTGTATCAGTTTACTCTGGGCTGCACTGGGCTGCTCTGTTCTGGAGAGATATCTTCAGTATTTCAGCTCCAGCTGGGGAAATGCTGTCTTTGGTGGAAAAGGAAAAGTGCTCTCCTAGTCCTGGAGTTATTTTAGATAAGAGAAAAATAGACTTTTCTATTGCTTCAGCCAGTAGCAATTTGGATTTTTTGTGTTAGGCAGCTGAATCAAATACTACTTGATATAAAACACCAATAAGAAGTTCCCAATGCTAAAAAAAAAAAAAAAAAAGAAGAAGAAGAAGAAGAAGATGAAGAAAAGCAGATGCAAGGGTATTAAAGAAATGAAAGGGAACAGAATCTGTTCTCTCCAAAATATGCCTCTTTGGAATAAGGATTATTTTAGGCTGATTTTTAAAAAACACAGACATGAGAGAAGTTTTGAAAACCAAGTAGAATTTAGTTACCCTTTTTAGAGACATTTGTATTCATGGGGAAAATCTTTATTTGCAAGGGTGTATCCCTCTCTGTACCAAGAATAGGAGGATGACTCGACTACATCTGGAGAAACTCTTATCAATAGAGAAGGCATGAACTTAAAACTTCATAACCTTACCTCCTTTACTGTGCTTTGACAGAAAATCTGGTTCTCCCCTGCCCAACATCTTTCTTGCCATTAGCTGGAGGTGGTATTTAAGGTGGGAGTTTGGGTTATATGGGGAGGGGTTTACTCAGTTTTCCTGGGTCTGTCCTATGTTTACAGGAGGTTCCATGTTAAACTTCTGTTTGTTTTTTGTTTTATTTTCCCTGTTAATCTGTCTTTTATTACAAGGGGGTCTTAGCCAACCCGTGTGGCTCAGTTGGTTGAGCATTGTACTAAAAAGCAAAAGGCCTCTGGTTTGATTCCCAATCAGGGCATTTACCTGGGTTGCAGGGCCCAGTCCCCAGTTGAGGGTGTGTGTGAGAGGCAATCAATCAAAGTTTCTCTCCCTCTCTTTCTCTCTCCCTTCCCCTCTCTCTAAAAATAAATATATATTAAAAAAAACATTCCCCCCATTTTAGATGTGCAGAAAGAGACCCAAAGAAGGGAAGTGAAATGCCCAAAGTATGAGTTCAAATATATAGATATAGAACCTACCTTCCTGGCCTCCAAGATGAGTTAGGAATCCTTTCTCTCTTATGCTTCAGTACCCTGTGACAATATCTGGACCATGCTGTCTTTCATACCGTATCTTCTTAAAAGGGGAAGCTTGTCTTATCCACCCTATTTCCCCAGTGTGACCTTGTAAGAGAGTGGACAGAAGCCTCAGAATTTGGGGGGATGGGACTCCGTGGAGCACAGACATTTTCCTCCATATGCCAAGGAGATGGGAGGGGCTTTGACCATAGAATGGTGACAAAAAGGGTTTACGGGGCAGTGTGAGATTCTGCCAACGGCCAGGACTGGTCACTATACCCACTGCATCAAAGGCCTCAGTCAGGGATTTAAAAACAAGGCAGCAACCATTAGAGAGCAGAATCACCCCACCCGCCAGCCATGAGGTCAGGTGTGTAAGCAGGTGCCTTGCAGTTCTGAATTAAAAACTGACAAACACCACAACACAGGTGAAGCCTCCCCAGTCAGGCACACATAAATGAAAGCTGCTAGTAGAGCTAAACTGCGCCTGGGAAATAAGGAGCCATGGACTTCTCTTTTCCTAGAAAAAGACAGTACCTCTGACTTGTCTGTTCTGAAACTAGCCTGATTAGGCAGGACTATATGTTTTGGGGTGTTTTTAAAAAGTTATTTATTTTTAGTGATTATTCTATTACAGGTGTTTCCCTTTCTTTTCCCTTTGCTCCCCTTCGCCTGGCACCCTCCTTCCTTCCAGCAATCCCAACCACCTTCGTTCATGTCCATGGGTCAGGCATGCAAGTTGTTTGGCTTCTCCACTTCCTATGCTATTCTTAACTTCTTGTCTATTCTGCACCCACCTACTATGCTTCTTAATCCCTGTGCCTTTCCCCCTTTCTCCTCTTTCCCCTGCCTAGGTGACACTCCTCCAAGTGTTCCCCATACCTGTGATCCTGTTCCCTCTCTGGTTGTCTGCTTAGTTTGTTTTGTTTTGTTTTGATTTTTAGACTCTGATGTTGGTAGCTGTGTTTGTTGCCATTTTATTGTTCACAGTTTTGATCTGGTCTGGGGCTGGGATTGCTGTCCAATTACAAATGGGTGACCATGCTTTTCGCTGGCCCTGCCAACCCCCCCTACCCCCACTGGCTGGTACCCTGTACTGTGTGATTTGGCCTGGGGTGGAGATCACTTCCCAGGTTGAAATGTATGACTGCTTTTTACCCCCGGCCTCCACCGCTTTGCCACCACAGCAGCTGTTCCTGCTTGGCTGTTTTTCCCAGCGCTAGAACCGTGCGCTCTGCTCGGTGGGATCTGGTCTAGGGCTGAAATCGCTTCCCAGGTTTAAGTGTGTGACTGCTTTCCCTGGGCCCTTGGTTTCTGTACCACCCACTGCCGTTCTCCACCCGGCTCTGCCCTTCCTACCTGCGTGGCTGAGGATTTATTTCTTCATCTGCTGCACTTCCGTGTAGTTCGATCGTCTGAAACTTTTGTGTTGATTTTATTTAGTTTTGAAGTAGATGCAAATTCTTTGGTTAAGAGGAGGATGTGGCTTGTTTACCTAAGCCTCCATCTTGGCCAGAGCCTGTTATTGGGTGTTATAAAAGGAGTAAGACTTAAGGACAGAATTCCTCCTTTAACATAAATCTGTAAAACCTATAAACATCTCCTTTCCTTTTCACCAAACTCTGGTATTAAAGAGTTATGCCTTAGCCCTGGCTGGTGGCACAGTGGATAAGGAACCGGCCTGCAAAACCCAAAGGTCGCTGGTTCGATTCCCAGCCAGAGCACATAACCAGGTTGCAAACCAGGTCTCCAGCCAGGTCCATGGCCGGAGGCAGATGAAAGGCAACCATACATTGATGCTTCTCTCCCTTTCCCTCTCTCTGAAAAATAATCAATAAATTTTAAAAAATAGTTATGCCTTTGGGGGCTGGCAGTCAAGGCCCTCATAACTGATCAAATTGCGGGGTTCTCTTTCAACCTGGCATAGAATGGATACTCCAGAATTTTAATGAGTGCCATAAACATCTAATAAATTAATGAAAAGGTAAAAATAAGTGACTAGATGGACAAACTCACTTGAGTCTCTCAGTATCTTTGATAAACTGTGTCTCAGTGAATGAAAATCAGACCTATGCTGTGCACTCCTCTCTTGCTGGAAGTTGTCTACAATGACAAGTTTCCTTTATTAAATAACTAGAGAGAAATATATAGTATACTTTGTTCATGCAGCTTTCAACCAGCTTTGGAACAAATGTAATATCTTCAATCCAGAATATTAAAAGAGGATAAATACCATTTTTCTTTACAATTGTATTATGTACTTCTCCATCATCAAATCAGAACATTGAAAAGGAACTAAATTTTCCCTGACCGGTGTGGCTCAGTGGGTTGGACATCATTCTGCAAACAGAAAGGTCTCACCAGTTTGACTTCCAGTCAGGGCACATGCCTGGGTTTTAGGCCAGGTCCCTGGTTTGGGGTGTGTGAGAAGCAGCTTATCAATGTTTCTCTCTCACTGTTTCCCCTCCTGTCCCCTCTGTCTAAAAATAAATAAATAAAATCTTTTTTTTTTAAAGGAACAAAATTGAATGGTGCTTTTACTATGGGTTAGAAGCTGCAGTGGATTCAGGATTGCCCTTTAAAAATGTGTATTTACCCAGAACCTCAGAATGTAACCTCACCTGGAAGTAAGGTCTCTGTAGATGTAATTACTTGGGGATCTCAAGATGAAATCATCCTGAATTTGGGGTGGCTTCTAAATCCAATGATTGATTGCTTCGTGAGGAGGGGAGATTTGGTCACAGAAAGACAAACAGACACAAATTAGAGACACAGAGAGATTGGAGTGATGCTGCCAGAAACCAAGGGACCCCAAGGATTTTTAGCAACTTCCAGAAGCATGATATAGTTTCTCCCTCAGAACCTTCAGAAGGAATCAACCTTGATTTCAGACTTTGGCCTTCTGAACCATGAGAGAATACATTTCTGTTACTTCAGGCCACCACATTTGTGGTGATTTGTTACAGCAACCCTGGGAAACTAATACAGAGACCTAACAAATGTTCTCCTTTAATCTTCACTAGAGCATGGCCAGACAGAAATAATTTTATATAAATAAATAATAAGGTTTTATTCATCATTTTTAGAGAGAGAGGGGAAGGGAGAGAGGCAGAGAGGGAGAGAGGCATTCATGTGTGGTTGCCTTTCATCTGCCTCCAGCTGGGACATGGCTGGAGACCTGGCTTGCAAGCTGGTTACGTGCCCTGTCTGGGAATCGAACCAGCGACACTTGGGTTTGCAGGCCGCTGGCACTCAATCCACTTAGCCACACCAGCCAGGGCCCCATTATGTATTCTATAAAGATGGTGAATCAGAAAGGTAACTTCTTTTATTCATCTGACGTGAATGCAATGCGTAGTCGATGCTAGACTCTGCTGTATACTGGGAAGCACAAACATAAATAATTGTACAAAGAAGCACAAGTTATAAATGATCAAGTTTAAACCTAGGTCTGCCCGACTCCAAAGGCATGATATTCTCATCACATTGGAAAGCAAGGGTTCTACAGTTCTCCTCAGTTATGTGGTGCTAATGGGATCCCAACACTGTCTACAAAGTATTCAAATATAGAAGTTGCAATTCACCGATGGTCCCATCTGTGTCTCAGTGCTTTTCTCCCAATAAGAACAAGAAGGGCAACAGGCCACCTGCTTTGCTTTCTGCAAACAAAATGCTAAGGGTGAAATTTATCCCTTCACGCTAGGGGCTGAAATAACAGCTTCTCTTCCTTAGAAAGTGAAAATGTTTTTGCAGATGCTTCCCCACTCCATTGCGAAGAGGGATTTGTACCATCTGCTCATCACATCTGGGTCAAGGGCAGTATGGTTGAAGATGTTTGGTTTCATTGAAAGCTATGAAGATGTAAAATACAATTTAGGAAATGGAGAAACCAAAGAATTTGTACGCATGACCCATGGAAAGGCACAATGGTGTGTAGATTGCCTGAGGGGCTGGGGGGTGCTTTGTGGTGGTGGTGGGGGTGGTGGCAAAGGAAGAAAAATTCGTACAACTGTAAAAGCATTAAATCAAAAAATATCATTTAAAATAAATAACATGCAGAAAAGGAAAACAAAAAAGGGTTTTGCCCTGGCTGGTGGCTCCGTGGATGAGGCACCAGCCTGTGAACCCAAGGGTCGCTAGTTCGATTCCCAGGCAAGGCACATAACCAGGTTGCAAACCAGGTCTCCAGCCAGATCCATAGCTGGAGGCAGGTGAAAACAGCAACCATACATTGATGTTTCTCTCCCTTTCTGCCTCTCTCCCTTTCCCTCTCTCTGGAAATGATGGATAAAATCTTTTTTATAAAATTGGGGTTTTAGCCCTGGCTGGTGGCTCAGGAGATAAGGCGCCGGCCTGCGAACCCAAAGGTCGCTGGTTTGATTCCCAGCCAGGGCACATTACCAGGTTGCAAGCCAGGTCTCCAGCCAGGTCTGTAGCTGGAGGCAGGTGAAAGGCAACCATACATGGATGTCTCTCTCCCTCTCTGCTTCTCTCCCTACCCCTCTCTCTAAAAATAATAAATAAAACCTTTAAAATTAAAAAAAAAAATTGGGGTTTGTTGGATCCCAATTCTCAAATCGTACATTGGTAAGCCTGACTTCAAGTGCAAGTATCAACAGCACCTCACTTTGATCTATTTTCCCAGAAATATAAGGATCCATCTGCTCCAGGCATGAACTGTGGTGGGTTTGAGGTCGAACAGAAGAATTGGAGTCAAGATCTGACTGTGTTACAGTGACAAAGTTGTAGAATAAGAGCATAAGAGCAGAAAGCCGTTCATTTTTAGTTCTCTCATTCATAGATGATAAAATTGAAAGTAATCATGGGGAAGAGGCTTGGCCAAGATTATGTAGAAACACTAGAAAGGAGTCAAAAATAGAAAAGCAGAGTTCATTCCTTTCAACTGATAATCTTTCACCCTGGCTAGTGTGACTCAGTGTATTGAGTGCCAGCCTGTCCTATTCTCAGTCAGGGCACATGCCTGGGCTGCAGGCCATGTCTGCAGGTGGGGATGTTCGAGAGGCAACCAATCAATGTATTTCTGCAATATTGATATTTCTCTCCCTCTCTATAAAATAAAATCTAACCCCCTCCCCCAAATAAACTGAAGATCTTTCTACAAATCATGTTGTTTCTTTGGGCCTTGTCATTTCTGTTTGTAAATTAAGGCTAAAGATACCAAGCTCAGCACACCTAATAGTGTTATTGTGATCATCAAATGAGAGAATCTTTGTGAAAGACCTAGACTTCTGGTCAAGTACTTTCCCATCTCCGGGTCTCAAGTTCAACTACCTTCAAATAAGGAAGCAGCACCACATGATTCCTCAGTTATAATATCCGTTGCTTCTCTGTGTTTTGTGAAGCGAAAAGTGGAATGTGAATGTATTCTACCCTTATATTTCCAGAGTTCCTGAACTGAAGTTTGTTTCTTCCTGATTCAGTTTACTTTACTAATAGTGAACCAAGTTTTTGAGGTCAGACAGGAACAAAACATCTGCATCCCAAGGGCACTGCCATATTATGCATTCTGTTTAAACACTATAATTAAATAAACACACGCAAAAAGAAGTTCTGCTCTGGCTGGTGGCAAAGTGGCTAAGGTGCTGGCCTGGGAACCCAAAGGGTGTTGGTTCGATTCCCAGCCAGGGCACATACCCAGGTTGCAAGCCAGGTCTCCAGCCATTTCCGTAGCTGGAGGCAGATGAAAGGCAACCATACATGGATGTCTCTCTTCCTCTCTGCCTCTCTCCCTTCCCTTCTCTCTAAAAAATAATAAAATCTTTAAAAAAAAAGTTCTGCTAAATGATCAAAAACAAAACTACAATGAACAAGTAGCAGTTATTTCAATCGTGTCTTTTTGTGCCATTTTCTTACACTTCTAATTTTGGTTAAAAAATACTTGGTTCTATTTTAAATTCCACTACTTCTCAGGAAATTCTATTACAAAAATGATCCATTTCCTCTCTAGACAATAGGTGATTAAGCACTCTATTTGTGAGGGTTAGAGCATACAAAAGAAACAGAGATTCACATAACTGCAGTTATTACCTACCCAGGTGCAAGATTTTGGTGGTGTGGGGAAGTATAGAGACAGGAAGTTAGAAGGACCTTCTCCAATAGACATGTGTTGTATTTATTTTCCAATATAAAGAAGGAGGTCAGATGAGAAGAAACTCAGAACTGTAATTAATACCCCTGATGAGTACCTTTAACAGTTTTTAGAAAGGTAATTTAGAAGCAGTATACGATGTCCTATTGGTCATATCCTGAAAAGAAGAATCCTGCTATATCTAATGTTAACCATTCACCTATCCATTCAATTGTCCAGCCATTCAACAAGTTATCTGGCATATGTACCATGCATCATTCTAGGTTTTGGGAGGTAAGCAGTGAAAAAACAAGACAAAAATTCCTATTCTCAGGCCTTCAGTGGTCAGGGGGAAAGGGGTTGGGGGGAGGGGGGAGGCAGAAGCAAGAAAGAGGAGCAGCTTAGACAAGAACCTAGTATAAAGGAACCATGGACATGGACAACAGGTGGGATTGACTTTGTGGGGAATGGGTGGGTGGGGAGGGGGACAGAGGGGAGCAAAAAGGGGATGGATGTAATACAACAACAATAAAATTTTTTAAAAATCCTATTCTCGTGGTTTACTTTGGGGAGGGGAGGGATGAGAAGTGGTTAGACAGAAAACAAATAACAGCATAGACCAAGTTAATTGGTGAAAAAAGGTATAAAAAATAATGAAGTCTCCCTCTCTTCCTTCCCCTCTTTCTAAAAATAATGAAATAAAATCTTTAAAAAAATAATGAAGTAAGGAAAAGAGATAAGGAAGGTAAGAGTTGTAATGTTTGCAGAGACCTGCAGATGAGGGAGTTATCCAGAAAGGAGCCCAAGGGCAGTAGGGGGTGAGACCAGAGAAGTTAAGGAGCGGAGGAAATGTCTTGGGGTAGATAGGCCCCCAAAGAAATGTTGACTTTTACTAAGAATGAGAAACCATCAAAGCTTTTGAAGTACAGCAGAATATGATTTGATAAAGACCTTAACAGCATTGAACGTGGCTGTCGTGCTGAGGGCAAACCAAGAGGAACCACGGTGGAAAGGGGGAGGCTGCAGAAGTCATCCAGATGAGATGTGATGGTGACTCGATCAGGATGGAAGGGTAGCAGCAGTAATGACTATGAGAAGTGGTCGAATTATGGCTGCATTTTGGACAGTCATCAAATCAAACCAGGACATTATTTCAGGTACATTATGTAAAATGCTAACGTTACAATCATCCCTTCTGTTCAGACTAAAGGAACTGCAAACTTCAGAGTGCCATTTTATATCCTCTAGGGTGGCAGAAATAAGCCAGATTGCCTGGCTTTTTGACAAAGGAACCTACTTACTCTTAAATCTTGGGGAAAAAATTCGTGAAAAGAATTCTCTCCCACAAATATCCTAATGTGCCTAAAGTTTTTAAAAAGAAGTTACACTCCGGGTATATTGTTTCCTTTTATACTTTAAGTTTATATTTGTATTGGGCAGGTATTGAAATACATGTCCTGGGACAGCACAGGGTAACTGAAGGGAAAACAACTGTAAGGGGCTTAAGAAATTCAAGATTGCAAGAACATAATGTAAATAAAAAACTGTCAGGCAACATTGATGTGCAGATGTTACTTTCCAGCTAAAATCAGATGCACTGCCAAAATGTCACAGGTCTTACAGGGCATGTGAAAACGAGAGAATTCTGGTATAATTGCAGCAAGCCCCAATAAATCTGCAGACACCAGTGACTGCCTGGGTCCTTTCCATCTGAAAAACCATACTCTGAAGTTTCATAAATCTGTTTGCTTCAGAAATTCCCTCTCTCTTCTTTATTCTTTCTTTCTAACATTCCTAAATTTACTCCTGAAATTTCTAAAATGTATTTATTATTCTCTGAATATCCCTTTTTATGGATGGCATGTCTTCTCTTTTCTTTGAACATACTAAAGGTATTTTTGTATTAAGTGAATGTTTTCTGGTGTAACATTTTAATTCCTTAAATGATATTTTTCATAATATGTTTACTGTTTTGTTAGCCCCAGGGCTTACTATAAACATTTTAACATTTCAGAATCTACTTAAATTGATGTTGGCTTAATTCCAGTGAAAAATTCTGTAACTCCATAGCTCCATTCACTATATAATTATACAGCTCCATTCTCTTTCCCCTTTTGTACTATTGATAGCTATTAATAGATCTACATGTATACAATCTTGAGACTAGATTTTAATAATTACCTTATATAATTTCATGTACTATAAAGAAGCTGAGAAAACAAAAGAGAAAGCATATATTTATAGAGTGTATTATATTCATCTTACTTACCATTTCTTGTTGTCTTCATTTATTCCTGTGGATTTGAGTTCTCATCTGGTCTCAATTCCTTACTCAAACACAATTTTGCATTTACTACATCTTTCATTTTGTTACTGTCAAAAATATTGCTTTTATGCATGCTATAGATCCAACAAGTGTGTAACTGTTATTTTCTCTGAAAATAATAAATGAAATCTTTACAATAAATATTTTAAAAAATCATTTAGCAGAAGGAAAGCAAATACGCATTTGTATTGTCTTTATAATTATACAATTACCTTCACCGGTGCTCTTTGAAAGTTTGTGTGGATTCAAATTTCAGTCGGTTGTCACCTGTTTTCAACCTGAAGAACTTTTTTTTTTTAATTTTATTGTTGTTGTATTACATCCATCCCCTTTTTGCTCCCCTCTGTCCCCCTCCCCACCCACCCATTCCCCCCAAAATCAATCCCACCTGTTGTCCATGTCCATGGTTCCTTTATACTAGGTTCTTGCTGAAGAACTTTTTTTATTAGATTTTATTATTTTTTTTTAGAGAGAGGGGAAGGGAGAGAGGCAGAGAGGGAGAGAGACATCAATGTATGGCTGCCTTTCATCTGCCTCCAGCTACAGACCTGGAGTCCAGCCAGGCTGGAGACCTGGCTTGCAACCTGGTTACGTGCCCTGCCTGGGAATCGAACCAGCAACCTTTGGGTTTGCAGGCTAACACCTTATCCACTGTGCCACCCACCAGCCAGGGCCTTGTGTTATTTTTTGTAAGCCAGATCTACTAGCAAGAAATTCCCTCAGTGCCAGCCTGCGAACCAAAGGGTCTCAGGTTTGATTCCCAGTTGGGGCACATGCCTGGGCTGCAGGCCAGGTCCCCGGTTGGTGATGAGTGAGAGGCAACCACACATTGATGTTTCTCTCCCTCTCTTTCTCCCTTCCCCTCTCTCTAAAAATAAATAAATAAAATGTTAAAAAAGAAAAGAAACGAAAAGAAATTCCCTCAGCCCTGGCTGGTGTGGCTCAGTGGATTGAGCGCTGGCCTACAAACCACAGGGTCACTGGTTCATTCCCAGTCAGGGCACATGCCTGGGTTGTGGGCCAGGTCCCCAGTTAGGGGTGCGAAAGAGGCAACCACACACTGATGTTTCTCTCCCTCTCTTTCTCCCTCCATTCCTTTCTCTCTATAAATAAATAAATAGTAGTTTAAAAAAATTCCCTCAGTTTTTAATTTGAAACTGTTATTTCTCCCCTCATTTTTCAAATATCATTTTCTTGGACAGAAGGTACTTGGTCGAAAATCTCTCTTGATCTCTGTCTGCTATACTAAGGGTCCTATGGAGCAGCAGCAAGACACCAAGCTCTATAATGTTCTCAGAGGCTCCCAGGCATCTTGGGTGTGCCAGGGACCATCAGCACTTCAACACAGGTGAGACAGAAACCAAGAGCCCCCAGGACGCTGGAATGGTGGATGCATGCTCTCCTCTTCTCTTTCCCCCTGAAGGAGAGGCTGCAGAGCTTTACCAGCCTCTGTCAGTGTACCACAGGTCCTTCGGAACAGCAGTACGGTATCTAACTCTTTTTTTTTTTTCCTCAGTAGCATCTGGGCATCTAGAGCATGCCATAGGCCATCAGCGCTCTAAAACAGGCAAGACAGAAGCCAAACCATCAGGCAGTCCCCCTGAAAAGTCAGAACGTTGGCCTATGGTCCAATCTTCTCCTTTCCTCCCTAGGGATAATCAGGCGTTGCGAGTTTCCTTTCGATTGTGTGGCGCTGTACCAGGGCTGGGACTATAGAGAGGTGCCAGAAATTTTCCTACTGGCTTTGACGGGGCTGGTTTGCACTTGCCCTGAGTTTAAGAGCTGTTTAACTGGTTTCTGGATTTCTCATAAAAGAAATTGGTTCACTTCTTGTTATTAGTGTCTCCAGAGGAGCTTTGGGGCTTCCTATTCTGCCACTGGGTGAGTGGGGAGGGGAAAGATCAAGATCTTGTTTTGGAGATGCTAATTTTTTTAAATTTAATTTAAAAATTTTTATTGTTTTTGTATTACATCCATCCCTTTTTTGCTCCCCTCTGTCCCCCTCCCCACCCACCCATTCCCCCCCACCCCCGCAAAGTCAATCCCACCTGTTGTCCATGTTCATGGTTCCTTTATACTAGGTTCTTGTCTAAACTGCTCCCCTTCCTTGCCTCTTCCTCCCCCCTCCCCCCTCCCCCCTTATAGAGTTGTCTATAATGCAATCAACTGGAGAAGTCATGCAGGCAGTTAAAGTTTAGTCAGGACATCCAGGGAGAGGGACTGCTGGGGTTTTGACTTTTTAAAAACACAAGAATGGAAGCCTTATGATGGTAAGTGTTTTACATGTTTGTTTTCTTCACTTCCTAGAACAGTCCCTGGCTCATATAAGAATTACCAATATTTATTAATAGAATTTGCATAGTTTCTGTAAGGTAGTGTAGATTTAAAAACACGTACTACTTGGCAGTAAAAAGAAGAAAATTGTATCCTTTGTGATAACATGTAGAGACCTGGAGAGTGTTATGCTAAGTGAAATAAGCCAGTCAGAGAAAGACAAATACCATGTAATTTCACTCATATGTGGAATCTAAGAACAAATTGAACTAACTAGCAAACTGGGGACAGACTCATAGATGGAGAGAATGATGACAGCTAAGCTGGTATGTAAGGAGGTGGAGGAATTGAGCTAAAATGAAAAAGGACTCATGGACATGGACAATAGTGTGGTGAGTGCTGGGGAGTGGGGGTATAAGAGGACTAAATGGTAATGGAAAAAATACAATAAAAAATAAAGTATAGAAAATAGGTATAGTCAACACATCATGTTGAATTAGAAGTTTATAGTGAGTCCTGGCTGGTGGTACAGGGGATAAGGCACTGGCCTGGGAACCCAACGGTCGCTGGTTCGATTCCCAGCCAGGTCTCCAGCCAGGCCTCCAGCCAGGTCCGTAGCTGGAGGCAGGTGAAAGGCAACCATACATGGATGTCTCTTCCTCTCTTTCTTCCCCTCCCTCTAAAAATAATTATAATTAATAAAATCTTTAAACAAACTAAAAAACTTTAAAAATTTATTGGGGTGACCAAAATATGTTACATTTTTTCCCTTCTGATGGCTCTAATAGTGCTTAGTTGTCTTCAACTTCATTCCAAACAATTTTAATAGATTGCATTGTGACAGCCCAATCAGCTTGCATTAAAAAACAAAAAAACAAAAACTTACCAAATTGGTGAATTTTTGTGCAGCCATTTTATTAGGGAAGATGGAAGAAAATATGCAACATTTTTGCCATGTTATGCTCTATTACTTCAAGAAAGGTAAAAGTGCAACTGAAACAAAATAAGATCTGTGCTGCGACTGACGGAACGTGTCAAAAGGGGTCTGCGAAGTTTCTTTGCGCTATTGAAATTCTGGCCAAATAATTCTTTGCTGTGGGGCTGTCTTTTGCATTGGAAGATGTTTAGCAGCACCCCTGGCCTGTACCGACTAGATGCCAATAGCGCAAGACAGCTGACATACTCAACATATTCAAATCAATAAAGTTATTGGTGAAAATGAAAAATGTGTCTTCTATGGAATAAGTGTAGTGGGCTTTTTGGCCAACCCAATGCGTATAGTAAAACGTATTGGGTTTTACTATACGTATTGGGTTTTACTATAGTAAAACATATAGTAAAACGTATAGTAAAACGTATTTAGTAAAACTAAATTTTGCTTGCATTGTGACTAACACATCACACCATAGTAAGGTTGTGGGGGAGGAGAACTATGACCCTCTCTTGGCAAAAAAACATACACCAGTTGTGGAAAAACCAATTTGGTTTAAGTCTACTTGCAACTCTGTTTTCTGTACTTTTTATGGCACTTATTCCCCACGGTATGTTACAGGGTTTTTTTAAAAATATTTTTAAAATGTATTATTTTCAGAGAGGGGAAGGGAGAGAGGCAGAGCGGGAGAGAAACATGAATGTATGGTTGCCTTTCACCTACCTCCAGCTACAGACCTGGCTGGAGACCTGGCTTGCAACCTGGTTATGTGCCCTGGCTGGGGATCAAACCAGCGACCTTTGGGTTCGCAAGCTGGTGCCAACCCACTGTGCCACCAGTCAGGGCCCTGTTTCAGGTTTTTAAAAATATAATTCTTACCTGCACTAGACTGTGAACTCCTTGTTGGGGGCAGGGGCAGGGGCAGTGTTCAATTTGTTCACATTTTAGCCCCTCTAGTCTTAGTCCCATGCCTTGAACATAATAAGCACTTAGTCACTCCTGATTGAGCAAAGTAAACTTGTGAGATTATTACCTAAGCTCAACTGAATTTTTCATTTTACTTATTTATGTTTAGAGAGAGGGGAAGGGAGGGAGAAAGAGAGGAAGAGAAACATCAATGTGTGGTTGCCTCTTAAGTGTCCCCACTGGAGACCTGGCCTGAAACTCAGGTATATGCCCTGACTGGGAATTGAACCAACAACCCTTTGGTTTGCAGGCCAGCACTCAATCCTAGGCTAAACTCAGACGAATTTGACCCCACACCTTGAATCTAAGAAATGTAAATGCATACCCATGACTGAAAGCTGTGTAATCTCTTCAAGAAAAATAAGCAACTTTCTCTTTAAAAGATCCTTTATTTTTACGATCTTTGTCATATTAATGAAAAACAAAACCTCAGTTTTAAATAGTACTGATTTACATCTAAATAATTAAGGAAAAACCCTAAAGTAAGCTAAACCCTGGCCAGGTGGCTCAGTTGGGTGAAGCATCAATCTGAGACAGGATAGCAAGAGTCTAGGAACTTTCCTTGGTGAATGGAATACGGAGACTGAGACCCAGAGCTGAACACAAAGGCCTAGACATGTACAGCTAGGTACAGACAGCCAGGTGATGGTCACCAGGGCAGAAAGCCTGGGGGCTGAAAGTGGGAAAATAAGTACCTCGCCCCCAAGATAGCCTCTTGTCCCCTGACCTTTCCTCCCCAGAGATAACTTCTAGCACTCCCTTGTTTCAGAAAAGCAACAAAACCCGTTGACAGATGCCAGAACCAATTGCAATGGCTAAATGAGCCCTGGCCTGTCACTAACCAATCAAAGGAGATCATGACCTGAAAGGGTACACCTGGAAAATTGATGAATATTCTGCTGAAACCTTCCTCTGAGACTTGCCCTAGGGTTCCCACCTTCAATAAATACCAGAGATAAAAAGGCTAAAGTCAAAGGACCCAGGGTGTGTGCCGTCCCTCTGGGGAAGCAGCCAGCATCATTTCTCTTCCTTCTTCTCCCCCTCCCTTCTTCACAAGCACCCATCTCCTAAGCCCTAAGGCAATGGGCAGCTGACACTTCTCCAGTGAGCCTGTCCTCCAAGGCCCTTCCTCTCTGACTTCCCAGTGGCTAAGGCAGCTCAGCCTGGGCTCTCCGGTTGCTTCCTCTATGCTTAACCCTTCCTTGTCTTACTGTCCCAAGCTTTAATAAACGTACCCTCGTAGTCACTTGGGCTCATGTTGTGGAATTTTCCTACACGAACTCCAGAACCCACACACTACTAGCTGGCTTTAGGCAGGCCCACTCAAGGCCAGGCCTCCTGTTCGGCAACAAACAGGTTTCTGATTTGATCCCCAGTTAGGGCAAGTGTGGGAGGCAACTGATTGATATTTCTCTGTCACATGGATGTTTCTCTTTCTCCCTGCCTTCTGTCTCTAAAATCAATGGTAAAACATATCCTTGGGTGAGTTTTAAAAGAAAGTAACCTAATATTTAATTGGTATTATGTGTATTGTAAAGTCTTCCAAAGTAATTTATTCCAAAGTGGTATAAAATTAATAATTTTCACCAGTTTTAAAACTAATCTTCTCCTACATTTTCTGTAAGCTTCACTAGACCCAGTGTTAGTTCTTTTTTAACATACAGAACATGAACAAGGCACTTGTTAAACTTTGCATAGTATTTCATATTTTATCAAATCACACTAAACGTTTTGTTTGAATACAAATTTATTTTGTATGAATGAAAACAAAACAAAAAATAAAATGTTCACTAAAATGACAAAACAGTACTTATAAGAGTGGATCTAAAAGGATATAGGTATAACATAGCTGAAGCATTCTATTTTTGGTAGCAGAAAACTCAAATTAATAATGCTTAACATATGCTTATGGGAACATTTTTAATTTGCTTTTGCAAATCTAGTTTATAAAATTTTTACTTATCGCTTAGGAAAACAAACAAGACTACATAACACCTTATCATATACTTTTACATTTGAAATACAAAGCCTGTATCTCCAAGTTTTTATATGCTATATGACTCACTTTAAGCAATATTTTAATTCCTTCTAAATAAAACATACATAGGTAATGTTGTTCTGCATTTTTGTTGTATAATGCACACACAAAATTTGACTGGTTTAACAAAGCCAAAACAATTCATCTTATCCATAGATCTTATTAAGGATATTCTTCCCAGCCTAATGATGTGAAATCACCTACACATGCAAAACAAGAGTAGAAAGCCAGTCTAAAACTTCAGCATTACCCAAATATACAATGAGCTGACTGCAAAAAATGTCAGCTGGATAATCCTACGTAAGCTTTGTGGAATGCTTACTGAGAAGAGAATAACTCCCTGAAATACAAAATGACTTTTCAGGTGCAAATTTTAGAAGGTTTTTAAAAACTACTATCTACAAATACGTATTGTAACACTTGAACAGAACTACAGGAAGCCCATGGCACTGATAAGAAAATATGAATACAAAATGTATTCTTAACAAAATTGAAATGCTCTTCACATACAAAAAAAAAAAAAATCAAATTATTAGCGTTGGCTGGTGTGGCTCAGTGGGTTGAGTGCCAGCCTGCGAACCAAAGGTTCGCTGGTTTGATTTCTGGTCAGGGAGCATGCCTGGGTTGCGGACCAGGACCCCAGTTGGGGGCATGGAAGAGGCAACCCATATGATGTTTCTCTCCCTTTAAAAAAAAAACAGACTATTTTAAAGACAACTTGCAAAAACTCCAGGTAATAGCTAACAGAAGAGTAAATTAGCCATTAGACACTGCCTGTTCGACAGCACTGTCCTCTAACAGAAACTCCACTGCAGGGAAACAAAAAATTAAGTGTGTCATGCAACAGGAAAACAAAAGACCCAGTTTTTCTGGAGCAAGTGTTCTATGCAGAGAACTGTTCTACACAGAGCAGCCAAATTACAAGGTAATTTTTAGCATAAATATACATAGCTGATTATATACTATGGCACCTCCTTTAGAAAGAACTGCTTCTCCAACAGTTACATGTACCACACTGCATAAGAACAATACAAAATTCACCATCACTAATACCTGATATCTATAGTCAATGTTCTGAAACACTGAGATTGAGAAGGCAAGTCTCCTGAAAAATGGCTTAAACTGAAATGTTTTTAGGGATATTTTTGCTAAACATCAAACTTTATTATTCTATAAAACTAAGACTTAGATTAAGGTAAAATAAATACCAACTCTAAATTGCCTAAGTATTCAAATCTATAAAAGTAGGTTGGTGGTCTATTTGTAATTAGGTTTTAGATAGTTGGTATTGAACTATGTAAACTCACTATTCAGGCTGGAACTACATAACTTTGTCCTATTCTGCTTCTAACAAGATCTAGAACCAAAGTTTAAACCTTGAATACACCACTTAACAAGTAACACTGGTGTTAATACAGTCCCACATTCCAACAGACTTGATGGTGAGTTCTGGTGGGTCTTGTTTCGAACTTCATCATTCTGCAAGGATTTGTACAGAAGCTGGCTACAGTGCAACATGTACACTCTTAACAGTATATTGTGCAGAATGGAGAGCGCTTTTCCCACCCGCTCACATCAAGTGGGGTGGGAGCTGGGCGATGTCATCACCTGGCAGGAACAGGTCACAGCACAAGGCAGGATGCAGAGGCCACAGAGCCATGTGGATGAGGCAAACTTGTCTCTGGCCATGGCCTAGGCCTTCAAGGCTGCAGTCATGGAATAAATGGCAGGAGCTACTGTTCCAATCCAACAGCAGTAAACTACAATCAAAATGTCACAGACTATAATGCTAACAACGTGGTTCAGGAAGCAAGTTCTCAGTCTCGATATCCCACACGTGGTGGCCCAGACTGGTCTGGGTGAGCTGGGCAGCTCTGGGGCCAGGCCAGTACCCTGAGTGCCCCTCTCCAGGCAGTCCTCATTTAGGGGGCAGGAAGGGTGTCTTTTTCAAGCTGAAGTTGGACCAGTCGATGGACAGTCTTGGTCTGGTCTGTCTGGCGGAATCCAAGCAGAATCTTTTGAAGTACTCCACTTCCCTCTCTGTCTCATCCATATCCTCACTGTCCAGGTTGATATCTTTAGGCATAAAGACATCATAGAGTGAGCTGTTATCTTCATTTTCATTCTGCCTCTTTTCTTTGCTCTTGCCACCGGGCTGAGAAGTGTCTGCCAGCGCCAGCTTGCTGTCGTGTGCATCCTTGCTGGGGCGGGCAGGCTCCCTGGGGCCTGGGCTCGCCTTCCCCTCCTTGGCCTGGTTGAGCTGTTTCTTGCCCTTGTTGCTTCTCTCCATTCTCTTCTGCTCCGCCAGCAAAGTGAGGTGAAGCACTTTAGTACTGGGTTGAGTGTGGGGCCGGGGTCTGGGCTGGCCCTCTGAGGCTCTGGGGGACTCCGCAGCCTTCTTCCTTGGCTCGCTGCCAGCCTTCTCCGACTGCTTCAGCTTCTTTTTGCCAGTCTCATCCTTGTGATGCTTGGTGTCCAGGAGAAAAGACGAGGGCTCCTGCTGCTTCCCACTGACCTCCTTTGGCAGGAGGAGCTTGGAGTCTCCATGAGCCCCTGACCCTGTGTGGTCCTCATGCATGCAAGGGGAGTGAGATGAAGCTTCCAGTTCTTCAGCTGGCTTTAGGGAGCCACTGTGCATGTGCGCCTTCTCCTCCAGCTTTTTCTGCTTTTGTCTCTCCCGCTTGGCTCTGCGGGTGGTGCTTGCAGGTTTGGCCTCTGAGCTGTTTATGAACTGCAACAAGTCCTCCACTGGGCGACGATCATCGACCACCTTCTCCTTTTCTAAGACCTCCTCAGTTTTCTTAGTTTGCTCTTCTTTTCTCTTGGCCAGCCGTAAACGAAGCTTCTCTCTTATGTCTTCGTAACCTCTACCTGTCGGCAATGCTGGAGGCCGGTCATGCCTGAGAAATTCACAGCAGCAGTCACTGTACTTGTCCTCTTCCAGGTGGATGCAAGTGCAGGAGCAGTAGTTGCAGCTGCAGCTGTGCTCAGAGCAGTCGTCTTTGTTCGCATCCTTGTCCCTGCTGTCCTGCTGCTGCAGGTTGTAGGTGCCTTTGTCGAGGCACTGCCCTTCGGGGGCAAAACTGCAACAAGCCGGCCTGGCCAGAGATGAGCCGTCAAGGAGCAGGCTTGCAGCATCACCCACGGTGGCAGATCTCACGTTGATCACAACCTTGGTTTTGTCAGTCACAATCTTGACACTGCTGTCAGTATTCGACAGACAAGTATCAGCAAGTTTACTGGACAGTGAAGCCACATCACTGCTGCTGCTCGAAGTTGGTGTAGAGCCCTTGTCTGGGTGGATGGGAGAGCTGGAAGCTGACCCAGGGCCTGCCTGTGACACACTGGGCTGGTGACTGTCAGAGGGACAGTCAGGAGCAGAACTCACGTGGAGTGGCAGCTGGTGGCAATGGGTGTTGCCGCATACAGAACGGCCCACAATGTGTACGTGGTTGCAGTCTTGTCCAGTACACCTTGCCACAATGCGGCAGCCAGGTATGCTCAAAGGTGACGACGGCATGTGGTTATTTGCAGCTGCCAACTTGTTTTGGCCTGTGTGTGGTTTCTTATTGGTGAGTTGCTCTTCAAGGGATTCGCCTTGTTCAAACTCCCGGAAGACTTTCCGAAGCTGGGCTTGCGCTGTCACCTTATCCACGATGTAGCGGCTGACCCTCTTCTGGCAGTCCACCCACTGCTTGGCAACCCGGTGCATCTCCAGCTCCAAGCTGTGGTATTGTTGCAGCAAGGCCTGTGCGTCCTCGCTGCAGGTGGCGTCCTGGCTGCCGGCGGCGTCCGGGCTGCAGGTGGTGTCCGGGCTGCAGGTGGCGTCCTGGCTGCAGGTGGCGTCCTGGCTGCAGGTGGCGTCCTGGCTGCAGGCGGCGTCCTGTGCCTCAGTTCCCAGCCTGATTTGGGACACCAGCGCTGGCAAGTTGTTCCGGAAAAGGCGATCAGAAAAAATCAGACTTTGAAAGAGGTGTTGGTCATGCAGCTCCCATGTCAACTCGAAGGTATTAAAATGTTTATTCTGCAGAGTAACGAGGAGGGTGCTGATGGTGCGTGCCGCCTGGCAGAGGGTGCGGTACTCCTGCAGGAGGAGGGCGATGAACCGCTGGGCCTGTCGCGAGGTCTGCAGGGAGCTTTGCAGGCAGGACTGGGCTCTCACCATGGGCTCCGCCCACAGCCGCTGCAGGAAACGCAACTTGATTTCCAGCACGTAATCCCGCGCTACCAGATCCAACTGCTGGTACAGCTGGGAAGGATCTACCCTGCAGAGCTTATCCACGCACTCTCTTGCCCTCTCCATGTCGGGCACCAGCGCGGTCGCTGCCTGGTGGTAAATGCAGCGGACCACGAAGTGCAATTCCGCCCAGCAGTGCTGCAGCATCTGGGCCTCCCGCGCGGCCGGTGCCGGCACCTCCCTCGGCCCCGGGCACGCCTGATAGGGCGGCGGCTGGGCCCCCTCGGCCAGACTCCCACCTCTCGCCTCTGCCTGGGGCCTGCCTCGAGGGCCGCGGACACGGCAGTCTGGGCCCTGTGCTGGCTGCTGAGGGCCACCGGGCTGCCTACAGTTCTCCACCGCACCTCGGCAGGACGGGCACAGCCACAGGGCAGAGTGCGGCCCGCCGCTGCCCTCGGGAGCCAGCTGGCTCGCGGCCTTCATCCCGCTGTTGACCACCACCAGACACACTCCGCGCTCCGCTCTGCACACAACGCAGAGGGCCCCCGTGGGGCACGGTGGCGTCGTCTTACTCAAGTCGGACGGCCGCGCCTGGGAGCGCCGGGGCACCGCGCCCCCCCCACACGCGCCCTCGACAGCGGGCCTGCTGGCCGCTGCGGCGGCGCCCGGGGCCGTCATGGCGCTGTCCTGGGAGCTGCACAGCTCCGACTCCGGCCGGTCGCGGCCGCCACTCCCTCGGCTCTGGTCACTGCCTTCGCCGCCCTTAAGCTTGCTCTTACGGCGCTTGGCCCCTCCCTTGGCACTGGCCGGACTCATGGCGGGAGGGCGACTGGCCGTGGCCCCTGAGCGGGCACTGACCGCCGAGTCCCCGGGCACAGCGAGCCAAGTGGCGGCCGCGGGTGGAAGGACAAGAAAGTTAAGGGGGCTGACCTGACCGAAGGTGGTTCCGAGACACCTCTAGGCTGGTGGGGAGCGCAGGAGTTGCTGCGAGGCCGCTGGGCTGGAGGACCGGCGACGGCACGTCCACCTAGACCGCTGCTGCTGCCCTGCAGCAGGGTGCAATATGGCGGGCGCTGAGGAAGAGGGATCCCAGTTTACCGTGCGGGACAGGGAAGGAGCTGCGGGAGGGGGAGGAGCTGCAGGGGGGTGGGGCTGCGGGGAGGGGGAAGGAGCAGCCAATAGGGGGAGGAGCAAGGTGCACTCACCTTCCCGCCCGGCAACACGGGTTTTGGTACATTTTCAATAGCAGTTGCATGCGTTGTTAGTTTGCGTTAGTTTCAGGTGTACAGCAAAGTGGTTCAAGAATCATGTACCTGATCGAGGTGGCTCCCATAATGCTTTAGGTATTCCCTAGAAATCCTAGATCCCAGCAGCTTGAGAGGGAGAAGCGTTTGTACTTCTACAAAAATTACTTTATTAGGATACATATCAGTACTTCAGGGTAGCTATCTGATGATTTGGAAGAGCTGTACATTTGTTGGTTGAAGCTCTCTGGTAAACATTCATGTTTGTCCTGGCCAGTGTGAGTCAGTTGTTTGGAGCATTTCCCATAGGCTAAGGGTCCTGGGTTCGGTTCCCAGGCGGGACACATATCAGGGTTCTGGGTTCTGTCCTGATTGGGGCGTGCAGGAGAGAGGCAACCTATTGATGTTTTGCTCTCACATCAGTGTTTCTCTCTCCCCTCCCATCCCTTCTGTCTGAGGATCAATGAGCATATCCTCAGTGAGGAGAAAAAAATAACTGAGCTATTTTTCTGACCATGACTATCTAGCGATTCCTGTTTTTCCTTTGTTTTGATGTCCTTGTAAGCCTGCATTTTGCTCGCAGCCTTTAAGAAAGCTCTGTTAGAAGACATTATCAGGAGAAAGTGGACCAAAGAAATGACAGTGGCACCAGCCCCCACATAGGCCACAGTGAACAGGAAATAATAAGACATGCAGAACGCAGGTGTGTTACAGACATTCTAGGACAGACACACATATTTTTCCTGGGAAAGCATTCAGAGAAATGACATACTGAAATGCCAATCTGCTCCACACTGGATGTCTCAGTTATCTGGGTGGCTTGATGACTTAACAAGTTGACTATATGCTGTAGAACATGAATGCCTGCACCACAGGGAAACCAAAGACCCCTAGCCCAGTCACTTCCACTAGAGGATGAGAGGAAGGGCAGCATTTCACAATGCACTGCCCACAGGCAATTGTTCTAAGCTCCCTATGCATTGTTTCCACCTATGCATTGTTTCCACCGACCTTATCAAAAGCCTGCCAAAGTAATGATCCCATACAATAAGAAAAAAAAAAACACAATTCCATAAATGACGTGCATCACTTGTATTATCTCACACAGCAAGGCGTGGTTCCTACTGTTAGTGGAGAAGGGTTGCTCAAGATAAAAGCTTTTTCATTAATATCAGAAACAAGGCAAGGATGTTCACTTTCACTGCTATTATTCAACATACTATTGGAAGTCTTAGCCACAGCAATCAGACAAGAAAAAGAGATAAAAAGCATCCAACTTGGAATAGAAGAAGTAAAACTCTCATTATTTGCAGATGAAATGATAGGAAATATAGATATCCCTAAAGAATCCACCAAAAACAATTAGACTAATAAATAAATTCAGTTAAGTAGCAGGATACAAAAATAAATACTCAGAAATAATTTGCACCCTGAAAAGTGTGGCTCAGTTGGGTGTCATCCTGCAAAGTGAAAGGTCTCCAACTCTATTGCCCATCAGGGCACATGCATGGGCTGTAGGTTCGGTCTCCAACTGGGGCACGTAGGAGAAGCAGCAGATTGATGATTTGCTTTCTCCCTTCTCTCCTCTCTAAAAATAAAATCTTTTAAAAATTAGAAAGCAGTTTCATTATAATAGACCAATAATGAACTATCAGAAAGAGAAGAAAACAATCTCATTTAAAATGGTATCAAAAATAATAAAATATCTAAGAATAAATTATGCAAGAAGGTAAAAGTTCTGTACTCAGAAAACTCCAAGAAAGTAAAGAAGATGCAAATAAATTGAAGGATGTACTGTGCTCATGTCCATACTGCCCAAAACAATCTCCAGATCCAATGAAATCCCCACCAAAATACCAATGACATTTTGACATAATAATCCTAATGTTTCACAGAAAACAAATTATAAAAATTATATGGAACCACAGAATACTCCAAATAGCCAAAGCAAACCTTTATTTTTTTATTAAAAAGTATTTTTAAAAACCCATTTTACTTATTTTTAGAGAGAGGACAAAGGAGAGAAACTTCAATGTGCCAGAAAAACAATGAGTCCATCTCACACTCCTAACTGGGTACCTGGCTGGCAACCTAGGCATGTACCCTGACTAGGAATGAACCAGTGACCACTGGGTTTGTAGTTTGACACCCAACCCACTGAGGCACAGCAGTCAGGGCTAGCCAAAGCAATCTTGAGAAAGAAAGACAAAGTTGGAAGTATCACACTAATTGATATCAAACTATACAACAAGGCTACAGTCATCAAAACATCAGAGTAATGGCACAAAACCAGGAATGTATAGCAATGGAACAGAATAGAGAATCCAGAAATAAACCCACACCTACATGGTTAATCTGACAAAGGAGGCAAGAATATACAATGTGTTAATTCAATAAATGGTGCTGGGAAATCTAGATAGACACATGCAAAAATGAAACTGGATCACTCTTACTCTATATACAAGAATAACCTCAAAATATATTAAACACTTAAATGTAAAACCTGAAACCATAAAACTAGAAGAAAATAGTAGAATTTTATTTGACATATTAGTTCTATTTTTACATTAAAAATATCTATCTCCTTGGGCAAGGGAAACAAAAGAAAAAAATAAAGAATGGGACTACATCAAACTAAAGACTCCAACAAGCTGCTAACTTTCTTTGATTGTACTCATATAAAGCCATTGAAGTGTTCAAGGCTTACCATAACCCCTCGGTGAGGATTGTTCCAAAACCTGGCTCTTTCAGATATACATGATGTAAAATTCTGTAATACCCTCTGTTGGTACCCCTCACTACTTGAACTCTGCACTCTGTGTATTAGCATTTGATATGTGCTAACCTTGCAATTAAATTGCTTCTCAAGAACAGAAAGAATTAAGTTTCTGTGTTTTTCCAGCACTGAGCATTGTCTCCCAGACAACAGATGTTTCTTTAGATTGTTGTTTTAGAAAAAGAAGGGCTGAAAAGAATGTTAGGGTCCATCTAATCTTGTCTTCTCATTTTACAGAGGAGGAAGAAAATTGGAGCAAAGAATGGGGTAAGGTGTTGTCTAGGACTAAAGTCTAGTCAGTTAGTGGCAGAATGCAAAAAGGAACTTTGGATTAAGATCCTTTGGTTGATGTATTTCTAGCTGGGGCATTTTCCGATGCTATTTTTAAACTTAATGAGTTAGCCTTGGCTGGTGTGGCTCAGAGGATTGAGTGCTAGCCTACAAAGCGAGGGGCCACTGGATTGCAGGCCAGGTCCCCAGCAAGGGGTGTGTGAGAGGCTCAATGTATCTCATGCACATTGATGTTTCACTCCCTCTTTCTCCCTCCTCTCCCCTCTCTCTAAAAGTAAGTAAATAAAATCTTTTAAAGAATGTATGAGTTAGATCTTGGAATATATTGAAAGGATTTTTTTCCAAAATATTTCCTTGGTTTGTAAGAAAGCCAATTTAGTTTTGGATTGAAAGTTCTATTATATACAACCTGATACCACTTATACAGAAGTACCAAAAACTTCTTTCTTTCTTTCCTTATTTATTTATTTATATTTATTTATTTATTAAAAAATATTTTATTCATTATTTTCAGAGTGAAGGCCAGGGAGGAAGGAAGAAAGAGAGAGAAACATCAATGTATGGTTGCCCTTCACCTGCCTCCAGCTAAGGACCTGGCTGGAGACCTGGCTTGCAATCTGATTATGTGCCCTGGCTGGGGAGTCAAACCAGCGACCTTTGAGTTCGAAGGCTGGTGCCAATCCACTGAGCCACACTAGCCGGGGTATGTTTTTATTCTTTTTAAATATTTTATTCATTATTTTTAGAGAAGGGGGAAGGGAGGGAGGAAGAAAGGGAGAGAAACATCAATGTACGGTTATTTTCCGAGTGCCTCCAGCTAGGGACCTGGCTGGAGACCTGGCTTGCAACCGGGTATGTGCCCTGGCTGGGAATTGAACCAGTGACCCTTGGGTTCCCAGGCTGGTGCTCAATACACTGAGCCACACCAGCCAGGCTACTCTTTTTTTTTTTAAAGAACAATATAGGTATATGCATGTACTTTTTAAAAAAAGGAATAAATCTAATGGTGATGTTTGCACAACTCACAAATACAAAATGCTACCACATAATATGCTTTAAAATAGTTAAAATATCAAATTTTATGTTACATATTTTACCATAATTTTTAAAATGAATAATGTAATATAATGTTCAGAAGGGGGAAATTTCTCTTTCATCCCTCTTGAATTCATATGGCTGTACTAATAATAAAGTTGACATAAAAAAGATGAACAGGATAAAAAAATCAATTTACTATGTGCAAAAGGGAGATCATAAATGATGCTCAGAGAAAAGGATCAAAGCAGCAAGGTTTTTATACTTTTTAGACAAGCAATAAATGTATGAAGATTTGACAGGACAAGGAATCTTAGGTTTGGGTGCTCATTAGTAATGAATCTAAGCAAAGTTTGGGCTTAGGTAGTAAATTAGTAAAGTATATACAGTCAAACCTTATTAATTGTCAGCTTCAGAATTCTTCAAACTTGGTACTTGTTGCATTTTGATGAGAAAAAAGGTTTCAGCACTCAGCCCTTGCTCGCCATTTGTCACACTCGGTAGAACTTGCATGAGTCACAATGCCACCCTGCAAGAGAAAATGCTTTATCAATCGTTGCTTGCTCACCGCTCATCCCAACAAACCAACGAGTACTGATGTACCACTGTATGCGTATGTATGTATATATGTAAAACAAGGTTTCTTTACATATACTCATTGGCCCTAGAATCCCTAACTCTGGTGATAAGGATGTCTCTTCACTTCGCTTCCAGGTGAAGGGAGGACACCTTTCACAGGGAAGTTATATTATGGGAAAAACTGTCCTTCTTGCTCACGCAGTAAATAATTACAAATCAGCAAGCCCATTAGTATGTAAGCAAAGTCTGCTAGTGATACGCTGTCTTGGAAGAGAACGGGCCTTGCTGAGGTCGGGGAGGAAGGCCTAGGGCAAGGGTAGCAAAAGCATCAGGTCCGTTAGTCCTGAGGACTTACCTAGTTGGCGGGATGAGGCGAGGGAGCTATGTATTGATTGGTGGGTAAAGGTACAGCAAGCTTCTCCGGCCTCTCCCGGGGCATGTGACTATCTAAACGTAAGCATGTGTGGGAGTCTGTTTCCCAGAATTCTTATCTTTGCTCTAGACAACAATTTGTTCATCTTGTTGTAAAACAGATACATGACAGAAGGCAGTTCATTCAAGTTGAGGCAGTTACTCAAAGTTATTTATGGGTTCTTTCTGTAAGTGCTAGAGACCCTTTTGTCAAACAGGTAGTGACCAAAGGCAGGCAATTAACCAACGTTGTTTTATGGACTTCTTTTCAAAAAAATCTTTCTCGTTTAAATATTTTATTCATTTACCTTTAGAGATTGGAGAAGAGAGGGAGAAGGAGAGAGAGAGAGAGAGATACATCAGTTAGTTGCCTCTCACACATCTCCAGCTGGGGACCTGGTCCACAACTCAGGTATGTGCCCTGACTAGGAACTGAACTGGCAACCTTTCGGTTCTCAGGCCACACTTAATCCACTGAGCCACATCAGCCAGGGCTTAAAAGTCTTTCTTTTTTAATTTAATTTTATTTATTCACTTTGAGAGAGAGGGAAAGAAGGGGAGAGAAACAGCAATGTGGGAGATATACATTCATCTGTTGCCTCTCCCAATCCCCTAACCAGGGACCCGGCCCACAGCCCAGGCATGTGCCCCAACTGGGAATTGAATTGAATCAGCCACCTTTTGGTTCTCAGGCCATCGCTCAATCCACTGAGCCACATCGGCCAGGGCTAAGGGCTTCTTTTTTTGGGTACTATGGACCCCCTCTTCCCCTTTTCAGGCCTTGGGATGAATACACAGTTTCAGAGGCTTTCTTTCCCAGATAATGGAAACAATATATATAGAACTTCAAGGACACCCCTCCTCCCATGCTAACATGGTGTTTATTGTGATGTTCAGAACACCTGGCAATCTTACTGGGGGCCAGGCTCACTCAGGACTGCTGAATTAGTGAAACATGTCTTCCTCCTCCCTGCCTTATGTTATCATCAATCCTACCTAACAGTTACATCTCCTGCTCACAAGGGGAAGAGAGAGAGAGAGAGATCAGAGTGTTCTTGTACTGGCAAATTGTTAATTAATTCAAAATGATTAATATGGCATTGTGGGATATTTTAGGATAGCCAGTCCCTGACCTTGATAACAACAAAACCCAAACACTGATTGTGCACTTCCAAGGGGTAAATTGTATGGTCTGTTAAGCATATCTCAATAATGCAGGCATGCGCCCTGACTGGGAATCAAACCAGCAAACTTTTGGTTAGCAGGCTGGCATTCAATCCCTTGAGCCACACTAGCCAGGGCTGTGTCAGATTCTTTATTCCACTTGCCCAAAATTTTTCGTAGCTTCTTACTATCTTGTCTCGCTACCTTCTGACTTACTACAATTTGGCTGGTCAGCAATTGTTATATGTATCCCCTTGATAAATATCTTAGGCATACAAAGTTAGAGGTAAAGACGGTGTATCCTTCCTCTAGCCCATTATCTTGCTCAGCGTAAGAGATAAATTTGTGTTAAACCTACATTAATGAACAAACATTACAAAACCAGTTACATAATGAAGATTGGTAGCTCATGGGCATCTCACCCTCTATACTCTGGCACCTCAATAATAACATGTCTGAGGCAGCCTTGGCTGGTGCAGCTCAGTGGATTGAGTGCTAGCCTATGAACTGAAAGGTCACCGGTTCAATTTCCAGTCAGGGCACATTCCTGGGTTGCGGGCCAGGTCCCTAGTTGGGGCCACACAAGAGGCAACCACACTTTGATGTTTCTCTCCCTCTCTTTCTCTCTTCCTTTCCTTCTTTCTAAAAATAAATAAATGAAATCTTTAAAAATAAAGATGTCTGAGGCAGAAATAATGATATACCCATGGTTGTACTGGCCAATGTTATTCTTGCATAAGAGGTCTTAGTCCTTTTGAAATGCAGGGGTTGGGGGAAGGAAAGACCAACCATACAGATATAACAAACAGCAGTACGTTAGAGTGACTCATTTTAGCAATTAAACCTTTTTCACAATTTACATGACTTAGTGGTGATGTGGCAGACCCCTTCAAGCTAACTTTATATAGCTTACACTTGATTTTAAAGCTAAGAACCAATAATGCTAATGTTATCTTTTAAAGTACCTATCATAGGTCAGGTACAATCTTAATCCGGATTTTCACTAAAACAAGTATGAGATAAGAATTTGGACAATTATTCCAGGAAACAGAAGTGCTATAGTGAAGGAGAACATGAGACAGGGGGCGGGAAAAAAAGAGAGAATAACAGGGGGCATTATGAGGTACCACGTAGCAAAGCAGCTCCCCAAATAGTAAGCCTCAGGGTCTCCTCTACACTTAAAAAAATTGGTAACCCCAAAAAGGTTTGTTTGTGTGTTATGTCCATCCAGGTGGCACTGGAAATGACTCTAATAAGGTGAGCAGGGCTTGAAAGAGAAAACGCTTAAAAGCAACATTGCTAGATGGGGGATAAATGCACAAAGTCATATCAGAGTATGATCTACGCAGGAGGCATCAGTAGGAACAAAAACAATGTTTGCAATTGTATAGAAGATGAGAAATACCCTAAGTGTGCACAAATGAGAAAATGGTTAAACAGCAACAGTACCCTCATGTTTGTAATAATATGCAATAGTAAAAAATAATATGCTAGATGAGCAATTTATAAATTGTTTGGCCTTAGACCCCTTTGCCTTTTTAATAATTCTTAAAGACTCTAAAGAATCCCAAGTTTTTGTTTAAAGAGTTTATATCAATTGCTATTTACCATATGAGAAATTAAACTGAAAAATTATAATATGATTATTCATTAATTCAGTTAACTATAACAATAATAATCCATTACATGTTAACAATGATTCATTTTATGTTAAAAAACTATTTATTCAAAATGAAATATAATGTAGCACTAAAAGCCATCATTTTACTTTTTCTTTCATTTTATATTTTTGCAAGCCTATTTCATGTCTAACACAATAGAAGACAATGGGATTTTCAACACTGCTTTTACATTTAATCTATAACAACAAATTATTTTGGTTAAAACAAATGAAAAAATTCAGCCACCCATACAAATCTAGTTGGAAAAGGAAGCAGTGTTTTAATTGCCTTTCCAACTTATTTCGGATATTTTTAAAAAAAGATTTTATTTTCAAAGAGAGGGGAAGGGAGGGAGGGAGAAAGACAGGGAGAGAAATGTCAATGCAAGTGAGACACATTGATCAGTTGCCTCTCACATGCCTCCAACCAGAAACCTGACCCATAACCCAGGCATGTGCCCTGACCAGGAGTTGAACTAGCAAACTTTTGGTTTGTGTGACAGTAAACCCACTGAGCCACACAGGTCAGGACTGGATATTTTTGATATTTCAACAAAATTCAACAAGTAGGAATTTCTTAAAGATAATTGCAATTTGAAAAAAAAAAAAGATAAATGCAATATGAACTCTAAAACCATATCAATGAATATTTGGCATGTTGAATGGATTTTTTGCATGGATGGCTTTGTGATGTATGTATGGACATATGAAAAACACTGCTTCACAGTTTTTTAATATCATCACCTATCTCATTAGAAAAGGCTTTAAGTATTGGGAAGTTATAAAACTCATGCTGATGAATATAAAATTTCCAAAAGTCTAGTTTTCATTTGAATTATCAAATACTATTATTGGCAACAACTGCTGTTCTGTGTTTCTTGAAGTAACAGGTTCATTTCATTTATTTTTGAGGAAATGTCTGCAAAATAATCAAATCTGAATAACCAGTTTTTTCTTTCATTATTTCAGGTAAGAAATGGTGATCTATGAGATATAGCAGCTAGATCTGTTCCATTACTCAAGTAAGCGCACAAAAGTTTTCCTCAAGACAGCAATCTAACTTCATATGTACTTTCAGAAGTGCTTTATGTGTATGTACTTCCTATTTTATCACATAGCACATGAAAAACACCTATGTTCAAGGGTGGATCCTAATTCAAGAATTACATTAATCATCTTTACTGTTTAATAAAGAACTTCCTCAAAGGAAACTTGTTTTTTCTTTATTTGTGCTAAGGCACCAGCAGTTTTCCCCACCTGTACATGTAGCTTCTTTTCCTCCATTTTATTTTTAATTCCTAATTGAGTCACAAATAGAATACTGGAGTGGTATGAACAACACAACTTCCAGGTAGGAATGACAAAGAACAAAATATGTCCTTTGACTTAAAGACAACTAGGAATCAAATCAATCTAATGTTTCCTGGGCTATATACTGACAGCCTGACTTTGCACCGGTTAATTAGATAAAATGTTTATTTTCCTTAGAAGCCAAAACTTTGTCATCCTAGTCTATCTAAACAGAGACAAATTATTTTCTTTGAATTTTTTTTTTTTGTTTTCCAGGCAAAGCTGTTTTTATTATATTCAATTCCACCAAAGTCTCTAATTTAAATAGATAATAAAAATAAATTCCCTAGAGGAGAAAAATAATGAAGAGAGGGAGAAAATAAGCCAATAGGACATGTTGCTGCATGCACAATTGGCTATGGACAAATAAACAACATCCAAGAAGACTGGTTACTTAAGAACAATTCCCTAATTATGGTCATGATCGGTGCCTTTCAAGAATAATATAGCACGAGCAGTGCTGTGGCTGGAGCCACCACTGTCTCATGCCCCCTGAAATATGAACACTTTTTTATGACCCACATGGTTCACTCCTTGCACCAAACAGATCCATTACTCCAAGCAGATTTGGGAGTATGGACAAAAAAGGGGCCACATACTAAATAAAACCTGACAAGTTCAGGGCAGGCCTGCATGATGGCCTTACAAACTCAGACACCTAAAGTAACTATGTAGGATGGTCTGCAATAAATACTTCCTAACTAGAATCATGAGAGGCAGTCCTGTTCTAGTCCAGTTTCTTCCTTGACAAAGGTCACTCTTGACAGTATCTGAGCCTGTCTATTGTCCTTGTATATCTATGATAACCTACCTTTGGAATGTCAGGCTAATCTTCTCTTCCAGGTTTCTCACGGAACAATATCCCAACAGAACACAAGGTTATGACCCATCATTGTTATTTTGTTGTCCAAATACTATCTCTCTGTGCTGTAAATATTAACCATTAACTATCCTATAACCACCAAAGTAGAATTATGTATCTCTTTCTTCAACCCCAGAAATTTCCCAGCTTTGTTTTCTCTGACCTTCCTACTCTGCCAATGCATTTCATATACCCCCTCCTTATACCTTCCCCCTTGATTGTAATATATAGAACAAAACCCCACAAAACTGCCATTCTCTGGATCATTTTCTTAATCTGTTGAGATTTTGCTTCCCAGTAATTGTTGTCAGTTTAACTTAAATAAACTCATAAGACTTCTTTACAGGTTTGGACTTTTCTTACATTGACAAAAGCATTCCCCATGGTCCATATGGTTCTATCTTCCTGAGGGGAAGCTGAAAAGCAAGAGTTCATTGAACAGGTTACAATCATTGTTACTACAGTTGATCTTGAGGCTGCAACTGGTATGCATCTTCTCCCTCTCGTCTGCCTAATGCATTCTACATTCCTTTCACCCTGAGCAACCATTGTGGTAGAAAAGTAGAGAGATCCAGCCTTGGCTGGTGTGGCTCAGTGGACTGAGTGCTGGCCTGCAAAACAAAAGGTTATTGGTTTGAGTCCCAATGGGGCACATACCTGGGTTGTGGGCCAGGTCCTCAGTTGGGGCCTTGCAAGAGGCAACTGATTGATGTTCCTCTCCCTCTCTTTCTTCCTCCCTTCCCCTCTCTCTAAAAGTAAATAAAAAAATAAAGTCTTAAAAAGAAAAGTAGAGAGATCCAACAGCTTTAAAGAAATCCAAAGTGGGATGAAGAGATATAGATCAAGATACCTTATTTTCTACATCCATCATATCAGAAGCAGTGTGTGTGCATTGTAGGGGAAGAAGTAATAATTTTTGGCTAAGATACCCTCTATAATAAAAGATTAACAGAAGAGAAACAGAAAGAAAATGATGTGGATACCTCTTATTACACACGAGACCCAGGAAAATTGAGTAACTCCCCTAAATGGCTCATGCCGCCACCTTAAATTACCATCTTCAGCTAAACACAAAAGGAGACGTTGGGGGTGGGGAAGCCCAGTTACAGAAGGTTGCCAGACAAAACTCAGTAAATAAGGATAAAGTAGTTATGCAGATTAAGTCCTTGCCTCCTTAATTGCTGAGACTTCAGGAGATTTAGAGTCTTCCTCCTCTTCCTGGCAGGGAGACACCCATACAAATAAAGATTTCCCTTATAAATGTAAATGACCCTTAAAAAAAAGAGTAACTTTGACTCAGTTTTCAAGGCTTCTCTTCTGTCAGCTTTTTCTGAAAATAATCAGCCTGAAATAATCCTTAGGGGAGTTGGGGAAACTGTCCCTTTTCCCTCTTAGTTCTGGCTGGTCATATATGTCAAATGAAAAATCAATTTTTAATACCCACGCAGAAGGATTTGACATAAACATGAAGAAAAATCCCAAAAGAGTAAGGCAAAATAAGGTAGATTTGTCATTCACACCTAAGTAAGGGGAAGTAAGGCGATTTGCAGGGAGATGAAAGCGATCGGTGTTTAGTAAACAAATGTATATTGGGCCATCTTGAAACAGTGGGACACAGAGAGGCTTTCATTTAGGTCTAAGGGGCCTTGCTAGGACCTCCCTACCTATCACAGCTAGTTCATGATAAAATTGTGATGATAGTTCGCTCTTCCTGTAGCAAATCCTTTGCCTAAATTCTTTCAGGCAGTAAAGGGGAGGGTCAAAGGTCCTTTCTGAGGCCCTGTTTTTAGCTTGAAATAATCTGTGTGCCAGAGTGGCACATCTTGAACCACCTGGTTCTGAACCCTTAAAGTATACAAGGTCTGTCAAGAAAGTTGCAGTTATGTAATATGAAAAAATAGAGACAGTTACTGAAGAAGATACAAGGCACATTGTACACAGGACAGTGATGCCTCAGTCCCTTTCAAAGTGGGCACCTTGGGACCTCACACAGTTCTCCCAATCTCCATCAGCTGCCTTGTTTTATTTTCCTGAACCTCTTTGATGGTCTGAAATCCCTTTCCTTTCAAAGGTGATTTTAGTTTTGGGAAAAGCCGAAAGTTGCAGAGTGCCAAATCTGGGCACCTGGGTGATTTGGTGTTTCACTAAGGAAAAAAAAAACAAAAAACGGCAGGAGCCACGATGCATGAGCAGGCTTGTTGTTGTGATGAAGCTGTCTGAGTCATCCCCATAGTTTCTGTTCAAGGACTGTTCAGAGGAATGTTCAAGCTTGAGGCAAAACTGGATGCAGATTCATTGCTCTACTGGCTCGGTCATTTTCAATGCCACGGCCACGCAGTACACATGCCCACTCAACCGCAAGCACAGCCCCCACCGCCTAGGTCAGGGAGGTTGTCTGTCACGCGTGCACATTCCCGTCCACTCTCCTAGGCTGCCAGGCAACAGCAATGTCTCACAAACCGTTCTCATAATGTTAACAAGGGCTGGAATATTAACAATGGTCTTCCAGGAAGACCTTGTGTACATAACATTTTCTCTAGTATGACAGCTAATGTTATGCTTATTATGCAAATATAGTAAAGCTGAATGAGGTACATTTTCTTGTTCAAATTTATATAGCTGGCGATCGGTGTCGTTGATACCTGACCCCCATTAAAAAAATTTTTTTGAGCCATTCTAGTTTACTAAAAGAAGACCTTTGGGCAAGCTGACATTTGCTTCCTCTGTGTATCACTGGGCATAGTTTCTCCATGCAGATGATAAAGAAGAAGGAATAGGTATAAGCACAGAGCAGTTAAAACCTCTGGATGTGGTTCTTACTCTCCTGATATCATAATATTGGGAGGCAATCCTAGATACTTTCATAATATTAGAGCTGATATCTCCCACTAGATAATTCCATAGACATGATATTTTATTAAGCTGTAACCTTTCCTTTATAAAGAAATATGAAAAGCTACAGCTAAAGCCTCATTGATAATAGTTGTTAGCTGCCATGTGGTATATGCTTAATGGTTCCTTCTGTTTTCTGAGAAGTAAATAAAATCCTACAGCACCTAATTTTCTTCTGAGGCAACCAGGATATTTAGCTCTTAACAACTTCCTCTGGTTTTCTTTTCAGTACTTTTATTTTGAAAAGTATCATTGCTTCCTTTAAAACTTTGCTCTTCAGAAGTAACACCATCCTCCTAATTCCGGGTTGAAAATACAATTGAATCACATTTTAAGTAAAAGGTTAAGAATATGACCTTATCTATCCTCCCCGCCGCCCCTCCCCCCTTTTTTTTTTTTTTACAGTTCAGGAAATCCGGACCAAACAGAGAGAGAGAGAGAGAGAGAGAGAGAAATTTTCTAAGTAATAAAGCAGTTTAACGGCAGAGTTGGTAGTAGATGACTGTAGCCTCAAAGAGTTTCCAGGTAGACAGAAGAAACAGACAGCTGTCAATACACAGAGAAGTGTTGTTATCTGACAAGTGAGAGCTAAAGGAGGCCTTGGGTCAGTATTAAATAATGACAGCATTTGCAGAGTTAGTGGGAATTTCCCTCTACTTTGATTTGACAAGTCAAAAACATTCTAAGTAATTTTAGCTCTTAGGAGTGCAGTTATACCTAGGGGATTCTGATTTCAGTTCCTTTGGTTATATACACAGAAGTGGGATCGCTGGGTCCTATGGTAGTTCTATTTTTTGAGGAAGTTTTGTAACAGGACCCCTGGGGATTCCTCAGTTTTAATGGGCCCATTTTGCCCTCTGCTGGGAAAATAATTGCTTTTTCTAAAAAATAGATTTTATTTATTATTTTTAGAGAGGGGGAAAGGGAGAGAGGCAGAGAGGGAGAGAGACATCAATGTATGGTTGCGTTTCACCTGCCTCCAGCTACAGACCTGACTGGAGACCTGGTTTGCAACCTGGTTATGTGCCCTGGCTGGGGAATTGAACCTGCGACCTTTGGGTTTGCAGGCTGGCACCTTAACCACTGTGCTACCAGCCAGGGCAGGAAGATAACTCTTAATAACAGAGTCTGTTGAAAAGGAACAGTATTTTGTTTATTTAAAGGTTATACAAATTTATATTACTGGTGCAATTCTACCGTTAAGTCCTGCTCCCTTAAAAAACACCCAAAATATATAGTCCTGCCAGAGCAAGCCAGCTTTAAAATAGGCAAGAAAGAGGTACTGTCCTTCAGAAACACAACAGTTTACAACTTAGCATTTTCCAGTTATAAATTCCAAGTCCCCAGCAGCTGCTGTACTCAATTAGGGGAGGATCTTGTGCAGATTCCCTAACTCTTCCACCGCAGGTAATTCCCTGTCTCTGCGCGTGCTGCTTGTTTCCCTTCCCCCCTTCCTTCTCCCTTGCCCGGGCGGCACCCCCCTCCCCACCCCCACCCCCAGGTCTCCCAAAGCAAGTGAGCTCTTCCCTGTTTCTCAGGCCCGCCCGCGTGACGGCCTGCAGGTCTGTCCTGGGAGAGAGCGAGCGGTAGGGATTGAATGCTGCTGCCCTGTGTTTAAATCCCTGATCGGGGCTTTTGACAAAGTGGATATGGTAAACGGTTCTGGCCACTGACAGAATTGTGTGCAGCACTATAAGCCTTTTCGTCACTATCCTTTGAGTAAAGCCCTCTTCTATTTTCTTAGCATGCGAAGGACAAAGTCTAGTCCACTGAGTCTTAGCCCACCCTTCATTTCCAAACCTCAGAGTGGGGGATTTTGGCTTTCTCCCACTCTGTAACACTTTCAGACTGTTCTCCGGGTCTGAAGCTCGGGGTAGCAGGAGGTGGAGAACTACAGAGTTGGAAAACTGAAAGTGAAAAATGTTATTTGTACCAGATGTATAACAATTAAATATTAAAGCCCTGGCTGGTGGCACAGTGGATAGGTGCCAGCCTGTGAACCCTAAGGTTGCTGGTTCGATTCCCAGCCAGGGCACATGACCAGGTTGCAAGCCAGGTCTCCAGCCATCTCTGTAGCTGGAGGCAGGTGAAAGACAACCATACATTGATGTCTCTCTCCCTCTCTCCCTTCCCCTCTCTCTAAAAATAATAAATAAAAATAACAAATAAAATATTTAAAAATAAAATAAAGTTAAAAAATTTAATATTAAAGCAGAACCCTTTAGATTCTTAGAGTTATACACATGTGAATTCTTTAATCAACTTTGCCTAACTTTCCACTGAAGGGACCAAAACCCTGCCACCCAAAAGGTGCTTTTTGGGATATTGATTTTTAAGCTGTTTATTAAAAACCAAAAAACTCAAAAAGAACCTCTGGGTCCCCCACCCCTTTTTCCTGCCCAAGAGATTCAGACAGGGAAACATGCTGCAGAAAGGAGAATTTAGGATGTAGCTGTAGCCTAATTTGGATTAAGCATGGTAAGTAAGAGGGCTTCAGGCAGGTGCCTGTTAGCTCGTCTCTGAGTTGCCTGTGTGTTCCGCCCTTCCTCAACTCCAGGTAAATTGCCCATTCTCACTTCTCTAATCTAATACCCTGTTCCCCCTTGTCTTTGTCTAAATTTATCTTAGAGACCCAATGTTGCCTCACTGCCTTTGGATCATTCCACTTGTGTGGAATGATCATGCTGATGTGAATTCCCCATGTGCATGTATATTAAACTTTGAATTTCTCCTGTTAAGCTATCACTGCTAATTTGGCTATTGGCCTAGGCAGAAGAATTTAGAAGATGGAAGGAAAAATATGGATATATTTTTTCTTTTTAGCCCTCACACCACTCAAAATGGGAATATCCTTTGAATTACCCTGGCAATAAGTCTTTCCTCTGCCTAGACTTTTTTCTTTTCTAAAAATATGGGAGGATTTTTAAAATAGATTTTTAGGCAGAGGAAGGGAGAGAGAGAAACACTGATGTGAGAAAGAAACAACTTGCCTCTGATAAGTGCCCTGACCAGATATTGAACTTGCAGCCTAGGCATGTGCCCTGACCGGGATCAAACGCACAACCTTTTTGGTGTCCTGGACTCCAACCAAGTGACCCACCCTGCCGGGATGCCTGGGCTTTTTTAATGGCTGTAATCTCACTACCTAACTAGTCAGGATCTTATAGTTGCACACCTATTATTGTTATTCATGCTTGGCTGAACTATGATTTATTCTAACGTTGTCGGTCCAGGTTCTGCCTTCTAGAAAAATAAGAATATATTAGTAATAGCAGAAATAATAATGTGCGTTTATAAATGTACTCATTCAATCATCAAAAGAACTCTTTGCTTTAGACAAAATTATTATCATTCCTGTTTAAATAATGACTGCGCCTCTTACCCTTTCTTTCACATAATAGCTTCTCTAACTGTTCCTCATTCTTGGGCATAAGACCTGAGTTCTGGGAATCCTGGTATAATTTTAGCAAACCATATTAAATCTACTGCCTCCTCAGTAACTGCCTGTGCTCTTCAAAGATATCTCAGCCTGCTGGCAAGGACTGTGTCCTTCAAGGATATCGAAGCCCGCCCGTGAGAACCTGGTAACTCCCCTCCTGTGGTGAGCCTCTCTGTTCTCAGCACCAACTCCCCCAAAGCCATCAGCAGAGAGTCTCTTCAACGCCCTCCTCCCTTATCCCTTGAAAATCCGCTGCCTTTCTTTTGTTTGCTGCTGACAATTTCCTGTCTTCCTGGTCTCTGCCCACTTGGGCAGCTGCCCCAATAAATCTTTTAAACCCATGGCCCGTTCTCTTGTCATTTCTCTTCTCCTCTCACTCTCGCCGGACCTAACACTCATGAGATGGTTTTTAGATAATACATCATTTTTTTGGTCCTGTGCTGAATGTGTTATTTTTCCTTTTCCAATTGTATATCTTTTATTTCATGTTATTGCCTAATTTCCCTGGCTAAAGCCCCTTGAACAATGTAGAAATGAAGAAGAAAGAGTAGATACCCATGTCTTATTCTTGAACTTAGAAAAAAACTTTTAGCCTTTCACCATTAAGCTAATAAGCCCTGAGATTCTCAACAAATTAGGGTATATTGTTTGTTTATTTTTAGAGAGAAGGAAAGGGAGGGAGAGAAACATCGATGTGTGGGAGATAACATTGCTTGGTTGCTTCTCACATGCCCCGAGCTGGGGACTTGGCCCGCCCAGGCGAGTGCCCTGGCAGGCATGTGCCCTGACTGGGAACCAAACCAGCAACCACTCGGTTCGCAGGCTGACGCTCAGTGCACTGAGCCACACCAGTCAGGGCTTCACTGATATCTTTCCAGTGTCTATTATATTGATGTTATTTTCACTTATTTTGATATTATGAATCATGTGAATGGTTTTCCAGATATTGAACAATTTTTACAATCTGTATAAATACCCCAAAGCCAATATATATTATTTTCAGTACGTTGCTAAATCCAACTGCCAGTATTTTACACACACACACACACACACACACACACACACACCCCTTTTATTTTTTTGGGATGATCATAAATAAGATCCAGCTATAACTTAAATTATATTTTCTATGGTTCTTAAATTTTTTATCAGGGTTATACTTGCCTCATAGGATGTATTGAGGGCAATTTCCTTCATTCTTTATCTTCTGAAACAGACTAAATAGCATAGAAATGTGTTTACTTCCCTTGGCTGATTTGGCTCAGTGAATTGTGCACTGGCCTGTGAACCAAAAGGTGGCTGGTTCAATTCCCAGTCAGGGCACATGCCTGGATTTCCGGCCAGGTCCCCAACTAGGGGTGTGTGAGAGGCAACCGATTAATGTATCTCTTGCACCTTTATGCTTCTCTCCCTCCCTTTCTGTATCTAAAATAAATTAAAAATTAAAATAATATTATCTACCCTGAAAAAAAGAAAAGACAGGAGAATCTTTTTTTTTTTTGAGAATCTTTTTTACCCAAGAATATTCTAGAAAGTGATTTACCTTTACACTTAAAATATGTCTTGACCCTGGCTGGTGGAGTGGATAAGGTGCTGGCCTACGAACCTAAAGGTCACTGGTTTGATTCCCCAGCCAGGGCACATAACCAGGTTGCAAACCAGGTTTCCAGCCAGGTCCATAGTTGGAGGCAGGTGAAAGGCAACCATACATTGATGTCTCTCTCCCTCTCTGCCTCTCTCCCTTACCCTCTCTCTGAAAATAGCAAATAAATAAATATGTCTTCATATTTGGGTCTTTTTACCTATTTTACCTTTATTTATATAAATTGGTAATTTCTTTTTTCCTAGGAAACTATTGGTTTTAAGGATACTTTCTAAGCTTTTTATTCAGTTACAATTTTTATCCTTCAAATCTTTGAAACTATTTTTTTTTCTTCATTTTCCTTTTCTGTTTGTATTTAGTTATGGACTTATTTATGCTAGATTAATTAATTAATTTTATGGTCATCAATTCATCAGTCTATATGAGTTTTCAGAGATGTTTTTCCTGTGATATAAAAGCAATTTTGATCCTATTTAAGATTATGAACATTTTAGTGGAATAATATTCTGTCCCTCTTTGTTATTCAGGTTAATATAAAATAAATCTGATTTTTGCAACTTGAAATCATATCTAAAGCATAAGTGCCTCATAACAATGTACTCTAAATTTCAAAGTACCCAAATGCAAACCAGCTTTTTGTTTGTTCAACGTCCAATTCTGATAGTTAAAATGAAAGTGGTTATCAGTATGCTTCCCAACATTGAAAAAAACTAGTTGTTTTTCTTTACCATCTATGTTTTTAAAAGATCTTTTTATATTTTGGATGCAGATAAATGCGATTGAACAAGTTAACTTGTTAATTTCCTTACATGTGGATATAATTGCTCTTCCTCAGCAGAGCTTCTTCTAAATGACAGTTGTGCATAACATAGAATATATATTTTATTCTATTTCCATTAAAAAATATTAGGGTTATGTGATTTTTCTAAAGGTACGAAAGTAATAAAACCCCCATTCATATACAAATAAAACTGACATTAGTTCAACTGGACAGGCATTTGATCAGATGAATCTTATATTCTCGAAGAAATCATTACTCTAAAATAATTGTTGCTTCAGACCTTGTTGCTGTGTACTTGATTTTTTAGATTTCCTCAACTCTCAGCAAGATTACTTAAGCTTGAAAAAAATCCCTGCATGACTTGACCTTCTTTGAAGGGATTTAGTGTATTTTTAAAAAAGTAATGCTGGCAGCAGAGCAAAGAGGCTAATATTCAGATATATAAATTACTATAGACTGGCTGGATTTGATTTCCCCAATGTATGATTATGATGATCTATTTCTCTGTGTTTGTGAACTGAAGACCCATATCAGCCATTCAGAAGAGTTGAAACTTACTTTGTTGTTTTAAAAATTCTGGTGGAGGGTGGGGTTGAATTTTATATGCAATATTTACAATGATAGAATTATGTTTAAGTGCAATTAAACTTATCTTATATGCCACAAAACCTGAAACAATAGATAAGAAAAATGGACATGCATACTAAACTACAGAGACATCAAATTACTTACATGTGTAATTTCACTTTTTAAATCAATTTTCCCAAACTGTTGTGCAAAAAAAAGGTCTGCATGAGAATGCCTTGGGCGCCTGCTAAAAATTCAGATTCTTGGGAGCTATTTTAGACTTAAGGAATTAGAATGTTTAGGGGTAAGCTTATAGAATCAGCATTTTAACAAGGTTACCAGTTGGTTCTTATCAACAATTAAGTTTGAGAATCATTGTCTCCCATTTCTTCTTGAATCATCTTTAACCCTTGGCTAGTGTTTCCCTCTGCTCAGAATCTTCAATCAGTTATCAATTCCTGATCGTGTTGTTTGTGAGGTCAAATTATATCAAGCCAGTCACAGTGTTAGGCACTCTGAGTAAAAGATAACTAAGACAGGAGTATAGCCTTGTTACGGAGTACTTCATGAAGGTGGACATTTTAAGTAAGATAAAATTTTGACACAGAGTGCTCCAGGGATTATGAGAGGATCAGGGAGAGCTCCCTAAATCTTCCTGGTGAAGAAATGGATGATGGTTACCCCCAAAAGGTTATTATACCTTATTCCTAAAAGAAAAGCTTCAAGGAGTACATTAGGCTAAAATACAAGATCTGTCCTGAAAGTATCAGCCATACAAACTGTTTTAATTATATTAACATTGGCTTGATACTTTCTGTATAGACCTTGTATAAAACAATGGCATTTCATGCAGAGGAATAGATTCAAAGGAATAATAGCAAAAAATGCTTGTGTTTGGGGAGATATAAAAACCACCTTTGTGCAAGTATACAGTGAGAGAGAGGTAACCATGAATTAATCTGGGGACACAGTTAAGATCAAGATCATAGGAACTGTTTTACATGCACTGAGGAATTTGGACTTTATCCAGAAGAGCCTAAATATCCACTAGAAGATTTTAATCAATGGATAAATATAATCACATTTGCAATTTGGAAAATAGATTTTATAGGGGCAAGTGGAGCTAGTGAATACAGTTAGGGGATGTTGAAATAATTGAGATGAGAGAAAAAACTAGGCAGGAAAAGATGTTTATTTGAATGTGGAACATGATAATAACTCGTAGGTAGGTTCCTAGAATGAGTAACTGAGGAGAATGGGGTATCACAAGCTGAGATTAAGTAGATAGGACAAGTAGTGGTTTGGGAAGTAGAGATGATAAATTCCATAAATGACGTGTTTAACTATAGATGCTTATTGGAAATTTGGATAGAAATGCTAGGTAGGAAGTGAGCAACATGAACAAGAATCTCAGAAGAACTACCTGCATTGGAAATACAGGTTTTGGCGTCATCCATATAAAATTTGATTTAAATCTATGAAAGTAAATGAGATCATGCAGAGAAGAATTGTAAGGTAAGAACATCTGAACTGAAAACAGAACTCTGGAAAACACTAGTATTTTTCCAAAGCCACTCATGCATTTTAGGTGTGTGTTAGCATCACCCACTTTCTGGTTTTCAAAATCTATATGTATTGGTTATCTACTGCTGTGTAACTCACCTCAAAATTAGCACATGAAGATCAACAAACATTTATCACATCATATAGTTTATGAGTATCAATAATCTGGGAGTAGCATAGCTGGGAGGTTGTGACAGGTCATGGACGTTACCATCAAGAAGTCCACCACGGCTACAGTCACCTGACAGTTTGATTGAACCCAGAGAATTCTATTCTAAACTTATGGATATAGATATTGGTAAGAATCTTTGGCTCCTCAACACATAGACATTAAAGATTTTATTTATTATTTTTAGAAAGGAGAGAGGAGGGAGAAAGAGGGAGAGAAACATCGATGTGTGGTTGCCTCTAGAGCGCCTGAAACTGGGGACCTGGCCCACAACCCAGGCATGTATCCTGACTGGGAATCGAACCTGCTACCCTTTGGTTCACAGGCTCAGTTCATTCCAATGAGTTTCACCAGCCAGGGCAAGACGTAGATATTTTTCATAAAGTGGTTTACTACATGGCACATAACTTCTCCCAGAATGAGAGAGACAGAGACGGAGACAGAGAGACTGCTCTACTGTGATCCTGGAGGCAATACCGTCGGTCTGGAGAACTGACAAGAAACCAGTTTTCAAAGACTTAAAAGAAGTCTTTGCTCTGGCAGATGCAAAGACACCAAAGCACGGCTATGTGTATCATGAAGAATCGGACAAACCTGACACCACCAAAGGAAACTATTGTAATAAAGCTCCAGGAACCAAACCCAAAGAAATGGAGATAAGTATTGCATGCCAAGGATTTCAAAATAATCATCTTAACAAAGCTTGTTGTTTACAGTTTGATACTTAGTTTTAATTTAAGTTCCAAAAATGAATAAAAATTCTGCTTCAATATGATTTGTGAGTATTAACTGTTAATGACTGTTAAGGATCAGGCAGAGTGCCAGGTACAAAATAAGTGCTCAGTAAATTTGACCTACTTTAATATCCAGCCAAATATTTCTGCTCACGTTTCCCCTCTATATCCCACTTTCTGGATTCCATGCTATTTCCAGGGCTTATTCTGCCAGGAATACTCTTTGCATTCCTTTATGCATATTCATCTCATATCCAGTCTTAAAAGTCAAGTACAAATGTTCTTCTCTTGTTCCTAAATCCCAGCTGGAGGTTATTTCTCTTTCCTCTGAACTCTCTCAAGGCACATCATCTGTACATTTATTATGGCATATACAACATTTTCTATTACATATAATAGCTAATTCTGTGCATGTCTAATTCCCCAACTAGCCGGAAAACTCTCTGAGAGAGGACTATTTGCCCTATTCATCTTTTATCTCCCACAGTACCTATTAGAGTACCATGCACTTTATTAGGAACCCAATAAATACTCTGTGAATAGAGAAATGTAAAAAAAAAAACAAACAAACAAACAAAAAAACCCAAAGTCTTTAGATTGATTCCTACTATCTGCTTCTGATTATCCCTTTGGTAAGGTAAAATATATGAAGATAAAAATATTGACTTGAAAATCATCCTTTTGACTCCTTTCCTGCCATCCTAATTCTAAGTCTCTGCTAGTTCAGACTTTTGCAAGTATTTGGACTCATGTCAGGACACTGTGTCCAAAGGTGAGAACCATACTTTTCTCAAGGAGAAAGAAGATTAGATAATTTATCATCTGTAAAATTATCTTTTTAACCATTGTAATTTATACCTCCAGCATTGCATAAACAGATTTTTCTTGGGTTGTTTTAGTAAGATTCCATTGCCTTTGTAGCAGTGTCTAGCACCTTGTTTGTACATATTTAGGTATCATTTCTCAGGTAAAGTTGGGTAAATCATTTCATTTTGAGAGCTAGCACCTGCATTTTCTATTTTATTTCTTGCTTACCACAATCTCCTCTTGATAGTTAACAGGCCTTTGTTTGAATTGCCTGCATTGTTGAAAACACACTATTTATTCTTTGATTACATGCAGTGGGAAATGCTTCAAAGGGAAAACACGTTCCCACTTAAGGAAAGGCTTAAGAAGGTGCAGGTGAATTTAGGGTGAAACTAAAATAGAGAGCTTCACCAACATTGAACAAAGACAAAATAAATGAGAGGTCAATTTTGGGAACTTAGAGGACTTCTCAGAATTTCTTAAATCAGGTCTTCATTCTGCAGAGTCATTGCTTTAATTAATGTAAACCCCAAGACATGCAAAAATGGAATAATTAGTGATGTGAATCTGTTTTGCAATAGGAAATACTTTAGAAGAGAAGGAATTGGCAATGGTAGTAAGTTTATTCATTAAGGCAAGATATTTATGAGATTTAAATTATGCAACTTTAACACAATGTTTTTTGTTTCTGGATGCTCCTGAAATTTTCATGTGCATATGTGCTAATGATGATATGATCCATCATATGCAAATTTGAAAGAAGTGGTGACGATATTCTCTTGTGTATACAAACTAATGAATGCTTCCAAAAAAACATGCATTTTTGCATAGACTGTTAGAATTGAAAGGGACCTTAAAAGTCATTTAGGGAAACCAAGGACCAGAGAGGAGTAACTTTTCAGTGAACAGTCAGTGACAGAGCTAGTGCATAAAACCTTTTCCTGTCTATAAAACTGTACCTAGTGGTCTAGGTTTACCTCTTTAACTGCCTTCCACTGGATTAAACTATTTTTCTTTATTCCTTGTTATTATCCCAAGAGCTGGAAGTCATATGTTCTATTTCTACTTATAGCATGTATCCTTACATTTTTAGCACGTCTAATTAATCTAAAGCCTAAAGTTAGCCAATACCTCTCTTCTCCTCTGGAACACTCTTAGGGCCTTAGAATGCTTAGACAGACAATTTTAGCTGCCTAAACAGACATTGTGTTCTTTTCTTCCTTGCTAACACAATCATGGTTTTATTCAAGTATTGAGAAAAAATAACTTCAAGGATGGTGAGCCTATCACAAGGTAATAAATCATGATTACTCTAAGTAAACAGGAAAATCATATTCCCTTCTGCCAACAATGGTTACATGCCAAATTGTGGCCGATGGAATATTAGGAAAAGCCCACTTTGAAGCTACTGGAAAATGTGTTCTAACCTGTTAAAAAAAGAAAGATAGAGAAGATATTTTTCACTGCTTTCTTTCTTTTTGCCTGTGGACATATTTGTATAAGAATGTTATACTTGAGCTGTTCTGGCCATCTTCCATGAGGGGAAATAGCAGAGACTCACTATAGAAGAAAGAGCAGAATGAGGAAGGGAGTTTATGCTCTCAATTGCATAACTGAGCTGTTGCACCAATTTATGGACTGTTGATCTCTGGACTTGTTGGTATGCAAAATAATAATTATTTTTCATTATGTAAGGTTCTTTTAGGGAAGCAATTGGTTATTTCCAACTAAAAGTTACTTAGATCCCTTGAATTGTTAAAAATTTATTCTTTTTAGAGGGGAAGGGAGAGAAGAGAGGCAGAGAGGGAGAGAGGCATCAACATATGGTTGCCTTTCACCTGCCTCCAGCTAAGGACCTGGCTGGAGATCTGGTTTGCAACCTGGTTATGTGCCCTGGCTGGGAATCAAACCAGTGACCTTCAGGTTTGTAGGCTGGCACCTTATCCACTCTGCCACCAGCCAGGGCCAGATCCCTTAAATTTTTAAGTCACTCTTAAATTTGACATTATTTTTATATAATATTTTACTCATTTTCAGTATTAATGCTTTTTTGAGTCAGTGCTTCTTCAGATTAGCAAAGTGGAAATCATTTCTTTGGTAACCATGCCTTCTTGTGGAGTCTCCTTACTTTGAAGCTTCAATTAATTCCTTTATGACATTCACCTTTTAGTATTTCAGTGATAGTTCATGGAAAAGCTTCTCCATCCTTGCCCAAAAAAATGTATTTATTTTGCTCCTGTTTATTAGTGATAATTTATATGTGTATGAAATTCCAGTTCAAAACATCTCTTTTAGCATTTTGAAGATACTACTTCATTGTTATCTGGCAAGCATTGTTGCTATTGAGAGTCAACTATTAGCCTAATTACCATTCCTCAGTAAGAGTTTGTGTTTCAAGATTAGCTCTTAGACTTTACTGTTCTCTAATTTCACTTCAGTGTGTCTAGCTGTGGATGTATTTTTATTTCATGCTGCATGGAATTTGGTATATTTCCTGAATCTGAGTATTAATTATTTTTTAACTGTGGAACGTTCTCAAATATAACATGCTCAGATATTCACAATATTTGAAGCCCTAACAAACATGTTAGACAGTCTTCTTCTTTTGAATCTTTAAACCTCTACTGTATAACTACAGTCTCTTCAATCTCCTTGCTTTATTCAGGATAACTTTTCAGAACTATCTTTCGTGTTTTAAACTTTATTTCTTCATTTTTTCCTGTTAATCTTTAAAAATCTTTAAAAAGTCTATTGACAGCCCTGGTTGGTGGCACAGTGGATAAGGTGCCGACCTGCGAACCCAAAGGTCCCTGGTTCGATTCCCCAATCAGGGCACATACCCAGGTTGCAACCAGGTCTCCAGCCAGGTCTGTAGCTGGAGGCAGGTGAAAGGCAACCATGCATGGATGTTTCTCTCCCTTTCTTCCTTCCTTCCTGCCCTTCTCTCTAAAGATAATGAATAACATCTTTATAAAAAAAGTCTATTGAGTTTTTAAAATTTCTATAAATAGAATTGTAAAGATTATTTTCAGTAGTGTTATTGGTATCTTTTCAAATCAGTATGATAAATAGTCTCAGTGGGTGTGTCATATACTATATTATTTTGAAATCTGATTTCATGTTTTCCATTTCAAACATGCTTATTTCATCACTTCTATCTATCTAGCTATCTATCTAAAGAAACGGGTATTTTATTTTTTATATTTTAAAGATCTTATTCATTATTTTTAGAGAGGAGGGAAGGGAGGGAGGAAGAAAGGGAGAGAAGCATCAATTTGTGCTTGCCTTTCACCTGCCTCCAGCTGGGGACCTGGCTGGAGACCTGGCTTGCAACCTGGTTATGCGCCTTGGCTGGGAATTGAATCTGCGACACTTGGGTTTGCAGGCCGCCGGCACTCAATCCACTGAGCCACACCAGCCAGGGCTGGGAAATATATTATTTGAAGTTCTTGTGAGTTTAATTTTTCTCTTTGTTGTGACTGCTGACTCTTCCTCAGTGGTAAATTATTTCCTTATGTGCTCTGAGATTTAGATGGTAACTTCTCTTCAATGGATAAAGCCTGCGAGTCCTGGTGTGAATGTTTATCCCTCCAGAGAAGTTTTGCTTTTGCTTCTGCCTGGAGGTATCACTGGACTTAGATACGTTTTTAATGTTAATTTATGAGCTTGGTGGTTCCCAGATAAAATGGATAGTAAAAATTCAAAGTTAATATGCGGGCAGGCACATGGTTACAAATTCACAGGGGAAGCTTTTTCTACTCTTAGTTCAGGCTGAGATATACAAGCATTCTTCCCATCTCCCTTTGAATATAAATAGACTTTTTGTTATTTTTCACAATTTCACTGAGCTTGTAACCTTTTGAGTATTCCAACTTTATGTCGCATTCTCACAGATCCAATTCCCTTCCTCACAAATTTCAGTGTTATCCTTTTCTTATAATTTCTGTACCTGTGCAACAAATGTTGAAAAGGGACAAAGCTGTTACATGTAATTGTATATCTAGAAAACTGAAAAGAATATATATGTATTTTTTAATTGAATTTATTGGGTTTGCAAAACATTTGTAACAGTCATCCCAAACAATATTGCTATGCTCAAGGCATAAATACTTTTCACAACACTTGCCAAAATATTTTGATAAGCGACTCATTTTGGATGTATGGCATCTAACACATGCCCTAACCAAAGTGACAGTTTAAACCTAAAGCTTAAGGTTAGTCATGAACAAACACGCAGCTAGCTAGTCATGACCTTGAACTTATGTACTCAACATACGTAACAATATTTAAGAAAGGAGTTTGTTTGTAACGCTCAGATCAGTCATGACCTCTACAGTGTTAAGATCACTGCTTTCTTTCTTCCTTTCTTTTTGGTCTCGAAGATCTATCCATTGATGTCAGTGGGGTGTTAAAATCCTGTGTATTGCTGTCAATCTCTCCTTTATATATATTTAGGTGCACCTATGTTGGGGTGCATATTTGATATATGCTTCCAAAGGTTCTATCCTCTTGTTGGGTTGATCCCTTTAGTATTTTGAGTTACCTTCTTTGTCTCTTGTTATGGCCTTTGCTTTGAAGTCTATTTTGTCTAATGGTAAGCATTGCTACCCAGACTTAAAAATTTTCTATTTGCATGAAGTATTTTTTTCATCCTTTCACTTTTTGTCTGTGTGTATCTTTTGTTCTGAGGTGAGTCTCCTGTAGACAGCATATATATGAGTCTTGTTTTCTTATCCATTCAGCTACTCTATGTCTTTTAATTGAAGCATTTAATACATTTGTATTTAAGGTTATTATTGGCATGTACTTATTTATTGCCATTTTATTCTTTTTAAAAAGATTTTATTCATTATTACAAAAATTTTTAATTCATCATTTTCAGAGAGAAGGGCAGGGAGAGAGGCAGAAAGGGAGAGAAACATCAATGTGTGGTTGCCTTTCACCTGCCTCCAGCTAAGGACCTGGCTGGAGACCTAGTCTGTAACCTGGTTATGTGCCCTGGCTGGGGAATCGAACAAGCGACCCTGGGTTTGCAGGCCAGCACCTATCCACTGAACCACTGGCCAGGGCTTTATTCATTATTTTTAGAGAGAGGGGCAGGGAGGGAGGAAGAAAGGGAGAGAAACATTAATGTATGGTTGCCTTTCACCTGCCTCCAGCTAAGGGCCTGGCTGGAGACCTGGCTTGCAGCCTAGTTACATGCCCTGACTGGGAATCAAACCAGTGACTTTTGGATTCACAGGCTGGCACCTAACCATTGAGCCACCAGCCAGGGCCGCCATTTTATTCTTTATACCTGTGTTGTTCTATCTTTTTTTTTTTTCATTTTAAAGCAGGCCCTTTAACATTTCTTGCAGTATGGGTTTGATGGCAACAAAATCCTTTAGCATTTTTTTTTTCTGGGAAGCTCTTTGTTCACTTTCAATTTTAAACGGTAGCCTTGCTGGACAGAATAGTTTTGATTGTAGGTCCCTGCTTTTCATCATTTTGAATATTTCATGCCAGTTCCTTCTGCCCTGAAGTGTTTCTTTTGAGAAAGGAACTCACACACAGTCTTATGGAAGCTCCCTTGTAGTTAACTGCTTTTTTCTTGTTACTTTTAAGATTCTCTTTGTGTTTAGCATTTTTTTTATTTGAAAAAAATTTTGAAAGATTTTATTTATTATTTTTAGAGAGATGGGAAGGAAGAGAGGCAGAGAGGGAGAGAAGCATCCATGTATGGTTATCTTTCACCTGCCTCCAGCTAAGGACCTGGCTGGAGACCTGGCTTGCAACCTGGTTATGTGCCCTGGCTGGGAATCAAACCAGTGACCCTTGGGTTCACAGGCCAGCACCTTATCCACTCCACCAGCCAGGGCTGAATGTTTAGCATTTTTCATTTAAATTATGATGTGTTGCCCTGGGCAGTGTGGCTCAGTGGACTGAGTACCGGCCTGTGAACCAGGGGCATATGCCTGGGTTGCCAGTCAGGTCCCCAATTTCGGGCTTGATAGAGGCAACTGATTGATGTCTCTTTCACACATCAATGTTTCTCTCCCTCACTTCCTCCCTCCTTTCCTCTCTCTCTAAAACTGAATAAATAAAATATATTTTTTAAAAAAGGAAGAAGGAAGAAATATTGTTTAGATTTTGTCTTCAACTGCTCCAAGCAAGCAAGCAAGCAAGCAAGCAAGCAAGCAAGCTGTGTCATGGTGTGGGCCTCTTTTGGGTTCATCTTTTTTTTTTTTTTTTTAAGATTTTATTTATTATTTTATAGAGAGGCAGAGAGGGAGAGAGACATCCATGTATGGTTGCTTTTCACCTGCCTCCAGCCACAGACCTGACTGGAGACCTGGCTTGCAACCTTGTTATGTGCCCTGGCTGGGGAATCGAACCTGGGACCTTTGGGTTCGCAGGCCGGTGTTGGGTTCATCTTATTTGCTACTTTCTGTGCTTCTTGGACTTGTATGTCTATTTTCTTTCACCAGGTTAGGGAAGTTCTCCATCATTATATTTTCACATAGGTTTTCAATTCCTAGCTCTTCCTTTTTCTGACACCCCCATGATGCAAAAGTTGGTATGCTTGATGCCCAGAGTCTCCTTACATTTTTTTTTTATTCTTTCTTTTTGCTACTCTGATTGGGTGTTTCCTGCTTCCTTATATTCCAATTCACTGCACATATGGAAAACAAACTATCATATTATTATTAAGAAAAACATTTATCAATATGAAAAAACATAAAATTATAAATCAAAAGTTTAGTAAAAACACTGTAACCCTAAATTTGAATTATAAATATCAGCTTGAATTCACAATGTATTCTCTTAAAAATAAGTTATACCCTAATGATAAAAAGAAATAAAATAGTTTTCAGTGCATTGAAATTTTATTTTTTGATGTTAGTGTTGGTTTTGGTATTCAAAGATCACTTTGTGTGTACTATGGGATAAAGAAAATGAGCTATTCATTTTCACCTTTGAGGGCCTGTGTTTTGGCATGAAAAGAAAGATACAGAGGTTAGATTCATCAGGCTAAGTAAATAAGCTGTGGTGCTGTATTTGATTTGGAAATTCTGAAATATTCTATTTTTTAAAATGTGTATTTTTTAAAACTCTCTACTGAAAAAGTCTAGAGAAGAGATGAAACAGTAGAAATCAGCACACCTAGCACCCAGGTAACAGTCTGGAAATCATATTTTAACTGAAAGAAAATGGAGATAGTTGAATAAATGACTCATTCAAGGATAGGGACAACAAATGCATCAGATGAACTTAAGCTAGTAGGATAGTATGGAAGGACTCAGAAACCTACTTGAATGGGATCATATTGGCTTAAGATTGAACAATTTGACATCAATGAGCAACAGCAATTGACTTTTATGCATCAAATATATTTAAGTTGATGTTTATAATTATATTAAATATCATCATTGATTACTTTGGGAGGATACCAGGGAAACAACACACTATTCTGAAAATGAGAAAGTCAGTGGAAATATTTAAGCATTTTATTTACTTTTCCTATATTATATTTCAATGTCTTAGGAGAACTCCTTCATGCCAGTATCCTATTGACTTTGCATGTATTCACATAGACCACATGAGCAAGCCTTGACTGCTGCTTACCTAAATCTTGGGAACATATCCTATAGTACTCCTAGAACATGGGATGACAAGTAATCTTGTAAAGAGCAGCCACAAGGCTATTTCTTACCCACCACCTTATCTTTAAGGAGGTTGTCAAGAGGCAGTTTCAATCTCGCAAATGCTACCTCACACCTGCCCCTCATAAGGTTAGTGTTTTAGGCTATAGGACTTACTCACTGCAGCATGAAATTGACTCCTCAGCAACACCATTGCTGGTGTTGTCATCTGGACCTTTGTTTCAGGATTGTCCCATCTCACATGGTGTGTGGGGAGCTGACACTATGCTCATCTTGTTTTTGCTGTTTGAGTAACAGAGCATTATAGCTACATATGGTATCAGATGGACACTATATGTATTTGGGGGGTCACTCTGTAAGTTATAAAAATGTCACCCTTGCTGGTGTGGCTCAGTGGATTGAGCGCTGGCCTGCGAACCCAAGGGTCACTGGTTCAATTCCCAGTTAGGGCACATAACCAGATTGTAAGCCAGGTCTCTAGCCAGGTTCCCAGTTGGAGGCAGGTGAAAGGCTGAAAGGCAATAATACACTGATGTTTCTCTCCCTTTCTTCCTCCCTCTCTTCTCTTCTAAGAATAATGAGTAAAATATTTTTAAAAATGTCTAATCACTATGTTGTACAACTGCAACTAATATAATATTGTGTCAACTGTAATTGAAAATTAAAAAAAAAATTAAACAGTATCTAAAGCTATAAAGGGATACTTACTTCTTCACTGACCAAATCTGTCAGCCTGCCTGACAAGCAAATGATAGGGAAAGTCTCAACTTCAAAATGTCATTTCAGTTGATAAATTTAAAAAGAATGAAAAAATAGAATATTAGCATTATACAACCCTTAAAGAAATAATCAATCTAAGCAGATATCATCAATGGCTGTTAGCCCCACCAAAAAAACCCCCAAAAAGCAAGAAGGAAGGAAGGAAGGAAGGAAGGAAGGAAGGAAGGAAGAGAAAGAAAGAAAAAAGAAAGTTACATAGTATGTGCCTCTTGATGGAATTACAAAATACCACCTATAATGCAGTATTGCCAAAAAAGTAATTAGAATGTTTCAATCCCTTGAAATACTTCTTGATGGTCAATGATCTGACCTGAGATTTACTTCAGAATAATATAATTGAAAGAAGGAGAGTGGGAGACAAATGAAAAATCAGGCCTTGAGTTAATACTTACTGAAGCTGGGTGATAAATGTTTCATCATCATAATATAGAATATTTTACAAAGGAGAAGGGGGGAGAAATAAAGACATCAAGGGGTGTATCCAAATAAATATAGCACCCATAAGCAGAATATTATAAAACTTTATTGGAAGATATTAAAGCATTGGGCAGGGGGCTGGGCATAGGAGGGCAAAAAGGGGAAATGAGAACAGCTATAATAGAATAACAATAACATTTTAAAAAGTTTAAAAACATGGGGAAGGGGACAGAAGGGAGTAAAAAGAAGATGGATGTAATACAACAATAAAAAGAAATTAAAATAAATAAATAATTTTTAAAAAGTTAAAAACCATATTAAAGCATGCCAAATTTAATGAAGGTAGATAACATATTCATAGATTGGAAGACTCAGTGTTTCAAAGATGTTGCTTTCCTTAAATTCATCTATAATTTCAATGAATTATAATCAAAATTGTAACTAGGTTTTTAATGAAACTTGACAAAAGTAATCTAACTTTTATAGTGAAGATGAGAGGGAAAAGCATAACCATGACTATTGTGACAAAAAATGGGAAGGATTAAAGATATAGTAGTTAAGGTCATTGAAATAATGAAAGGTATAGTTGTTAAGACATCGTGATGTTCTTAAAGGGGTAGATGGGTTTGGTTTGGTGGCTATAAGATATCCAGGATCTTGGTTCAACCTCTCAATCTCCTGGCCTTCCCATCGATGTTGCAAGATAGCTTGTACCACTCCTAATATAACATTCTTACTGGAAATTATCAAGAAGAAAAATTGACTAGGCAGCGATACTGTCATTCATAGCCCAGGTGCCACAGATAGGCAACATCTGTAATACCTGAGGCAGAACCACACAAGGAAGAATTACCTCACTCAAAATGCTAATTATGTTCCCATTGAGGAACACTGGCTTAGACCAATCACAATTCATCCTCTGGGGCTGGGCACAAGGCATCTGGTGAAAGTTTGGGTTCTGTTAGCAAGGAATAAGAGAGGTGGCTAATGAGTAAAGACCAGTTACTACAGTAAGGAGGACTAACTCTTTATGAGGAAGTGAAATATGTCAAATACCCTGCTAAGCAATCTGTATATATTGCCATTTTCTCTTACAGCAAGCTTGCAAGGGAACGTATTGTTATCACCATTTTATAGGTGAGGAGACCGAGCCTCAATTTGAGAAAGTTAAATCACTTCTCCAAGTTCATATAGCTAATAAATGGCATCATCCAGTTTCAAACTTAGTGTTCAGAGACACTTCATGTGTCCATCAGAAAAACAGACTAGCTCTCTGTTTATGAAACATACACAGTGCAACAACTAGTTCTGATTTTTTTTTTGAAGTTGATAAATGACCACCAGAGAAAAATCCTTAATATCCCATGGAATTTACTTTCTCATTGATCCTTTCATGAGTGATGAATATTAAATTCCTAGAGCCAACCCTGAACCACTTATACCAGCTTTAGAGCAAATTCTGACGCACAGCTCTGCTTTAAGTAACCCACATTTTCCATATTTAGTGTAAACAGGGTACTTTTTTTTTTTTTTTACCACTGATATTTGAAAAACACTTAAAAAGCCTCAGAATATGAAATATGCTATAATACTGTATACATATATTGGTAAATTACATTTCCAGTTTGTCCTCAATTTCAAGAAATCCTCAGCCAAATAAACTAGCAAGCAAATAAATCACTTTAATTATAATAAATAGCAGTTTCTCTAAATATATTTCTGGCAGCAAATAGCTTCCATTATTGACTTTTGCAAAAGTAATTTAAGGAGAAACTATTTGCAATAAAGTTGGGGATGCCAGGCTGTGAACTGCTATTCTTCATCTGTGTGTATTATACTCCATTTTGATTCCTCTACCAAGGAAAAACTAATTTCCAATTTTAAGGTACTTAAGCTGATATATTTATTATGAAATTATCCATCTTGTAAATTATCTTCTTCATAGTGCTTCATTGGCTAAATTTAAGATTACAATTTTCTATAGTGTAGACAGAATAATCATGGCTCAGGTCAGAAAAAAACTGCTGCCTTTCTAGAACTACATAATATACTTTAGTATTATAATGAGACAAACTTTTGTTTCAGTTTTTCCATTGGCATGAAATTTTTCCCCGTTAGAAACATTTTATACATAGTGATAATTGATTAAGTATGGTGGATATATTGGTTGGTAACTAGAGCATGGAATTAAAAATCAAGATGATGGGGCATCAAATCCCAGCTTTCTGTATTAGCTGTGTGGCTTTTGGCAAATTATTTAACATTTCTAGACTTGAACCCATTCTTCTTCAAAACAGAGATACTATTCAACTTACAGAGTTGCTCATTTATTTGTAAAGTACCTGGCACTTCATGAGAATTCCATAAATGGTAGTCATTAATAATTATACTTTAATAACATCATCATATCATCATACACTTATGTAAGGTCTAGGACTCTTTATCTATGCACTTTGGTGCAATGCATAATCTCAATCAATCAATCAATCAATCAATCAGATTCTTGCTAGACCTGGTAGTCAACCAATTTGCCTAAAGGCAAAGGTACTTGAAGATTAGCAGTAAATGGGGTTGGTGAGGTGGAGATGGATTTAAAAGCATTAAGTATAATCCATGGGATTTAATGATTTACTAGAAACGAATAGGGGGAATAATTAGTTAAGGATTATATCTGAGTTTCTGTTTTTAGTTTTCAGTAAATGGGGGTACCACTTGATAACAAAAGGAATTCTTAAGAAGGAACAGATTTGAGGGGTGGAGAGAGAGAGAATGAATTTCTTTATATGGCAGTTTCCACTTTGAGGTGCCTGTTGGATATCCCAAAACTGACATATTAAAGGCAGTTGGCTGATGAGCCTGAAGTTCAGCAGAGAGATCTGAGATAGATTTAGAAAAGCAGAAATTATTAGTATAGTTTAAACAACTTGAAACAATTGGCATAAATGAGATCTCTGGAAGTATAAGGGATGGGAAGAGGACCAAGAAAATAAAATATCTCTAGATATTTTATTTGCCCACTTATCAGCTACATACCCCCTGATCTAGCTATAATATAGTACTACATAAGAGCCAGTGTATATACACTAAAGTGTATATGCTATACCTTCTATTTAGATTTGCTTACCTCCTTTACTACTCTTGATTGTTATTGTTTAGCTGATTTCTTTTCACTTTCCAGGATTCCATTTAACATTGAGTGGGTGTTGAAACTGCTGCAATATCTATGCACATCTTTACCATAGTACATGCTGCGGGCTGAGTTGTGTCTCTATAAAATTCATGTTGAATTCTAATCCCAAGTATCTAAATACGTGATTGTATTTGGTTATAGGGCATTGAAAGAAGTAATTAAGTTGTGGATATAATACAACAACAATAAAATTAAAAAAAAAGAAGTAATTAAGTTAAAATTAAGTCATAAGTGGGCCCTTATGTGATATGATGTATGTCATTATAAGAAGAGAAGATTAGAAAAAAAAAAAAAGAAGAGAAGATTAGGACACAGACACAGACTGAGGGGTGACCAATGTGAGGACATAGTGAGAAGGTAGCCATCTGCAAGCCAAGGAGATTAGCCTCAGAAAGAACCAACTCTGCTAACAACTTGACCTGGACTTCTACGTTCCAAAACTAGGAAGAAATAAATGTTGGTTGAGCTACCTAGTTTGTGGAACTTTGTTATGGAGGCCCTTGCAAACTAACACAGTACTTTAACATAGACTGTACTTGTTTATATACATGACCAAAATGGACATACCATCCTTAGAGAACACCAGTATTTAAAGTAGGAGGGAGGGGAATGATACTGTGTAGTAGAATAAAAAAAGACATGGCCAAGATGCAGAAAAATAATCCACAGAGCTGTCTTAAGGAAGCCAAGGAAGGAGTTGACCAGCATGATTTCATGCGTGTAGACATACATAGTTCAACTTATCAAATTATACATTTCACTTAATTTTATTTTTAATATTCAAGTTATACATGTTAAAATATGTACAGCTCATTGAATTTCAAATATGTCTTAATGAGACAGTTTTTAAAAAGTTGACTAATATGATCAAATAGCAAAAAATTTCAAGGTAAGAATTTAAAAGTGCTCATTGTATAAAGGCCATTGGGACTCATTCATAAACATCTGAGGAAAATACAGCCAGGCAACATAGGGTAAAAACAAAATTCCCTTTCTAGTAAATCTATAAGACAACTTGATACAAGACAGAAGTTTATAGGGCTATGGATGTTATGGTCTACTTCAGGATTCTTCTTGTGGATAATAGGCAAATTGGCAAAGTTCCCTGGTATAGCAGAGAATTCACAAGGTACAGATTTTGATTATTAATGATATAATTTTAGCCCTAAGCCTCCTTCCTCTTCCCTAAAATTCTGCTATAGAAGCCATTCAGTTTTGACCATGTATTATAGCACCATTTAAAATTTGAATTAGGTCTGTGACATCTTGTATGTTGATTATAGTATTGGTCTTTGATCTTTTTGCTTCACTAACATCCAGAACCAGCAATGTTGTTCTTTAATGCTGTTCATTGAAACAACCTGAAGAGCTGGTAAAAATTCCAATGCCAAGGCCCCACCTGAGACCACACAGACACAGATATGTTGAGTGCATCTGAACCTTTCTTTCTTTCTTTCTTTCTTTCTTTCTTTCTTTCTTTCTTTCTTTCTTTCTTTCTTTCTTTCTTTCTTTCTTTCTTTCTTCCTTTCTTAGAGAGAGGGAAAGGAAGGGAGAAAGAGAGGGAGAGAAACATTGACATGAGAGATAAACATCTACCAGCTGCCTCTTGTATGTGCCCCAACCAGGGACTGAACCCACAACAGGCATGTGCCCAACCAGCTGAGTCACACTGGTCCCCCCAAACTGATAAATGCCTAAGGCTCTGCCCCTTACAACTAACAGGTGTGACAGTTCTACCTAAGAAATGGCACAGAGATGCCTGTGAAGATGCAGAGACTGAGAAATATGACTCAAAAAAAAGGGACAAATCAAGGTCCCAGTGGCTGAACTAAGTGACAAAGAAATAACCAGCCTGACAGACACACAGTTTAAAATGCTGGTAATAAAGAGGTTCACAGACTTGACAGATATGCTTGAGTACAGTAAACACATAAGGGAAAAAGCGAAGGCTAGGCCAAGTGAAACAAAGGGAAATACACATAAACCCAATAGTGAAGGGAAGGAAAATGAGTTTCAAATCAATGATTTGGAGAAATAAACAGTCAGCCAGTACAGAAAGTGGAAACAAGAATTGAAAAAATTGAGGAGAGGTTTAGGAACATCTGGGATGACTTTAAGCATGCCAACATCTGAAAGATAGGGATTCCAGAAGACAAAGGTAGGAAGGGCAAGAAATTGAAAACTTGTGTGAAAAAATAATAATGGAAAAATCCCCAAATTTGGCAAAGGAAATAGACATACAAATCCAGGAAGTGCAGAGAGTCCCAAACAAGCTAGATCCAAATTGAACCACACCAAGACATTTCATAGTTAAAATGCCAAAGATTAAAGATAAAGAGACCATCTTAAATGCAGCAAGAAAAAAGATGAGTGTTACCTACAAAGGGGTTCCTATGAGACTATCAACTGATTTCTCAAATGAAACTTTACAGGCAAGAAGGAACTGGCAAGAAGTATTCAACGTGATGGACAGCAAGAACCTACAACCAAGATTACTGTAGCCAATAAACCTATCATTCAGAATGTAAGGGTGGATAAGGTCCTTCCCAGACAAGTTAAAGCTAAAGGAGTTCATCGTCACTAAGCCCTTGTTATATGAAATGTTAAAGGGACGTATTTTAAAAAAGAAGATCCAAACTATGAACATTAAAATGACAAAAACTCACAACTACCAACAACAGAATCTAAAAAATAAAAACAAACTAAGCAAACAACAGAATCATAGGTATGGGGATCATTTGGAGGGTTATCAGCTGGGAGGGGGGACATGGAGCAATGGGGAAATGGTGCAGGGATTATTAAGAATAACATAGGAAAAGGAGAAGCCAAAGAACTTATATGCACAACCCATGGACATGAACTAAAGGGAGAGGAATTGCTGGAGGGAAGGGGGGATACTGGGTGGTGGGGAGCAAAGGGAAAAGAAATTGGGACAACTGTAACAGGACAATCAATAATCAACAAAATATACTTAAAAAAAGAATGGCTTGGACAAGGAGTCAGAATGACTTCAGGAAGATGAGACATGAGGTTGTTGCTCTAGTCTAGGCAAAATGAAAGGACAGCAACGCTCAAGACTGAGAAACCCAAAACACAGAATTTTAGGAAGTAGGAGAGAAAGTGGGAAATGGCGAAAGTGATTGCTGGATCTACAATAGGGTAATTTTGCTTCCGCCAGGTAGTGAACTAAAGATTCTGACCTACCCTATGCCCCAGTGAGGATAGGTTTCAAAAATTATCTTGCAAGTATGTAGAAAGCATTGATGGCTCTTGTTTAGAAGGAAAAGAGAAAGCAGAAACTGAAAAAATGAAATATGAATCACTTGAATTTAGAGGATGTATCCAAATGAAATGTGCTTAAGAACTCTTAATTTTTTTTGTTCTTTTATTGATTCTAGAGAGAAGGGAAGGGAAGGAAAAAGGCAGAGAAACATTGACTGGTTGCCTCTCACGTGCGCCCTGACCCTCACTGGGGGACTGAACCCTCAACCAAGAGACCTTTTGGTTTGCAGGATGACACCCAATCACATGAGCCACACTGGCCAGGGCAAAGAATGCTTTTTAAACTAGTTTAAAATTAATAACCAAGAGAAATAGTTCATTCCCTTGTGTAATAACGAGCCTTGCTCCAATTATGTTGTTTGCTGACAGCTTTCAAGCCCCATCTCCTGCTTCTCCTTGTGCCCCATACCTGAGAAGGAGATAAGAAAGCACACAAATTCCTTTTCTTGCCACTCACTCCCACTCTTTCTCAAGCCACTCAAGACATTTTCTGATCTGCTCAGGAGCCTGCCGGGCTCTCTCCCCAGAAGCCTCATTATGTGAGTAATAAATGTCTTCACATGCTGTGGTAGGCGTGTGACATCATTAGTCTTGACATCCAAATTGATTTTTGATGGGGGTCTGACCATGAATTGAACATAACACCTTGGAAGCTGGAGAGAGTTAGTGTACACCAAATATTTTATAAGCTGCACTACAATTTCAAGCTTCTTTACATTTAATTTGGGGCCATAGAAATAATTATGGTCTAATGGACTGTGAGCAAAAATGAAAGTGTCATTTCCAGGATAAGGCAATTAAAAACTTGACTTCTTTGTCCCTTCACTGCAACTTTAGAGGCTACACTGTGTAGGATAGTGGAGGACTACCTAACCTGAATTTGATTGTAATGTAAGCAAGAAATAAACTTTTGTGTGAAGTCACTGTGATTTGAGGGTTCATCTCTTTCTGAAGTATATACTATCCTAATCTGATTCATACTTATTGAATTGCACCAATTCAGCGATAGATAGCTCTATATGTCCACTTCCACAAAACATGGCCACTTCTATGGTATCCTCATTTTCTTTTTATGCCATTCACTTAAAAAGGGGAACAAAAATATATGTCATAAACAGGTAAATTTATCTCTTCAAATGAGCTTTGTGATACTGACAACTGAAATTATTAATAGAATAAGAACATGTAACTGTTTTACTATATCTCCCACATAGTATTATTAACCAGTAAGAAATCCACTTATACTTCAGTCTGCCTTTAAAATATTAAATACAACATCAATTATTGTACAATGATTTAAAGTGTTATTAAATCTATTATTTGTAGTATTCTGTCACAGTTTAAAGACAATGTGACCATTTATCTTCTGTGCTTACTTTCTATTTAACACTGAACAACTGAAATTCTCTCTGAAGATATTTTTACTTCAGACTGAAGGTCTCGATCAATGAAGTGGTCTCGATCAATGAAGTTCAAAACTATTTGCTGATATGTTTGACTCAAACACATTGACATGTAGTCTGAACTCCATGGCTGTTGGGGTTCCCCTAGGAACATGTTGGGGCATGGAGTCCTGTGCAGGCCAGGCCAAGCCTGTAAGACCTGACAAAGCTGGGTGCATACAGGCCTGGATGCTCCAGGGGCCCCCACCCCAGGTATGAGTATGAATCTGGCCTTGGGAATACCCTGTACATCCTTTGAAGTCTGCCCTGTGACCTAAACTTCCTTGACTTATGTATTGAACCTGCAGTAAATGTTAAACCTTAACCTACATATAATCTCACCCTCCCTAAAATTCTATGGGTCACCTGGAGTTCTTGAAGTCACCTTGTCTAACAGACCATAGCCTGGAGTGGATTGGTCGCATTCCTTCTGTGGTTATCTAAACTTAACAACTCTCTTTCTTTTGTATTCTTCTGTGGTAACTATTTGTGGTATGTGCATCTCCAACCTTGTATAATCAATAAAAACCTTTTGGAGGGGGGCATCGAGATCTTTCTCAATCAGACATTGGTCAGCCTTCTCTCCCCTAGCATGAGCTGCCTGGGAAGTTTCTTTCTTTCTTTTTTTTTTTTAACTTTATTGTTGTTGTATTACATCCATCCCCTTTTTTTGCTCCCCTCTGTCCCCCTCCCCAGGAAGTTTCATTTTATCTGTGGCACCGGGGGATATCTGCAGGTCGGGGGTCCCCCACACATGGCAGATTGTATTGATCAGGCTGAAAATAAGTATCACAATAGAGTATATCTAATTATACTAACATTATTCCAACTCAACACCTTATGAAGGAAGTAATTTTGCTTTTAAACACATTCACAAAATCATTTTTAAACATGATTGTTTTGTCCTTTTTGTTGTCCATGCTAGTATAATATTGATTTCCTTATCCATTTCTTCTCAGCTTAGCAAATTTATGTTTTATGATATCTGGCAGTTCTCTTCCTCTGAAAATTACATATTTCTGCACAAAGAATTAATGTATCCATCCATGACATTCAACTTTAAATTCTATTAATAATTTTGCAGCTCTTAGAGTCCCTGCTGCCACTTGCCCTGACCTTGTCTGAGTATTTTAAATGTTTGTCTATCTTAATTTCCATTGTAATTATTCTGTCTTCATCTTTGATTGTTGTAACATTATTCTACTTCAATATTATGTTGTCATTTTTTTTCTGCCTTTTTTTTCTAAATCCAAAATACTCACTGGTAACTAACACAAATCAACACTGGCTTTTTGTCATCCTACACATTCCATTTCTCTTATTAAAAATTTCCCTGGTGCCTCTGTGTTCATTCCTTAATTCCATTCACATCAATAACATTTTGAGCTCCATCCACAAGACACAGAGGTTAAATTAAGCATCCTTATTATGACCTTAAGCTTGGTAGCATATTAATTCTATTTACATAGTTACTGAGGTGTATAATGTATAGCTATAACTTCTTAGAGATGTCATATTCATAGATATCTTTACCTCAGTATTTCTTAAACTAGGTCATCTTAGTTTCTAGCTATTATGCTCAGAAGTTGTTCCCATAGAAAAAACTACCAGTTTTCAAAGGTTTTCATATTCAACCCATTTCCTGCATATCTTTAGACTCATTCTCTATACCCTCCCTGACACATATTTCCATGGTCATCTGATCTATGTGGTGTTTCACATCTCTGTGATTTTATCAATGTTGTTTCCACTGCTTGGCTTTTCCTTCTGTCATTTTCCAGCTGAAAATCTCATCATTTAAGATTCAACTCAAGTACTGCCTCCTTTGGAAAGTTTTCCCCAAGTCTGGATGGGGATGCCTCTTCTTCACTCCCAATTCAGCCTTCATCCCTCCATCACAGCACAGACTGTATGGTACTATCTTTCTTTCCTTATCTGTCTTCCTTACTAGACTATATTCTTTCAGGGTGGGTACTGGGTCTTTAATCATTTATACTTACAAGCTAATCTGGTAGATGATTCATATGAAATAGTCAATAAACACTGAGTGGCAGATTTTAGACTATTTATTCTGTATTTACTTAGAAAACACAATATCATCCCATTCTCCCATAAAGTTATGATAGTACATGTATTCATTTTTAAATTAAAGTGCATTAAATCACATTTTTATTGTGTGTCGGACCCCTGAGATCCCTCAGTGTCGCAGATGAAATAAATGCTTCCTAGGCAGCTTGTGCTAGGGTAGAGAAGGCTGGCAAGTGTCTGATAGACAAATGCCTCAATTGCCTTCCTACAAGGTCTTTTATTGAGTGCAGTAAGCCCAAGGGCATATATTGTGCAGGTAAAGCTCATCAATCAATGTTAAACAATGCTAATTATAGAAAACTGGTATTATTCAGGAATAACAATAAAAGGAACACTGAGATCTTCCTAAGGTCATGGTGTGTTCATTTAAAGTTAAAATTAAAACCTCTGCTGCTGATACAACAGACCTATCAAGCAAGGTAAAAGAACAGGGCAAGCTTCAAAGTCTTATGGCCAGATTTTCACTGAGGCCCCCTGGCCACAGCATCGAGGCCTATATGCACCCTGCTTTCCTAGCTTTTTGGTCAGATCTTACAGGCTTGGCCTGGCTTGCTCAGGGCTCCATGCCCCAACACCTCCCCAGGGGGACCCCAAAATTATTGTAGTAAAAGACACAATATAAGTTACCTCTCAACAATTTTTAAGTATACATTAAAATAGATCTGTAGAACTTTTTCATCTTGTAGGACTGAAACTCTATACCCATTGAACAACCCCTATTTCCCCTCCCCCAAACACCATTTTTCTTTCTGTTTGTATTAGTTTGATTACTTTAGACACCTCTTATAAGTGAATCATGCAGTATTTGTGTTTTTGTGACTGTCCTATTTCACTTAGCATATTGCATAGAAGTGTGATTGCTGGGTTTGCATTAGTAAGGTATGCCTGTAAAAATTAATGAACCAATATTTATAAAATCCAACTGTACTCAAATTTCCTAAGCTTCCTCTAGTGTCCTTTTTTCTTCTAGAAGCCATGTGGGGTTCCACATTACACTTACTGATCATAACTACTTAGCTTCTGCTGGTTGTGACAGTCTCTGTGATTTTCATTGTTTTTGATGACCTTTAAAATTTTACAAAGGACTGGTTAGGTACTTTGTAAAAGATTCTTTAATTGGTATTTGTCCGGATTTTTCCTCATGATTAAACTGTAGGATTTTTTTTGAGCATATTCTTTATCTCTGCTACTATAAGATGCCCCAGATTCATCTTGTATATTCCTGCTCCAGTCCTATGACTGCTGAAAAGGCTGTGACCAAGGAGAAATTTCAGGGCAGATGAATTGCTCTACTCCTGAGTTCACTGGTGCTCATTCCTGAGGATGCTGACTGGTGTGAAGACACAGGTGCCCTCTGGGCCTATTCAGCAGTTTCCTACTGAAGCCTGGATTACTCAGCCTGCCACTGAAGACAGGTCTGCAGCTCTCACTGTGCAGGCCACTGAATGGGTAGGAACAACCACTGAGTGGTCTTAAGCTAGTCTTCCACAAACTCTTGACTGAATGGAAATATGTTGATGAAAAATAAAGTTTCTAAAAAAATCAACAAAAAACAAAACAAAACAAAAAACCCCAAAGAGACCAAAATAATTCAATTGGAAAACATTGATATTTAAATAAAAAGGGTGCTGGGGCAATTTGATTGCCATATGACAACTACATGAATTTCAATCCATACCATGTTGTAAGCTAGCACAAAATGATTCACATATCTATGAGTAAAGCCAACACAATAAAACATCTAGTAGAAAATGTAAGAGAAAATTATAGTCAGTTTGTATTTGCCAAAGATTTATTAAATACAACATAAAACACAGTTCTATAAAAGAAAAAAATCAATACATTAGGAACATTTTTCAACATAAAAATATTTTTTACCTTTAAAGACACTGTAATGAAAATTAAAAGGTGAGGCATGAAATTAAAGATAGTATTTGCAAAAAAATTTACAAAGTACTTATATTTCATTATATAAAGTGATTAAAATGTGAACAACTTAATTAAAATGGTCAAAACATTCAAACAGGTACATCGGTAAAGAAAATATGCAGCAGGTATTAAATAAGCACATAGAAAAACATTCAATATCATTTGTCATTAAGGTCTTATAAAACAAAAACACATCAAGATACTCCTATACTCCCACTAGGATGTGTAAAATAAAAAAAAAAGACTGATCATATCACATACTCACAATAGGTATTAGAGAGTATATATGGAGCAAGGGGAAATCCCATACAGTACTGGTGATGATGTAAAATTGTAATGCCACTTAAGAAAAATAGTTTAGCAATTTTTAAAAAAGTTAAACATACTAGTTTATGACCCATGCATTTCCCTTTTAGTGATCTACCCAAGAAGAACATATGTTCACAAACAAACTTGTATAAGAATGTTCATAGCAGCTTTATCTGTTAAGAGTCAAATGAACATATTCTCATGTATCTATGCATTGGTATATTACTCATCAATGAAAAATATAAACTATGGTTATACACAACATCAACAGACCTCCAAATAATGCTGAATGATGGAAGTTAGACTAGAAATAGTATGCTATATATGATTTCATTTATATAAAATTCTAGAATGTGCAAACTAATTGATGGCGATAGAAAGCATGTTGGTCAGTGATTGCCTGAGAAGCAGGCAGGGCCAGAGGTGGGTAAGAGAGACTAACAAAGAGATATGAGGAATGTTTGAGGGGTGAAGATATGCTCATGTTGATGGTTTTATTTATGGATACTTATGTTACAACACATCAAAATGCATACTTTAAATGTTCCCTTTAATGCATGTCGGTTTTGCCACAATGAAGCTGCTAAACATGAAAGAAACACATTCACACCTAAAGGAAACAATCAGACAAATTCAGGAGTTGGCATGTACAGTGACACTTGATGTCATTAAAAAGGAATTGCTGCCCTGGCTGGTGTGGCTCAGTGGATTGAGCACTGGCCTGAGAACCAAAAAGTCGCCAGTTCGATTTACAGTCCAGGCACATGCCTGGGTTGCAGGCCAGGTCCCCAGTTTGGCACCTCCAAGAGGCAACCACACATTGATGTTTCTCTCCCTTTCTCCTTTCCTTCCCCACTCTCAAAAAAAATCTTAAGAACATTAATGCTTTTATAAAAGGGATTGTGCCCCTGGCTGTTAGCTCAGTGGATTGGCGCTGGACTGTGAACCCGGAGGTCGCTGGTTCAATTCCCAGCCAGGGCACATAACCAGGTTGCAAGCCAGGTCTCCAGCCAGGTCCGTAGCTGGAGGCAGATGAAAGGTAACCATACATTGTACCTCTCCCTTTCTTCCTCCCTCCCTGCCCTTCTTTCTAAAAATAATGAATAAAAAATTAAATAAATAAAATAATTAAAAATATAATAAAATAAAAAGAGATTGCTTTAGTGTTAAAAGGAATAAAAAAGCATAGCATGCAGATAAAATACATGGTGTTGAATAACTTCATGGTATAAAGAACCTTTTGCTTGAAAAAACTGGTAAATTTGAAGACAGGATGATGATTGGGTAATAGTAGAAAATTAATATCAAGTTTTAGGTGTTATAGTGTTAATTGACTCCTTAACATAATTTTTGTTAGTTTTAAGAGTTGTATAAAGACATACTTAGGATTGAATGTTGTACTGCAGGAGCTCAGCTGTAGGCAGGTCTACTTTGTATTCGGTGAGGCCAAAAAGACAACACTGGAGTGTTGGAGAGGGAATTCATATTAAGTTTATTCTCATGGCAGTGGGCAAGAACAGGAACACAGGATATGCCTTTCAATTCTCAAGGCAGCAGGTGAAAACAGGAATCAAATCATCCACCTTCAGCCTCACAGTAACAGGTGAGAACTGGGGCCAACGCAGAAGTGTGAGATAACATAATACTTACACACAAAGGCACTTTCTTGGATAAGGGTGACCTGGGAAAATACATGCACATGGAGGCAGGGATCCTGGCTGCGGTCACCTTGACATAACACATGTCATGATAGCTGTATTTCTTTTTAAGTAAAGCAGGATTAAAAATAAAATGGTAAGAAAAATATTGGGAAATAGGCTTCTGGTTAGTGTTTTACACTGGATGCCCAATTTTAAGGAATAAATTGCTAATGTTAAGTGGTATAAGCATAATAAAGTTGCTATATTTGGCCCCTGAACAGAAGGTAAGCACTTTAAATGGAGTCTACAGTAATGATGATGGCATTATGATGGTCCATTATACTGTAAGACCTGTCCAAAGATAGGACAATATTGTCAACTTTGATTTTATTTTTTCTCTAAAAAATAAAATATGAGGAAAAGAGGCTGCTATTAAAAACTTTTCCGTTTTCCTTCTCTCATTTGGTTCTCATTTTATTCTCTTTTTATTGTTTTATCATTATTTTTATCTATGTTGACTCTCTCACCTTAGTTACACCAGAAAGAAATCTTTCCTTCTTATGCCATTCTAGACTCAAAAGGAGTGAATGAATTATAATTCATTTAACAAATATACTGAGTGCCTACTACAATGATTCTTAACTTAAGCACTTAAAATCAAACCTCTAGGTAAGACAAATATAATTCTTATACTTATTGAGCTAGTATTCTTAGCCTCTTATTCATGATTTAGACTAATGACTTTAGATGCCAACAAGACATATCTGCTTGGATATCACATTTTCATACTCACTCAATATATCAAAAAATGAAATTCATCTTTTCCTTTAAAAATAGCTTTTCTTGCCCTGGCTGGTGTAGCTCAGTGGATTGGCACCAGCCTGCAAACCCAAGGGGGTCGCTGGTTTGATTCCCAGCCAGGGCACATAACCAGGTTGCAAATCAGGTCTCCAGTCAAGTCCTTAGCTGGAGGCAGATGAAAGGCAACCATATATTGATGTTTCTCTCACTTTCTTCCTCCCTCCCTGCCTTTCTCTCTAAAAATAATGAATAACATCTTTAAAAAAAAAGCTTTTCTTTTTTTCTCCCAGCCATTTACTCATTTAAAAAAATTCAGCCAATAGGGATAATCCTTTTATTTTGGCATAGTGCTATGGCTAATAGAAGGCTCTTTTGTTATTATGGTGTAACTATTATTCTAGTTCCCCAGGCTAGATAACTTGGTCGCATCTTCCACTCTTCCCTGTCTTCTATTCCTTATGCTTATATTAATAAGACCTACCACCATTTATTCTTTCAAAATTTCCTTTACATTCACCTAATATAATACTATCCATTAGAACATTCCCCATGTTGTTCAGGCCTTTTATTGTTTAATGTATTTACAACAAAAGCCTCCAAACTGGAACCACTTGCTTGTATGTGTATAGGGTAAGGGTATAGTTTCAGAAATGCCTTCCCCAAAGAGGTAAGACTTGAATTTAGTCTTGAGTGGGAAGACTTGTGGCTACAAGGAATTAACTTGAAGGTGTTCCAGGATGAAGGAATTCCATGACGGAAGGCATGAAACTTCATAAAATGTGCAGGAAATGATAGTTCATTAATACTAAATAATAAATGTTAAGAAAGAACATAACTAAAAATAAGACTGAAAGAGTAAACAGTCATATTAAGGAAGGCCTTTTATGCCATCCTAAAGCTGTTCTATCTTATTCTTTTTTCTTTAGACAAAGTCTACGTACTAAAGTCTTCAATGTGTGGGAATGACTTTATTATATATAGATTACAATGGCTGCAGTGTGGAAATTGGTCCAGAGAAGGATAAGACCATAGCCAGGGAAATCAGTTAGGATATGCCTACAGTAGTCTAAAATAGGAAGGACAAACATGTCTTTAAAGAGCCAGATGGTAAATATTTAAGGCATTTCAGGCTATTCAATTCAATTCTGACTTGCAGTAGGAAAGCAGCCATAGTCAATATGTAAATGAATGGGCATGACTATGATCCAATAAAGCCTTATTTATGGGCACTAAAATTTAAATTTTATAAAATTTTAATGTATTAAAATATTACTCCTTTTAATTTTTGCAACCATTGAAAAATGTAAAAACTACCCTTGGCTTGTTGGACATAGAAAAACAGGTGGTAGGCCAGATTCAGCCATGAGCTATGGTTTGCCCACCCCTGGTCTAAATGAAAGATATTATAGTCTCTACAGCAGGAAAGAGATAGAGAGTCAAGGATACATTTTAGAACTCTTAAGAGGTTGAAATCAGGAAGACTTGTGTTGATATGATGTGGGAAATAAAGATAGAAAAGAGTTAAAGACCCCTACTTTCTGTCTTGGGCATACATAAATACAGTAGAAACAGTAAAATTTATGAAGAATGTGGTAGCTTATATTAGATTTTTAAAAAAATTATCTTTGTAACCTATTAAGGTCAGAGTTCAAGTCCCATTTACCCTACAAAGCTGTTTTTCTTTTTAATTGCTAACATTGACTTCTTAGAACAAAGAACAGCGTAATGGTAAAAGTACTAGACCCAGTTTCAAGTCTGGGCCATTTACTGTTGCATCCTAGGCAAGTTGTTTAATCTTTTTGAGTATCAGTTTTCTCATCTGTATGTGTAAGTAGTAATAACTACTTGTGGCTATTTTTTAAAAAGATTACAAATTCTTTGATACTCTTCTCATTAAGAGATAGGGTCTATCTCCCTCCCCTTGAATATGGGAAGATTTGCGGCTACATATTATAGCAGAAGGAATGCTGTGTGATATCCAAAGCTGAGTCATAAAAGGCCATGCACCTTCTACCTTTTCTGTTGGTTTACTTAAACTTGACCCCTGAGCTGCCATGTTAGAATTCTGACTACCCAGAGGCCACCATGCTGTGAAGAAGGACAAGCCACATGGAGAAGTTATATATAGTTTGTCTAATTGAGAGACTCCCAGCTGAGATTCCATCCAATAGCCAATGTCAAACTGCCAGACCTATGAGTGAGCCACCTTGGACATCCAAACCAACAGAACCTTAAGAAGACTGAAGTCCCAAACAACATGTGATAGCAATTGCGTAAGAGACACCATGAAGCATGAGGAACACCTGCCCAAGCCTTGTCCAAATCCCTTAAATGCAGCATCCTTGAGTGTAGTAAAGGAATTCTTTTATACCTCTAAGATGTGAGATAGTGTATTACTTAGCAATGGTAACTGGATTACTACCTGTAAGGGTTGTTGTGAAATGTAGTAATTATATAAAAGAGGTATGTTAACTTTTAAGAAGTACTAATATACTTAAGGCATTAATTTAATATCAACTGCATTTATTGGTAATAACATAGGCCGCATATCAGTTGGTTATGATCTGTTTCAAACACATTGGTTTTGTCTTCCCAATTATACTGTGAACTCATAACACCATGCTGTAGGTCTTACAATACCCTTATACCACCTGCAGCCATTAGACTGGAGCTGGGCACAGAATCCTTTGGGAGACGGTACTGTCTTTTTTATTTTATTTTTTTAGGTAGTGTTGCCTTATACATAACGTTGAAAGAGTTCACTAAAACTTGTTTGATATATTTCCAAAGTATTTAGGTTTAAATAATTCCATTATTCAAATTCTGTTCACAGGTATTTACTCCTATATTACTCTCTGTTTGTATTTAAGGCTAGCTCGATTATTCTACTCACTAACTTACTTTATTTGATTAAAACAAAAAAGTTTAACCAGATGGCCAATCTCAATCATTCATCTTTATAAAGGAAAAATTATACCTCAGCACTGAAACTATCTAAGAAGCCAATTCTTTTTGCTATTCTTCTTTTTAAGTATTCTAATTAAATTTCCAAAGTAGCACAATATAAAATAATCCGTGAAAGCCAAAAAAACTCATTAAGATTTTCAATTTCTTTCTTAACTTTTATTCTTAAAACATTTTCCCCCTACGGACTCCCACTTTTTACCCTCAATTTTACTTTCTCCTCTCCTTGGGAGTTTAAACTCCTACAGCGATTTACTCAGCTTTTATTTCTGTATGAGCCAGATGAAAAACTGTATGTAAGTGCAGACCACTGCAAAATACTGGGTTGGAGAAATACATTAATTCCATTGGAAGCTTGACTGCATCAGCACTAGACTTGTGATTTAATTTCAACCAAGTCTTTCCTGATGCTCAGCAATCCCTCATCTTTTTTCTTATCTCATGTTGACTTCATATCACATTCCCCACAGCTGTTGTTCCAAATCACTCCACTCTCCTGCCAGGCCACTAGAAGGAGCTGACACTGCTGCTTACTTTACTTAGATGGAAGCTGTCCAGACCAAGCACTTTCTTCTCAGTTTAATTCACAGCCTTTCTATACGTTCACTCATCTTTATTATTCTTCCTGACTATCTCCAAGCAAGAGCAGTTACTCTTCCATTCGCAGACTAATCTCTCGCCATCTGCAGCCAGGAATATCTTCATTCCTGCCTCTTGTGGAAATTTACTCAATCTGTAATCCTTCTTTTTTTATTTGGCATTTTCAGTCTCTGGCTATTGGCTGCTTTTCTTTTTTCCTGAAAATATGCTAAGATCCCCTGAGCCTTAAATAAATACCTTTGCCTTAAATTTCCTCACACTCTGAGTTACTATTTTGTTTTTCCTTTAAACAGATGTGCTGAAAATAGCCATCAGAGGAAATAGTCCCTATACTTTTAAGCCAACCTAAGTCATCTGGGCTCTGGGTGTACCAAGTCATAATAGAGGGGAGCTGAATATTTACTGACGGCAATCCCATTATTCTTATATTTGCCTCTATTCCGCTCTACCTCTGCCTGGCTTTTAACCTATGCCCTTGTTTTCCATTTTACCTACTATATCTTCCCTGTAGACTGAATGACTTTTTAAAATTTACTTTAAATCTTCACCCAAGGACATGTTTTATTGATTTTAGAGACAGAGAAAGTGTGTGGAGGTGGTTGATATCAGGGAGAAATACCAGTCGGTTGCCTCCTGTATGCAACCCTGACAAGGAATTGAACTTGCAACCTAAGTATGGGCTCTGATCAAGGATCGAAGCCACAACTTTTGGTGTATGGGATGACATTCCAAACAACTGGGCCACCTAGTCAAGGCTGAATGATTTTTATTTTATTTCTCACTGTCTCTAAGAAACCTCTTTAACTCTTTTTCTTTCTTTGCGCGCGCTCTCTCTCTCCCTCCCTGACTCCCTTCCTTTTCCTTCCTTCCTTTCCTCCTCTTCCTGACCCTCCCCTCCCTTCTCCTCCCCTCCTCTCCTTTTGCTCTGTCTTCTCTGCTAATCAATTCCAGGTATCAGGTTTTTTTTGTCAACCTTCTTCTGAAGAAACTGTTCTGACACAAAGCTGATTGAAAAGCATTTTCTAGCCACCTGGCTTGAGAGAGAGGTTTCTGGAGCCTGACCTATAGTATAGCTTTGACTTACATGATACTGCTATCACCACTAGTTAACAGTTATTGAATACAAGCAGCCAAGCACCATGTTTTAAGGCCATTAAAGGTATTACCTCATTTAACCTCATAACAACCTTTAAGGTAAGTACTATTATTGTCTCAATTTTACATAGGTGAAAACTGAGTCACAGAATTATTAAAATCCTTGCTCAAGGTCCTGTAAAGTTGGCTAATGAGAGAAAGAGAAGCCTAAACTTCCAGTCTTTCTCCAGAAACTATTCTATTCAGGCAAACTTTTCTAATGATTTCGTGCACAGTTTAAAGAAAAGCTCTTAACTGCTTCAATCATTATTAATATGATTATTCTAGAACTGTAGAACATCTCTTGGGAGCCTCATGTTGAAAGAAGAAAATGACTAATACTCGTGTGAAGATCTGTCTTGTCTCTTTTACTAATTGAATTTCATAATTGATAGTCTGAAGTGATTCCAACATATCTAAGCATATCAACCACAAATAAAGTCACAAGCACCATGATACTAACTATATGGTGTAAAAATTTTAAATGTTGAAAACAACAATTTGAGGATAATCACTAAACTTTAAACTCAGCAATTTTCATTCATAAATTAGATTCATTTAAATGGCTATATAAATTACTGATGTCTTTTTCAAGAACTTTTTATTTAATTAGGCCCTGCTATAATTGGACATATAGTTACTCATTGAAAGAGCACTTCTACAAAGGCAGTATGATAAGTAGCTAAAAGAATGACCCCAAGGTACTCTAAAAAGGTTTTCTTTATTGTATTAGGTTCATAAATGGTAATTCATAGCCAAAGGAAGTCTCATTTAGTGTTTTCCAAAGAAAGCTGAGTTAAGAATTTCATAGACTCACTCAAATTAATCCCTTACATTTATTTACATGGTACTTTCCAATATGTGAAGCATTTTTTCCTTCCATTATTACAATTGAAGCTGTCAGTTCCACTGGGATAGACAAACTCTCTAGGACATTCTGTTCCCATTTTTAAAATGTATTTCCCATTTTGCCTTGACTTACAGAAAGCCTAGAGATAAACAAAATAATTTAGTGTAAAAATAAGAGCAACTTTGTATCTCTTATCTTTATATTATTCTGTCATTTTTTCCTTACTCTTTTTATTTTTTAAAACTTACCTGGCTGATGTGGTTCAGTGGATTGGTGCCAGCCTGCAAATTCAAAGGTGGCTGGTTTGATTCCCTGTCAGGGCACCTAGCCGGGTTGCAAGCCAGGTCTCCAGCCAGGTCCTTAGCTGGAGGCATGTGAAAGGCAACTGTACATGGATGCTTTTCTCCCTTTCTTCCTCCCTCCCTGCCCTTCTCTCTAAAAATAAATAAACTCTTTTTAAAAATATTTAATTGATTTCAATGTTTTGATCATAAGCTCTCAAAGTTCTTTATCACAGAGTATGTGGGGTATAAATTTCAAATAAATAAAAATGAATAAGTCCTCTTTCTAGAAAAATGATAGTCCCAAGAGCTGATCACTGAGGGCACAAAACCCAGAATAATCCCAAATTATATCCATCAAAAAAGCCCTGGTATCTCATATGTCATAAAACAAAAATAAACCCAGAGCAACAATATGATGTACAAAATAAATTCTCACTTAAGAAATTAATAATTCACATATTGCTCTACCACTGGTTTTTCTTTTAGCTAAGAATAGATCACGTACATATTTCCATGTAAGTGTACAAAGATTTACATTATTTGATTAAATATATTTATATTATTTAAGTCTATGGATGATTACTTGTGTCAACATGCCTCCCATAAATGAGCCTTTATAAGAAAGGGGAATGCATTGTTATAATATTGTTTGCACTTATTTTATTTTATTTTTTTAAAGATTTTATTTATTTTTAGAGAAATGGAAAGGGAGAGAGGCAGAGAGGGACACAGACATCAATGTATGGTTGCCTTTCACCTGCCTCCAGCTACGAACCTAGCTAGAGACCTGACTTGGAACATGGTTATGTGCCCCGTCTGGGAATCGAACCAGCAACCTTTGGGTTCCCAGGCCGGCACCGTATCCACTGTGCCACCAGTCAGGTGGCACTTATTTTAAATCCGTATTTCTTATTTATGTCTGTACTCATTTCCCCATTTGGCTGTTTTCAGGATTTTTTCCTTTATTTGCTTTTTGAAGGTCTATATATTATGGATTGTTTTATCTTTTTTCATGTAATTTTATTTTTTCTTGTCTGATTTATTTATTTCATCTTTATTGTATTTTTTACATTACCATTTAGTTTCTTTATACTTCCTCCCCTCAGCAATCATCACACATCCATGTCCATGAGTCCTATTTCCTTTTTGTTCAATCCCTCCCATTATCTGATTTAGATGTCTTTTATTTCTTTTTAAATATTTTATTTATTATTTCCAGGGATGGGGGAAGGGAGAGAGGCAGAGAGGGAGTGAAACATCCATGTATGGTTGCCTTTCACCTGCCTCCAGCTGGGGACCTAGCTGGAGACCTGGCTTGCAACCTAGATGTCTTTTATTTCTTTTTCTTGCCTAATTGCTCTGACTAGAACATGCTGTTATACTGTATACAGAAAATACTAAAAGATCCACAAAACTGTTAAGTCTATCAGAAAAGTAAAGATTATAAATGTAATTTAAATGAAGTAATATAGAAGAAGTATGGTAGGATATGATGTCAGGTAGTCTGTGGTAAGAGCATGCAGGGCCAAGTAAGCCCTTACAAGGTATTTGAATTTTACTCTGAGTAACATGGGAAGCCATTGGACAATCATGAAAAAAATGAATGACAGTTACTTTAAAATATTAGATGGTTTCTTTGTTTTGGTCTGGCCATTTGCTTTGTCCTATGCCCTAAATGAATAGGCATGGTAAGAGTGAGCATCTTTGTTTTGTTCCTGATCTTAGAGGAAAAGCTTTCAGACTTTCAGCATTGAGTATGATGTTAACAATGGGTTTGTTATATACAAGGGTAGGTTTACAGTTGTTTATATGGAAAGAGGCATGCTGGTTATGATCATAACAATAGTTTTATTAACGCTGTGCTTTGCGTACTCACAACTGTAAACCTACTTTTGCCCACCCCTGTATTGCCTTTACTATGTTGAAGAACATTCAATAAGCAATGGGCTTGTTGTAATTGATTTGTTCAGATTTTCTGTTTCTTCATGGTTCAGTCTTGTAGGTTGCATATTTTCTAGTATATTCATTTTTCCTAGGTTATCTGATTAGCTGTATAATTATTCATAGTAGTCTCATAATATTTTATATTTCTGTGGTATCAGCTACAATGTCTCCTCTTTTACATCTGATTTTATTTAGTTCAGTCTTCTTTCTTTTTTGCTTAGTTTAGATAAAGGCTTGCTAATTTTTTTCACCTTTTCAAATAATAGCATTTAGTTTTGTTGACCTTTTCTATTGTTTTCTGATCTTTATTTTATTTATTTTCACTTTGACCTTTCTTATTTCCTTCCTTCTAACTTTGGCCTCAGTCTGTTCTTCCTTTTCTAGTTCTTTGAGGTATAAAGTTATGTTGTTTATTTGAGATTTTTCTTTTTTCTTTGTTTTTTTTTTCTTTTTCCTTAATGATATATTTATCACTATTAACTTTCCTCTTAGCATGCCTTTTGCCAAAGATACCCTGAGAAAGAAGAACAAAGCTGAAGGTATCACACTTGCTGGTTTCAAAGTATACTATAAAGCTATAGTAATCAAAACAGCATGACACTAGCCTAAATGAAGACACAATAAAATAGAATTAAGTGCAAAAGGAAAACCCACATACATGGTCAACTAATATTGTACAAGGGAACCAAGAATACTCAATGACAAAAGGACAGTCTTTTCAATAAATGCTGTTGGGAAAACTGGATAACTATGTATAAAAAATAAAATTGGATCACTATCTTATATAAGCTACAAAAATTAACTTGAAATGGATTAAGAAATTAAACATAAAATCTGAGAACATACAACCACAAAAAAAAATTAGGAAAAGCTTTTAACATTGGACATAGTAATGATTCTTTGGATATGACACCAAAAGCACAAGCTACAAAAGTAGTATAAACAAGTAGTACTACTTCAAACTAAAAAGCTTTTGCACAGTAAAGGAAACAACCAATTAAATGGAAACCTATGGACTTGGAGAAGATATTTGCAACTCATATATCTGATAAGGGTTTAATATTGAAAAAATATAAGGAATGCATACAACTCAATACTTTTAAGAAACAACAAATAACTGATTAAAATTGGCAAAGTATCTTAATAGACATTTTTTTCAAATGAAGACAAATATCCAACAAATATAAAAAAGTGCAACATCACTAATCATCAGGAAAATGCAAATCAATAATACTTTATACCTGCTAGGATGGCTGTTATAAAAAAAGACAAGTGCTGGTGAGTACGAGAAGAAAAGGCAACTCTTGTGCATCAGTAATGGAAATGTAAAGCTATACCCATTACAGAAAACAGTATATAGATTCCTCAAAAAAATCTTTTAAACTAGAACTACGATATGATCCATCAACCCCATATATCCAAAGAAAATTTAAAAAGTATCTTAAAGAGATTTCTGCACTCCTATGTTCAATGCAACATTATTGAAAATAACAAAGACATGAAAATAACTTAAGTGTTCATCAATGGTTAAATGGATCAAGAAAATATCATATGTATGGAATATTATTCAACCATAAGAAAGTAAATCCCACCATTTGTGACAACATGGATTAAACATTAAGAAGCATTTTGCTATGTAAAATAAGTCAAGGGAGAAAAACAAATACTGTATGGTCTTATTTATATGTGGAGTCTAAATAAACTGAACTCATAGAAAACAGAAAGATACTGGCAGTGGCTGGAGAAAGAGGGAAATGAAATGATGGTCAAAGGGAAAAAACTTCCAGTTGTAAGATGAATAACACCGTATTGTACTGTACACTTGAAAGATGCTAAAAGAGTAGATCTTAAGAGCTCTCACCACCACAACCTCAACAAAAAGTGGTAACTATGTTAAGTGATGGATATGTTAACTAATCTTATTGTGGTACTTATTTCACAATATGTACATACGTATATCAAATCATCACTTTGTCCACGTTAAGCTTACACACAATGTTGTATGTCAGTTGTATTTCAATTAAGCTGGAAAAAACTGAGAACCATTCACTCTCATATAACTGTAGACTCTGTAACAGGTAGTGTCAAGAATCTTAAATTTTCTATAAGCTCTTTAAAAGTCCAATTTCTCAATTTCTCAAAATCAATTGAATAATAATTTTGCTAGTTATTATTTTTACAGCATTGGAAACTATAAATCATTGCAGAATCGGAAGAAATCTACGAAAAAGTAAATTATAACCTTATTTCATAGAACTCATCAAATAATTAAAATCATTTAAATATAGCAAGATTATAAAAATAATCTTAAGTGTCATTAAACTAATTAAAATTTGTTTTTCTTTGGGAGAAGAAGAAAAGGAATTCTATGATGAACTTAATTATCTTCAGTGCAGGAAATCAATTAAGTAGTCTGAAACACAGAACTGTGTTCCTTTGAGTAACCATATACTTTTACATCCAAACAGGAACAATTTTGATAATGAAAGGAGCACTAAAAACAGCCAACAGTCATACCCAGGATATATGGTCATCTCAATGTTATTCAATATATTAGAAATAGTAAACTTGAGGTTTCATTATTGTTTAAAAAAGAAAGAAAGAAAGAAAGAAATCCTAGTAGAGAAGTCAGGTGAATTATTGGAAATGAGTGCTTGGAATTTTGAAGAGAGATCAGACCAGAGATATAAATTTCAGTCATTTCTATGGTACAGAAAAATGGGGAACTTTTAGATGATACATAAAATTGTACAACTGAAACCATCAAGGGAGTAAGGGTAAATGGTGGAGAAAGGAGGTTCAATGACTGAGTCTAGAGGCCCTCCCATGGTTATTAGTAAGACAGATGTGAAGGAGGATGTACCCCTGAAACCAAGTGAACAAAGTGATTCATGGAGGAAAAGATAATCATGTCTAATGCTGCTGACGGGTCAAATAAAATGAAAACTGAAATGGAACCTTTAATTTGGCAATGTAGTGCCAGCTAGTGACCTTGACAGGTAGCGATGGTAACAAATGCCTAAGAGGAGAAAGTTCAAGGAAGAATGGGAGGAAACATGGAGAGGAAGCATTGACAACTTTCAGAGTTTTACTTTATAAAATGAAGCAGTAACTTAAGGGGGATTTGGGGCCAAGGGAAGGTGTGTGCATGCGTGTGTGTATATGTTTAATGATGAGAGAAATAGCAGCATATTTCTTGAGTGAAAATGCTTTCCTAGCAAATGAAAATAAATGAGAGAGAAAAAGGAAGAATTGCTGGGACTGGGTGAATGCACCATTGAGCAGGAATGTGTCAAGTTCCTATCAAGCAAGAAGGTAGAGCACCTGGGTACATATGCTGAGAGGTGGATAGATGTGGTGTTAGGTATCTGAGGAAACTCATTTCTGATTCTTTAAATTTTGTTTTCAGTGAAAAATGGAGCAAGGATGTTAGATCAGAGTGAGGATGAGGGAAGAGGCATTAGGATTTGAGGCAAGACAGAGTGAATAGACTGAGGAAACAAATAGAGCATGCTGCCAGGCATATTAAGGACTTACATGGTTTGGTGGTCACATTTTTAATGTGAGCAACAGCATGGTGGTGTGTTTTCCTAGGGCCATATCAGCTTAGGAACTATAGCCATACATTTAAAAATTTCACATAAAGAAAAATTTTATATGATGGGGCACAGGAGGTTCAGATTCCTATAGTTTTTTTTTTAACTGTTGCCTAGCATACTGAAATATTTAATTCATTTTTAAAATAATTTTTCTCCCTGAAATTTTCCACTGTGTAGGGTTATTTCCCTCCTGTTCATTTGTCTTTGTCTTAAACTTTGAAGGGTTTCCTTAAATACTTTGATTGCAAGTTCATATTTAAGAATGAAACAGTAAGTATATAATAGATAAGCTACCTAGGAGCACTTTGTATTGGGTGGGAAATTTATTTTCCTTTTATCAAATTTATTGGGATGACACTGGTTAGCAAAATTATACAGTTTACAGATGCACAACTGCACAGCACACCATCTCTACACTGTATTGTGTTCATCACCCCCAAGCCATGTCTCTGTCTACCACCATTTATCCCTGTTCCTCTTCCATTATTCCCCCTCACCATTCCCCCGAAATCACCACATTGTTGTCCATGCCCTCGCATTTTTTCTTTTTTGTTCAATCCTTTTACCACCCCTACTCAGTCCCTCCCCTGATAGCTGTCAGTCTGCTCTCTATAAGTTTGTCCCTATTTAGCTTGTTCAGTTTGTTCATGAGATTATACATATGAATGAAATCATGTGGTACTTGTCTTTCTCTAACTAGATTACTTCACTTAGTGTAATGACCTCCAGAGTCATCAGTGCAGTTTCAAAGGGTAAACTTTTCTTCTATTTTTACAGTTGAGTAGTATTCCATTGCGTAAATGTATCACAGCTTTTCTATCCTCTCATCTACTGATGAACATTTCGACTGCTTCCAAATCTTGGCTATTGTAAATAATTGTAAATAACACTACAATGAACATAGGGGTGACTATATTCTTTCAAATTAGTGTTTTTTTGTATACATATATTCCCAAAAGTAGAATTATTGGGTCATAAGGCAGTTCTATATTTAATTTTTGAGGTATCTCCATGCTGCTTTCCATAGTAGCTATACCAATTTGCATTCCCACCAATAGTGCATGAGATTTTCTTTTTCTCCACATCCTCATGAAGAGATGTTGTTTGCTGAATTATTGATGATGGCCATTCTGACTGGTGTGGAATGATATTTCATCGTGGTTTTAATTTGCATTTTTCTGATGACTAATTTTATTGATCATCTTTACATATGTCTATTGACTTTCCGTATGTCCTCTTTGGAGAAGTATCTATTCAGATTCCTTGCCTATTTTTAAATTGAATTGTTTGTATTTTTGGTGAACTCTATAAGTTCTTTATAAATTTTTGATATTGACCACTTATCAGATGTATCATTGATGAATATGTTCTCCCATTCGGTGGGTTGTCTTTTCATAATTGATGGTTTCCTTTACTCTGCAAAATCCTTTTACTTTGATGTATTCCCATTTGTTTATTTTTTCTTTTGTTTCCCTTGCCTGAGAAGATATATCAGAAAAAATATTGCAACAAGAAATATCTGAGATTTACCACCTATGTTTTCTTCCAGGATTTTTATGGTTTCAAGTCTAACATTTAAGTCTTTAATCCATTTTTAGTTTATTCTTGTATTTGGTGTAAGAAAGTGGTCTTAGTTTCATTTTTTTGTAGAGACCTGTCCCAATAGTCCCAAAACTATTAAACAGACTATCTCTACCCCATTGTATGTTTTTGTGTCCTTTGTCAAGTATTAATTAACTATAAAGGTGTGGATTTATTTCTGGGCTCTGTATTCATTAATCTATATGTCTGTTTTTATGCTAGTACCATACTATTTTGATTAGTATGGCTATATTGGGAACAAGACAGGCATGTCTTGTTTAACAGAGTACGGGAAGTCCTAGCCACAGCAATCAGACAAGAAGAAGAAAAAAAAGGCACCCAAACTGGAAAAGATGAAGTAAAATTTTCACTACTTAAAGATGATATTATATTGTATATAGAGAACCATAAAACTACTAGAATAAATGAGTTCACTAAACTAGCAGGATACAAAATAAATATCCAGAAATCAATGGCATTATTATACACCAATAATGAACTATCAGAAAGGGAAAATTAAAAGTAGTCCCATTCAAAATTGTTTCAAAAAGAATAAAATACTTGGAAATAAGTTTAACTAAGGAGATAAATTTAGTCAGTCCCCTTTAAAGTAGGCACCCAGGAACCTCACACAGTTCTCCCAATTGCTATCAGCTATCCCATCTTATTTTCCTGAATCTCTTCGATGGTCTGAAATCTCTTCCCTTTCAAAGGTGATTTTAGTTTTGGGAAAAGTCAGAAGTTGCAGGGCACCAAATTTGGGCTTAAGGGGTCTAAGTCATCTGGGTAATTTGCTATTTCACCAGAAACATCATGAGATGTGCATGAGACATGATGCGTAAGTGGGCAGGTTGTAATGATTAAGCTGCCAACCCCCAGATGCCCATAGCTGTGGCCTTCTGAATCATCTGAATAGTTTCTGCAGAGAAAATGTTCAAGCTTAATGCAAAATGTGATGCAGATTCGTTGGTCAACTCACTCAATCACTTTGAATGTGATGGTCACACAGTACACAGGCTCACTCAACGGCATCTACCATCCCCACTGACTAGTACAGTGAAGTCATCATTGTTCACGAATGTACAACCCAGTCCACTCTTCTCGGCTTCCAGATTACATCGATGTTGCACAAACCATTCTCATTACATTAACAATGGCTGGACTTTTTCCAGACAGACCTTGTAAATTGTGTTGGTGACTAGCAAGAATTAACCTCAATAAATGTTCATGCTACCCAAAGCAATCTACAGATTCAGTGGACTTTTAATCAAGATACCAATGGTATATTTCACAGAACTAGAATAAATATTCCAAAAATTTATATGGAATCACAAAAAGCCCCAAGCAGCAATAGCAATCTTGAGAAAAAACAAAGTTAGAGTAATCATATTCCCTGGTATCAAACTATATTACAAAGCCATGAGTGGGACATTTCTACAATCAGTCTTGCTTCAGAGTGAGTGGAGTCAGGGGCCACAGTTATGCCAGAATGGGTAGCATTTATTCTAAAGCAGTTTTTGATCCTGGCTGAATACAAGAGTCACTTGGGGAGCTATTAAAAACTGTCAAAGCATATTTTTTCTTCCCAGAGATTTGGATTCAAGTATTTCTTCTTCACAAGAATGCATATTAGAATGCAGATGAGTGTGGTGTAATTAGAAGTATATCTTTAAATCCTTCCAAATAGTAATAGTAAACATTTCAATACTACTCATGATTCAATGTTTTTGACTTGGGATGTTGTGTTACAATGCATTTGAGAACTGCCTCTTATCCTTCCCATAGCATTCTAAAGAAATCAGTTGTTCTCAGCTTTTAGGGAAAAAATATAAAACTTAAAAACAAAGCAAAAATAAACACATATTAGAGCATTCTTATTGAGCTCATTGAAAAATCTTGACTCTCAGGAAATGTACCTTTATTTGATCATCAGGTCCCATATATTCTACAGTACCTTAAACTATAGAACATTGAAAGGGTAAGATGATGGGTTTTTCTGTCTGGCAGAGAATATAATCCCAGTTTATCATCTTATTCCCTGAGAGGATACTAATCAGTTTTATATCTAACCCAGCAAATGTATTTGAACATCCCTGTCCCCAAGAATTCTCTAAGTCTAAGTTTCTCGAATTCTTTTGGCACTAATTCAGTGTTATTTTTCTGGTTCCTTCAATGATGAATTGCACAAAACTTTGACACATGATCACTATGTATTTGTAAGAGAATTATGTTTTTAATCATTGGATTACATGCTTTCACAGTTTTTGGAAGTTTTACTGAGGTGTTATCTCCACCCAAGGAACCACTGGAGCAGAAATCAACCTTCAATCAATGAATGTCATAATGGGAGCACCTTTAGGATCCTATAACCCCTCCTGACCTCCTTCTTCCAGAGTTACTAAGACCAGCTATTGAGTTTGAGCTGAGAATAGACAAATTCGGTATATTTTCAGAGATGCCACATAAGAAAGACTGTCTTTAAGGAAACTTTATATTTTAAGGATCAGACTTGGCTTTTATGAATATTACTACCTGCATTTGGAAACTAATAGGACCGGTGATAGTCTTTCAAGAGAACTGAAAGATCTGTTTCAGGTGCCACAGGTGGTCTACAGATGAAGTCTGAAAGACCTCTGTGGTCATCTTCCTTTCAGTTTAAAGACTGAAGGCTTGAGCATGGTATTCTAGCTGTGGCACTACTGTTTGTATGTCAAAGTCCATGATATGTCAAAAGGTGGGTAAAGTAGTGGACTTGAAGATGACTGGAAGTGTTTTTTTTTTTTTTTTTAGACATGCTGTGGGTTGTTGGTTGCAAAATCTCAGCATGGAAGGGAGAAAAATTAGTGTCATTCAGTGGCCTTTATCTCTTATGTCTGAAGAATGATAAACACCTCTATTTAAAAAAGTAAATTAGAATGAGAAATTATATGGTCTCGCAGGGTTCAGTTTATTTGTAGAGCTTCCTTCTTTTATCTGATTTTGCTTGTATGAGTTGTTCAAACATATATATTTGTACTTACAGATTTTTTCATATTGGTGTGTGTCTATGACTATAAATGAGCACTTTTAACTCCTCCTCAGAGAAAGTAAGAAATTAAATATTTCCAATGATCTGCTTATGTTTGTAGCCCTAGGTATCTCTAAATGGCTTCTTGGAGGACACACTTGAAGATTAGTCAAGCATATAAGCCTGTCATTTGTCTGTACTATAGAGATATAGAATTCAAAAAATGATTAATAATCAAACAGAAGTAAAATGCAAAATGGTATCAAGGTAACAATTAATCATCATAAAATTATACTAATGAAAATTTCTGTGATGCTTTGTAAGTAAATGCACAATTACTTCAGATCCAAGGTTACATTATATTCCTAACCTAGATGAATCTTTAGATATAATACACTGGTTTGAAATTTTGGTTAATAAACATGTTTGTATATATACATAGCCTCTATAATTTTATCACATTGTAAAAGATAATACAAATAATACAAGTCCACTTTTTATCAATAAATATGATATTTGCTATAAGTTTTTCAGAGACGACTTTCATCATTTTGAAGAAGGTACCTACTATTCCTATTTTGGTGAGAGGTTTTACCACAAATGAGTTTTAAATTTTGTCTAATACTTTATATGTACTTAATTAAGTGATAATGAGCTTTAATTTTATTCTCTGAAGGCAATGAATTACAGTGATTAGTTTTTAAATGTTAAACCAACCTTGACTTCTTGTGATTAAACCTTACTTGTTCATGATTCATTACCCTTTATATATAACCTACTTGACAATATTTTGTTAGGATTTTTGTGTCTATATTTAGGACAGCTTCTGGTTTGAAATGTTCTTTTTTGAAATTTCATTTTAAGGCTTGATATTAGGCTTATGTTAGCTCATGATAAGAGTTAAGAAGTGTCTTACCTTCTATTTTCTGAAAAAATTTACGGCTGGTATTATTTCTTCCTTAAACATTAAATCTTTGATTGCAGTTTTCATTGGTGGAAAGTTTCTGATCAGTTCAGTTTATTTATTTATTTATTTATTGAAGATTTTATTCATTATTTTCAGAGAGAAGGGCAGGAAGAGAGGAAGAAAGGAAGAGAAGCATCCATGTATGGTTGCTGTTTACCTGCCTCTAGCTACAGACCTGGCCAGAGAGACCTGGCTTGCAACCTGGTCATGTGCCCTGATTGGGGAATCAAACCAGTGACCTTTGGGTTCGCAGGCCAGTGCCAATCCCCTGAGCCGCACCAGCCAGGCCTATTTATTTATTTATTTTAAAGATTTTTATCTATTATTTCTAGATGGGGGGAAGGGAGGGAGGCAGAGAGGGAGAGAAACATCAATGCATGGTTGCCTTTCACTTGCCTCCAGCTACGGACCTGGCTGGAGATTTGGCTTGCAACTTGGTTATATGCCCTGGCTGGGAATTGAACCAGTGACCTTTGTGCTCACAGGTTGGCACCTATCCATTGAGCCACCAGCCAGTACCATAGTTCAGTTTATTTAAAGAAAACAATCCATAAATTGAGATGTTAATTTTAGTTAATTACTTTTAAAAAAAATGCCTATGTTGTCAGTTATGAAAATTATCCTTGACTAATCTAGCATGGGTTTGTCAATTTTGTTAATCTTTTGAAATAACCAGCTTTTAGTTATGTTAATTTTACCTAGTAATTTTCTCTTATATATTTCATTATTTTCTGCACTTATTATATTATTCCTTTCCTTCCACTAATTTTAGGTTTATTTGGATTTCCAATTATGTTAAAGTTGAACTGTAGGCCACTGGTTTAATTGTTTTTCAAATATTAGCATTTAAAACTATAACTTGCCCTTTAAACATTGTTTTATCTGTGTTCCACAAATTTTAATATGCTGTTTTCATTATTATATTATCTTGTTCAAGATATTTTCTAATTTACTTTGCAATTTCATCTTTGACCCATGAATTATTTAGACCAAAAGGATTACAACTGGGTCTTGACAGAAATAGATACTAATTCTGGACTCAACAGTTGCTTACCCTGTGGTAGATACAAATGCTCAGAGTACTATTAAAAAAAAAAAAAAACAAAACAAAACAAAAAAAAAAACAGAACAAGAGATACTGTACCAATTTGAATTGTCAAGTCATATCTCCTCAGAACAAGAAACACATTACAGCCCATAATGTCAAGCTATGGGCATAGAGCTATCTTCATCAATGAATAGTTTGAAAGAGAACAGGCATGGGTATTGAAACATTGAAGTAAGAATTAAAACACTATAAAAGTAACATTAGGAGGACTTTCCAGCCAAGATGGAGGTATAGGTAGACACACTGAAACTCCCTCCACAACTAAGAAGGGATACAGCTACTTCAAAACTGAAGACAACCAGAAGTTCCAGAAAAATGAGCTGGATGGAAGTCCAACAAACAAAGATATAAAGAAGAAATGCTCAATCAGACAGGTAGGAATGGTGGAGTCAGGGAGGAGACAATGCAGTGTGGTAGCAGCGGTGGTGGTGGTGGAGGTGGTGGCAGCAGGAGCGAGGTGGTGGCTGTGGTGGGCCGGTGTCACAGAGAGTCTGAAAGAAGCTAGACACAAAAAGGACCACACCAAGACATATCACAGTTAAAATGCCAAGGGTTAAAGATAAAGAGAGAATCTTAGAAGCAGCAAGAGAAAAAAAGAGTGTTACCTACAAAGGGGTTCCTATCAGACTATTAGCTGATTTCTCAAAAGAAACTTTGCAGGCAAGAAGTATTCAACATGATGAAAAGCAAGGACCTACAACCTAGATGACTCTATCCAGCAAAGCTGTCATTCAGCATGGAAGGGCAGACAAAGTGCTTCCCAGACAAAGTAAAACTAAAGGAATTCATCATCATCATCAAGCCATTATTACATGAGATGTTAAAGGGACTTATTTAAGAAAAAGAATATAAAAACTATGAACATTAAAATGACAAGAAACTCGCAACTGTTAACAACATAATATAAAAAAATAAAAACAAAAACAAACTAAGCAGACAACCAGAATAGGAACAAAATAGGAACAAAAATAGGTATGGGGATCATTTGGGGGGGTTATCAGCTGGGAGGAGGAAGGGAGAGAAATGGGAAAATGGTGCAGGGATGAAGCATAATTGGTTGATACAAAATAGACAAGGGGAAGTTAAGAATAATATATGAAAGGATGAAGCCAAAGAACTTATATGCATGACCTATGCACATGAACTAAGGGGCGGTGGGATTGCTGGAAGGCTGTGGGGTACTGGGTGGGAAAAAAATCGGGACAACTGTGACAGCATAATCAATAGATATTCATTAAAAAGTTACATTAAACTCTGGCTGGTAGCACAGTGGATAGGGCGCTGGCCTACAAACCCAAAGGTCCCTGGTTCAATTCCCCAGCCAGGGCACATAACTAGGTTGCAAGCCAAATCTGCAGCTGGAGGCAGGTGAAAGGCAACCATACATGGATGTCTCTCTCTCTCTTTCTCTCTCTGCCTCTCTTCCTACCCCTCTCTCTAAAAATAATAAATAAAAAAAATGGAATGAAGCTAAAATCCTCAATGTGGCATTCAATTCCCCTCATATGTGGTCCCAATTTAATACTCCTAGGAATAAATTAATCTATGACCACAAAAAAGGAGCAAAGTTAGCAGCCAAAAAGGGACAAATATATACTGATGTACATATTTTAAAGGATACCAAATTATATTTGACATCATTCTCCAATACAAAGAGATATAACTAAAGCCAGGTCATATAATTAAATAGAACACTAAAAGTTCAATATAAAACACTGAAGTAATACCAAAAAAAAAAAAAAAAAAAAGACACAAAAGGGGAAACAGAAGAATAAAAACAGAGGGATCAAACACAAAAAGAAATAAAATTATAGATATTAATAATATATATATGTTCTGAGCAAGGGAGCATCCCTGAAGAGTCACTCACACATGTTTGTGTCTTTCCACAATGCCAGGTTATTAGTCCTGACTAAGGTCCATTGTTGGGTGGTTGGAGCTCCGGGTTCTTACAGCCCGCAGTGGATAGAGGTCCCATTCATATCAGTGTCCAAATGGAGTCCTTTATCCCACTGTCCAGATTTGTGGTTTTGGGCCATCTGGGCTCCTCCTAAGGGTGTTCCCATTATACCTCATTACTTCAGTCTTGATATAGCACTTGATATAACTGTCACAGCTGAGAGTGACTTCATATTGGATTGTCAAAGGTGTCCAGAAAGTTTACTCTGCTCTTGCTGTATATGGTATAAAATGTCACATTGCACTGAAATAGATTAACCCTGTGGAAGTGTGGCTGATCTGGAACATACAAACTCTTTTCTTAAACACCTCCACTAAAAACAGGGAAAAGTTCAGAAATCATTCATATACTTATGGCCAATTATTTTTTTATTATAAAGGATATAATTCAGGAACAAAAAATAGAATAGAAGCATAGGGCAAACAAGATATGGGGTTTGGGGGTGCAAAACTCCCATGCCCTTTTCAGGGCACTACCTCCCAATACTCTGCTGTGTTCATTGACCCAGAAAGCTCCAAGTCTCACTGTGTAAGTGTTTTTATAGAGTTCAATCCCAGACCTTCCTTCTCACTTCGTAAAAGGTCACGGGTATAGCTGAAACTTGAAATAATTTAATCCCTTGATCTTTCCGATAACCAGTCTCATCCTAAGGCTATTGAAGGACCCATTCTGAGTTACCTCCTTAGTATTGTTTTAGATGTGATGGAAGGGGCTTGTGATGAAAAACAAAAGACACCTTTGTCATTCAGGAAATTCTAAGACTTTCAGTTGTTCTGTGCCAGGAAGCAGGGACAAAGACCAAATATATTTCTTATTGTACCACAGGCCGCCCTTTGTGCTTTGACCACAGATCTTTTATAACGAAAGGGTCATAATACCGATTAAAAGACAATGGCACACTACCATACTCCCATTCAGTCATTGTTAATTATTGCAGCCTATCACCATATCATGTGAAAATATCTCTCAGGGAGAGGTCACTCAGGCTTATAGGCTTCTGTTCAATGTCAGGTTTCAAAAGCAAGAGTGACCTCAGCAATATAACCCTTTCAGGCCTCCAGTCGGTCACCAAACTGAGACAAGAGCATGTCTTGCTCTGACCCTCTTTCAAGGTGCTAATGTAATATTGGATTTCCCTCATTACATAATCCATTTATTTATTTGTTTTTTACTCTCAGCTACTATTCTTTTTGTTTGTTTAAGATTTTATTCATTATTTTCAGAGAGAGGGGCAGGGAAGGAGGGAGGAAGAAAGAGAGAGAAGCATCAGCGTATGGTAGCCTTTCATCTGCCTCCAGCTACGGACCTGGCTGGAGACCTGGCTTGCAACCTGGTTATATGCCCTGACTGGGGAATCAAACCAGCAACCTTTGGGTTCACAGGCCACTGCCTACCCACTGAGCCACACCAGCCAGTGCCTCAGCTACTATTCTTTCTTTTGCCCATGTATATATAAACTTTTCCACCTCTGGAAGGAATGTTAGGTTCAACCAGTCACTGAGCTGGTCTAGACTGCAGATGGCAATACTAGTCAAGAGGGCAAGAAAAGGGGCCACATATTAACCTGACAAGCTCAGGGAGGACTGCGTGTCAGTCTTACAAACTCAGAGACCTGAAGTAACCACAAAGGATGGTTATGGTGGGTAGTCATATCCCAGGTCGGTATTTTTTCCTAATTGTTGTGTTAGGGTGACTAGATAGCCAGGATCCTTGCCTCCACATGCCTGTGTTTTCATTTGCCTAGGTCATCCTTATCTAAGAGACTTCTTTCTGGGTAAGCATTACGCAGCTCAGACTGGTCAGGTGCCACCTTTGTTAACGTCATGTATATATACAGGCCTCTGCTGTTCAAGCTGTGTAGATGATATTGGGTCCCCGTGTCCTTGCTGGCCACCGCAGGACAAGGCTAAAGGCAGATAATCTTAGCTTCCATGACTCCCCTGTTCTCTCCTGCCACCATGACAATTGAAAAGAAACAAATTATAGCCATCACACCAGTGTCCTCCCACCTTGGAAAGAATAGTATAGTCATGCCTGCATGTTCACCCATCCGCTCTTCTCCAAATCCACCGAAAATAAAAAAATAAAATAAAATAGAGGAATCAATGTAATGGAGAAAGTTCCTTACCTTCTCATATGTTGAATGTCAGCACACACTTGTGAGAGAGTGTTAGCTAGTTCCGCCCAGTGTTTTTAGATTCATGGTTTCTGAAGTCCATATGCATAGGTTCGAATCCTGGCTTTACTACTTATTACTGGTGTGATTTTAGCTGTTGAATGAAAATAAGAATGGAATTTATTCACAGGGTGTTAAATTAGTAAATATATGCAAAAAACCCAGTAAGTGTTTAATACCTGTTAGCTATTATTGGTGCTTCTACATTCAAGCACCAATATTCTGTTTTCCATACTTTAACCATATTGATCTGTTTCAAAATACAAATTTGACCATTTTACACAAATGTGCTTCCTCAAATTAAGCAGGAGGCTTCCATTCAACTTCATATAAAGTGGAAAAATCACATTAGGGCCTAAAAGGCTCTCCCTTCTTATCTCCCTAACTCTTGCCCATCTTTCAGATCTCAGCTAAGGTTTTATATCCTAAGATTTTCCCCTGACATACTTGACTAGGTGTATTAAATTGCTTAAGGACTAATTTTCCAGTTGCATTGGTGAAGCTAGGAGCGCACTGCTTTCCTTTTAATGAGTAAGCTTTCAGCCAGAGAAAAAAATTACAGGGAGTCGATAAAAATTCTGCACTTTATGATGTTGCTTCCAACTTCCCAAGCAAGGCCCTATGGAGTAATAGAGAGAGGAGGGTCCTTAAACAAATAGAGGAGTTAAGGATTACAAATATTCCCCACTCCAGGTAGAATTAAATGCATACCAACAGCCAAGAAAGATAGACGAAAGCAGTCTGAGCTCATGGTTTTTCCAAGGAAAGTCTTTTCTTGTCTGGCCAGAAGAAAATGGCCATCGGTTGGTCTGAGGGATGCTACACCAACTACATGGACATAGTGCCTCAGGCTACCCCAGATACATGTCCATCACACCTGCCTCTTATGGGACCGATTTATTATCACCCTGAGTGTTATCACGAGTGACCAGGCAGGCAGGGCATGCATTGTCCAAGCGCACTGAGGGCAGTAAGACATCTGTGGGCTGAATTTCCCAGGCACAAGTACCCACTAAACTGTTTTGAAAAGACTTAGCTAGAGGTGGCATGAGGATGGCTTCTGGGGAACTCAATGTTCTATTTCTTTTTGTTTTTTGTTTTTTTTTTTAGATTTTATTTATTATTTTTAGATAGAGGGGGCAGAGAGGCAGAGAGCAAGAGAGACATCAGTGTGTGGTTGCCTTTCACCTGCCTCCAGCTACAGACCTGGCTGGAGACCTGGTTTGCAGCCTTGTTATGTGTCCTGGCTGGGAATCGAACCAGCCACCCTTGGGTTTGCAGGCCAGTGCCTTATCCACTGTGCCACCAACCAGGGCATAATGTCCTATTTCTTGATCTAAATACTGGTGACATGGATCTGTTCACTTTCTGATAGTTCATTGAAATACCTGGTTATATGTGCATGATTCTGTCTTACACTTCAATAAAATGATTCTTACAGCAATATTATGTTTTAATTTTGACACCTGAGTTCAAACTTTTATATTATAATCAATGTGTGTGAACTAATTTTATATATAAAAATGTAGTCTTTGCCCTGGCTGGTTGCACTGTGGATAAGGTGTTGGCCTGTGAACCTAAAAGTTGCTGGTTTGATTCCCAGCCAGGGCAACATAACTAGGTTGTAAGTCAGTTCTCCAGCCGGGTCTGTAGCTGGAGGCAGGTGAAAGACAACCATACTTTGATGTTTGTCTTCCTCTCTGCCTCTCTTCCTTCCCCGCTCTCTGAAAAATAATAAATAAAATCTTTTAAAAAGAGGGAGGACAAAAATAAAACATACATAAAATAAAAACGTCTTAAAAAAGGTGGTCTTTTTCAACAAAGTCAGAAAAAAGTTACAATAATGAAAGAACAGTCTTCTTATAAAGTGACATTTGTTTCTGGGACTCCTTACTAAGTCTCTAGATCAAATCATCCTATTATAAGCTCTGCTAACCCCATGTCACTTGCCTTTATGCCACTTGCCTTTGTTGTCTTTGGTATGGTATTATTTTGACTAATTAATGTCAATCTCTCCCATAAAGACACAACTCCACTATGGTTGAGCCTGTGTCTATCACATTTACTGCTGAATCCTCAAGATGTAGCAGTACCTGAAATATCACAGGTGTTCAACAGCTATTCGTTGAATGAATCAATTAATGTAACAAATATGTAAGGACAAAAATGTCAAGGTGTTGAAGGTAGGAGAGAGGCTACAGGTATTGAAAATAGAAAATGCTGCTCAGTTTAAACTGATTTAAGGGGACAATAGTTTCACTCTGTGAAAAAATATCATTTACATCTTATCAGTTCATGAGTTCTTTTATAGGAGCACCTGGAAACTTTTACAATTCTAACTTCCAAATTCCAAGTTGTTTTTCATCAAGAAACAATTTGAAAGTGCACCATAAAAACAGCATGCCACATTCTACTGCTGTACTGACCACATAAGAAACAGAAGCATGGGAATGTACCCTCGATGAGGATTTTCAATTGAGAGTGAAATATTGTTTTGATACTCCCAAATCTCTCTGTGATACAGCACTGAAAGATTGGAAAGTTAATTCATAACCTTGCAACCGTTTTGTTCCCAAAAATCACAGAAAGAAGGAGGTCATCTTTAAAAACTTGTCTGAACTACCCAGATAGCTTTATATATAATTGTAAATGGCTCGCTCTCATCTTCCCTCACCTATTCCTTGTTATCAGATATCTCTTTATACATGTAATTAAAATAGCCCAGCACTGTTCTGACATTAGCAGCAGTCTAATACAACTTTTTCTTTCAAGGAAATAATATCTCATTTGTCAATCAGCAATACCTTAAAGTGTCTTTTAAAAGTTGCTGAGCAGGACATACAATGAACTGACTACATATCACCAGTATCTATAGATTGGACTTTCAATCAAGAGCTACTCAGAGCTAAATCATTACAAGAATGACATGTCTTGTACACTACATCCTATTGAAGATTTTCACATTTCTCTAAGCTTACAGCAAGGTTCAGAAAACAGAATAAAGAAATAAGTCTATGTTTTGACCAGTATGGCTCAGTGGGTTCGATTCCAGTCAAGGCATATGCCTGGGTTGTGGGTTTGGTTCCCACTTGGGACAAGTACAAGAGGCAACAAATTGATGTTTCTCTCACAAATCAATGTTTCTTTCTCTCTTCCTCCCTTCCTTCCCCTCTCTATAAAAATAAATAAAAATAAAACAGAATCTTCCAAATAAAAATAAAATAAGAAGTAAGCCCATTTCCCAGGAAAATCATAAATGTTTAGTGACTGATACAAATGATGATTTTTTTTTTTTTTTGGCCTTTTAGGTAACAAACTGTGGGGGACCCCTGACCTGAAGAGATCCCTGGGTGCACAGATGTAACAAACCTCCCCAGCTCATGCTAGGGGAGAGAAGGCTGACCTATGTGTGATTGACAAAGGCCCCGATGGCCCACCCTCAAAGGTTTCTACTGCTTACATAAGGTTGGGGATGCACATACATACCACAAATAGTTACCACAGAAGAGTACAAAAGAAAGAGAGTTGTTAGGCTTAGATAACAATAGAAGGAATGTGAGGATCTGCTTCAGGCTATGGTCTGTCAGACAAGGTGACTCCAAGAACTCCAGGTGGCCCATAGAATTTTAGGGAGGGTAAGATTACACATGGTTAAGGTTTAACATCTGCTGCTGGCGCTACACAAGTCAAGGAAGTTTAGGTCACAGGGCAGACTTCAAAGGATGTACAAGTCAAGGAAGTTTAGGTCACAGGGCAGACTTCAAAGGATGTACAGAATATTCCCAAGGCTAGATTCATACTCCGGGCCCCTCTTGGAACATCGAGGCCTGTATGCACCCAGCTTTGTCAGGTCTTACAGGCTTGGCTTGGCCTGCGCCGGGCTCCATTCCCCAACACCTTTCTTAGAGGGACCCCAACAACAAATTACTTCCAACATATGAATTTGGGTGTAGGAGACACAATCTAGCCCATAACAAGAGCCCAACAGATCTGAGTTAGAATCCCTTATAGTAATGTATAGAAATCACATGCAACAATTCCTAGCACAAAACAATTGTCATACATACTTGAGTTGTGGTAGTGGTTATAATTATTATTTTCTGGATAGACTCTAAAGCCATTCAGATTCTTCTATTATTCTGGTAAGGGATAGCATCACAGTAATGATTGAAATGAAATTTCATACCAACCCAGAAACATGTGGCCTCAAGGTCAGCATTAAACCGATTTAAAAGAAATAAGGATACTTTTCTTTGCATACTTGAATGTTCACACTGAGATTTATATTTGCTACATCAGTTTGTGCCCAAAATGATGAGAATTCTACCCTGAGAGGCCTGACAGTGAATCTACAGGTACAGTACACAAGAAACCACACAGATCATTACTGATTATGTGAAAAGTGGGCTTGTAGTGGGTTAGTGCTGTGCAGTGAAAGAAATGGCTGTTCCACCATGCCAGGTGACTCTGCTGCCTGCTAAGAGACATCAGTTTAGGGGATTTATTTCAAATACTCTCTGAAATCTCAGAGTTCAGACATAAGAGAAAAACAAAGCAAGGGTCTTACAGTCTGTTCAGTGACAAGCAAACAAAAACAAAAAATAAGTTACAAAGCAATGATTAACACTTCAGGATAAATTTTCATTTTTACCTCTTTTACAACATGATTGAAAACTAAAAGCAACAGGTAAGCAAGATTATATGTAGCTCATTTGTTTGTAGACACCTGGAAATAGAGAAGCTGGTCACCAAGGGCACTTTCATCCATCCTTGAAGAAAGTGCAACCTTGCCAGCATGATCTGCAGATCGATTCATAGTTTCTCTGTTGTTTCATATATTCAGCAAATAAAGAAGAATGTGACAATGTCAGGGCAGTTGTGATAACAGTCCAGTGCCCCATATTACTCAGGCTTCTCTTCTATTTTGATATATAGATAATGGGAAATATTATTTTTGTGAGCTCTCACCTATTTGCTACTCCAGATGATCTTTTGAATTCAACCATGAAGTTTAAAAATATTTATTATGATTTTTCATTGGGGTTTCATTAAATTTATTAATTAATTTGGAAACAAATAAACAGATTTATAATATGGAGACCTCCAGTTCAATACCATACATGCTTCTCCATTTATTCAAGCTTTCTTGATAATTTCAATACAGTTTTATAGCTTTCTTCATGTAACTCTCTCACATTTATTATTAAGGTGATTATTTATTAAACCTTATAGAGTTCAGGTTGTTATTATACATGGTATTTTAAATATATATGTATATATATATTTTTTTTATTATTTCCAGAGAGAGGGGAAGGGGAAGAGGCAGAGAGGGAGAGGGACATCAATGTGTAGTTGCCTTTCACCTGCCTCTAGCCATGGTTCTGGCTGGAGACTTGGCTTGCAACCCAGCCATGTACCCTGGCTGGGAATCAAACCAGCGACCCCTGGGTTTCACAGGCTGGTGCCTTATCCAATGAGCCAACAGCCAGGGCCATAATTATATATATAATACTTTATTTATTATCTTTAGAGAGGGGGGAAGGGAGGGAGGCAGAGAGGGAGAGAAACATCAATGTATCATTGCCTTTCACCTGCCTCCAGCTCTGTATCTAGCTGGAGACCTGGCTTGCAACCTGGTTATGTGCCCTGGCTGGGAATCAAACCAGCAACTTTGGGTTTGCAGCCCAGAGCCTTAGCCACTGTGCCACCAGCCAGGACTAAACTTCTTTTGTTAGAGACAGCATACATCATCATTGTGGGTCAAGGCCTGACACAGAGTAGGTCCAAAAGAAATGTTTACTGAAATGTATACTGTGAGAAAGTAATGGCAGTATTATTACATCATGGTACAAAGGTACTATTGTTGGATAATAGTGCACCTAATGTAATTGCACTTCTTACCACTTTAAGTTCTTGGAACATACCTTTTCCCCGTAATTCTCTGTATGATTTCCAATTTCTTGGCATATCAAATAATTACTGTGCCTAAATTATAGCTATCTCTTCTAAATTCTTACTATTTAATCCTCAGAACTACTTAGTATATGTGGTAGGTACAAATTGAGATGTCCATGTTGGTAAAGAGAATAAACATGAACCCATCCAGTAAGAATTTAATTCTAATGAACATTAAACTGTCACTATTTTCCACATGAGTATTTACACACCAAAGAAGTTTTAGATTTACAAAATTTTAATATCTGTCCTTACACACCTAGGAAATTAAGACCTTGAGGCGGAAGATGACTCCCTATGGTCACACAAGGAGTTGGTGACAAAGGAATAGGGTCTAAGCCTCTTGTCTAGGCCTGCTCTTTCTATAGCCACTTAGGACAAACACTTTTGTTCTTAAAATATCAGGAAGTCCACCACCTTGTGGATAAACCAGGATATGGCTGGTTAATTATATCTTTCATTATGTAGAATCCTGATGCTAGGAACCCATCCATGTCTAAAACCAAAATGTGTTGTTCTGAGTAGCATCAAGGTCAGAAAAAAACCCAACAACAACAACGACAATTTACAAAAGCTGAACATCTGTTTGTATTTGGCTACCTCCCAGCAAGTGAACACTCATTTCAGTTGGGCTGTTGTGTTTCTTGAAAATGGTAAACCTTTGGAAAATGCGAACATTTGTTCCCTTCATTATTATGGTGAAACAAAGGTTTGGAGGGGACAGAAGGGAAATGCAAACATTTTTGCAAACATCTCCCACAAGCCAGCTGGTAGAATTATTGGCAAAAAGCAGGACTAAGTAAACATGATTAAAAAAAAAAAAAAGTGATTGTGTGTGTGTGTGTGTTTCCAGGAATATATTTTTAAAGATTTTTAGAGAGAGTGGAAGGGAAAGAGACAGAGAGGGAGAGAGACATTAACGTATGGTTGCCTTTCACCTGCCTCCAGCTATGGACCTGGCTGGAGACCTGGCTTGCAACCTGGTTATGTGCCCTGGCTGGGGAATGGAACACCAGTGACCTTTAGGTTCACAGGCTGGTGCCTTATCCACTGTGCCACCAGCTAGGGCCTTTCAGGAATATTTTAATAGTAGATTAGCCTAATCAAATATTCTTGGAACTCTTCATCCATTATCACCACTCCAACTGTGACACGGTACTAGTGAGGCTGACTATTCCCTATTTTCAATCTTACATAAAGTAGTCATCTCAGTTACTATACTTCGTGTGGTACGATGCCCATGATCTTGTATATAAACCTTCCCTTGCAGATTTACACAACATACTGGTTTCCAGCTACTGAGTGTATGAGTGAATGGGCCTTGTTTATAATCCTGAAGATTTATAAACAAAGCAAGCAAAGATGTTCAATTAAAAGGATGTCAGTGATGTCTCTATGTGGAATGGAAAGGATTTTTGGTCATTTGCCCTCTACATGTAACTCAACATAAGCCAGATGTATGTGTCATGATGTGAAATGAGGATCTTGTGTTTTACTTTTGAAAATAGCCTCAAATTGTTGAAAAGATTTTTTGTAAATTGCTTTCTTTGTAAACTGCATTCTCTGAATCACGGACTCAAATACATTATGTTTTCCCCAAAATACAATAAAGTTATTTTATGATTTGATGCTGTTGTAATACCTGAATAGGGAGCAGTATCTGACTGGTGTACAACATTTTAAAAATAAATTAAAATTTCTATTGAATTAGTCATATGTGGAAATTTTGAACTACAGCAACCTGAATACAGAGCATGGAAAACAAACTGTGCCTTAAGATAAAAAGGTTATTATTTTACTTTTAAAGATATATTTTATTGACTATGATGTTACAGTTATGCCAAACTCTTTTGCCTTTGGTCCTCTTCACCCAAGCTCCTTGTTCCCTCCCATAATCTCACTCCCTTTAGTTCATGTCCATGGGCCATGCATTTAAATTCCTTGGTTTCACCCTTTCCTCTGTCATTTTTATTTTCCCCCTATCTTGCACCCACCAATTATGTGGATTCCTAATCCCTGCACCATTTCCCCATTTTGCCCCCTTCCTGCTACCAGTTGATAACCCTTCCAATGATCCCTATCCCTATGTTTCTGGCCCTATTCTGGTTGTTTGCTTGGTTTGTTTTTATTTTCCCTTTTATTTTTCAAGTTCTGTTGTAATTTGATTATAATGTGCTTTGGTGTAGCTCTCTTAGTTTTTTGTTTTTTCCACCTTCTTGTAGTTTGTTGTATTTCTTAGGTTTGTAATTTTCCTCAAATTTGGAAAACTTACACCCATTACTATAGCTTGATATGTCTGACAGTTCACAGATGCTCTATTCACATTAATTTTCATCTTTTTTTTTTCCCTATGTGCCTTAATTTGGATAAATTCAATTGCTGTCTTAAAGCTCACTGATATTTTCTTCCTCAGAGTCTAACTTGTTAAGTCATATCTAATGTATTTTATCCCTGCAAGCACTTTTTTCTCTCCACATCATGCTTCTATTTCTACCTTCTTGAGCACATAATATATATAATGTATGTATACACACATAAATATATTAGTTATTTTGACATCTCTCTCTCTGCTAGTTCTATCACCTCTGATGTCTGGATTTGTTTCTATTGATTAATATTTTTTCCTCCTCATTGTGAGAGGCCTTATTTTCCTGCTCCTTTGCTTGACTGGGAAATGTTATCTTTTTCAATATTAGAATTTGTTGTAATTTCAAAGTAGCCTTGGATTTTATTCTTCCTTGCAGATTAGTTACTTGATATTGATGAGATCTTTTCAATCAATGCTTGATTTCAACTTTGTTACATGTAATTTGTAGTAACTTTTCATCTAAAGGTAATCTAGCCTCTATGATCATATATCACAAAATTTTTCTCCTTTGATTTGTGGGAGCATAAACTGTACCTAGATGTATGTGGACTTTGGTAATTGCTTTACATACTCCTTTTTGCTTGTTCTGTGCCAGAAGTCAGGTAATTTCCTGTCATGCATACATGTATTAGTATTTAGCCAGAGACCCAAGGATTCCCCTCTGCTCATCTCCAGAGACATTTCATCTTCTTTGTGCAGCTCTCCATTCTCCAGTAATGTGTTCCACAAATTTTTACACTCATGATCTTCCCAGGTTCTATTTATATTTTCTTAGCTAGCAAGACTGCAGGCTCTGATTGGGTTTCCCCTGCCCCATCCCCTTCAGAGGTACAGCCTAGAAACTGATCCCAGGAAATAAGCTGGTGAAGTAATAGTGCTTGCCTTATTTGTTGTCCTTCTGTCAGGGAAAACATCCCTGAATGTGGTCTACTGCTTTAAAACCTTTGTTTGTTTGTTTGTTTGTTTTTCTGGTTCCTTATTGTTTAAAGCAGGAGAATCAACCTGATTTTAATTCCTCCATCTTGGTTGATATTTAGGTCTTGAAAAGATCTCCCTGAAACCCTGGCTGGTGGCTCAGTGGAAATAGGCACTGACTTGAGAACCCAAAACTCGCTGGTACATAACCAGGTTGCAAGCCAGGTCTCTAGCCACGTCTGTAGCTGGAGGCAGGTGAAAGGCAACCATACATTGATGTCTCTCTCCCTCTCTGCCTCCCTTTCCTTCTCTCTAAAAATAATAAATAAAAATCTTTAAAAAAAAAAATCTCCCTGGCCACTATGTTGAGAAAGGGAAATAATAGGGAGGCCAATTATGAAGTTATTATGTAAAAGTCCAGGCTAGATAAGGTGATGGCCTTAATCTAGGTGGCAGTATTGGAAGTTGAGAGGACTAGTCACAATTTGGATATACTTTGAAAGTAGAGAGAATAAGGTTTCCTTACAAAGTATCAATTATGAGAGACAGAGAAGAATCAATAATGACTGAAATATTATTAACTTTCATTTTCTGATTTATTTCATGGTTGTTCATTTAGATTTGCTAGCTCTTCTTAACTGGGGCCACTTATTTTCTTAGAAAATTATTCACACAATTGAGATTTTTAATGAATTATTGTATTGTTTTCCATATGAACAAATGTAAACCTACTTTACCCTCACCCTGTATATTTTGCTTATTCATTTTGTTGACTGCCTGTTTCTCCCCATTAGATTATGAGCTCCTTGCATTAAGACTTTCATTTTATTTGCATCTGCCCACTTCCAAAAAAGTTTATGACACATAGTGGATACCAATAATGTTCATTGAATGAATGAGGTCATTTCTGTTTTTAAACACTTCTAGAGCATGCATGTAATATGGACTTGTCTAACTCTACTAAAGCAATTGACACAAATAGTGCAATGTTAATATATTCACTTATTATATCTAATTACATCACATTTAAGTATAACATGCCAAAAATCCAAACTAATTGTAAAATGATCTTGAGAATTTCACCACTGAATTTCATAACTGCCAAATCCAATGATTAATCTAAGTCTTTTTGATAGAGTCATCACTTCCTTGTTAAAATATTTTTGTTGTTGGCTTCTAGGATATCAAATCCACTTGTCTTCTCTTCCTTGTCACCCCCTTAGTCTGATTCAAGGCTCATCTTAGGACAAATTATTATTACTAGTTATTCCCCCTCCCAAGGTGAGGTCACCCAGTCCTATGACTTTACAGTATATCCTATCCTTTCGCTGATGATTCTCAAGTCTTTATTTCCAGATAGCACCATGCCACTCAAATCTGTATTTCTGTAACCACTTAGTTAACATTTTCATATAAATGTCCAATAAGTATCATAAACTTAACATGTCAAAATTAAAATTTAAGATTTTTCACTTAAATTGTTCTTCCTCCAATAACAACTCCATCTTATGAGTAGCTCTGGACAAAAACCTAGGATTTATCCTTGACATCCATTTCCTGTATTATATCCCATGCTGTTATTAAATTCTGTTAACTCTTCTCTCAAAAGGTGTCCAGAGGCAGGCACATCAGTTTGTTTTCTCTTTTGCCTCTTTTTGGCTCACACAGCAACAAAACTGATTCCTTTAAAAATGTATTTCTCCTGTGACTGGTCTGGCTCAGTGGGTTGGGCACCAACCCACAAGGTGAAAGTCACTGGTTTGATTCCCAGCCAGGTCCCCCACTGGGAGTGAGGGGGAAGAAACTGATGAATGTTTCTTTCCCTCTCTTTCTCCTTCCCTTCTTCTCTAACTATGAATAAATAAAATCTTTAAAAAGGAGAGACATACTGATTGACCAACTAACAAAGAAAATGAGTAGAAAAATGCATAATGGTAAGTCATGAAGATATCAACAATAGCTAAAATGAAGGAGAGGCATAAATTGCACAAGTTTGGATAAATGCCAAATTGCTTATAAAATATTTTCATACAAAGGATTCTTTAATACGTTCACTAAAAATATTTAATATTACATTGCATCATGAAAGTTGGAAAAATGGGCTGTTTGAATTCCTAAGAAATGATCAGTGTAGTGTTTTAAAAAGGAAATATTGCCCTTGCTGGTAACACAGTGAATAAGGCACCGGCCTGCAAACCCAAAGGTCACTGGTTGGATTCCCCAGCCAGGGCACATAACCAGGTTGCAAGCCAGGTCTCCAGCCAGGTCCGTAGCTGGAGGCAGGTGAAAGGCAACCACACATTGATGTTTCTCTCCCTCTCTGCCCCTCTCCCTTCCTCTCTCTCTGGAAATAATTAATAAAATCTTTTTAAAAAAGAAAATATTTATTTTATTTCTCAACCATTATATTATTTTTCTCTGTCACTTGGAAGATTTTCATGCATGCATCATAATAAGATCATGAGTCATATACGTTAGTTCATTTTAATTCTATTATTATTACTATTATTATTAACTTTCTATGGTACAAAGCACTCTGTTGGGTGCTGTGGAGGAAAGCAGGATGAATATAGAACTGTCTTGTCTATCCAAACAGTCAGAGACTTGTAAAGAAAGCAGCCCCATACACAGTGAAGTAACAAGTAAGACCAACAATTCTACCTGTTTTTATGAGAGGAAAAAGGGCTCTGGGAGTATAGGGGAAGAGATATATTTCAGGTTGGTGGTTGCCTAAGGATGTCTTGTAACACTTACAGGAGGAGGATACGTGAGCCCTGACCCCGCAAAAAAACTGGAGGGCGGACCCCTTGTAGCACAGGCTCCCCCAACTAGGTAAGTGTTCTAGGAACCTATCTGCATCACTGTATCGACTGGTATTGTAAAAGGCTGCGTTCAGCTTCAGTGAATTTAAAAAAAAAGATTCAGCACATTTGCCCATTTCATGATGGGTGGTTTCTGACTGCACCTGCCCACACTGTGCTGAGTGTTCAGCAGTTTTTGACTAAAAACAGCATGACCCTCACACCTCACCTTCGCTATTCACCCAATCTTGCCCTGAGTGACTTTTTTCGTTTCCCCAGATGAGAAAGGTCCTCAAAAGGAAATGTTTTGCCCATATGGAAGAGGTGAAACAAAAGCCTCGTGCCCCATCCCCCGAAAGTTGGGTATGAAGGATAAGTAGGGTTTTTATAGGCAGGTAAGGGCTAGGAGTAGGTATGAGAGTGCTCCTGACAACATGAACAGATTGAGCAAAGGCCAAGAATTGGGAAAGTTAAATAATGAAAAAGAACGGAATGAACAAAGAAGAGGGTTCATTAGGGAAGAATAAGAGATGAAGCGGGAACAATGGGTTGAGACAAGGGTGTGCTGGTAAATTAACACCCTGCTCACCAGAAAGCCCAAACGTGTAGGCATGGCCAATTTGTATAATGTAAATTTTGTCAGCCTAGCTAATTTCAACCTTCCAGCATATGTCAATGAACAGAATTGAGAAGAGATGCTCGTACTGGGTTCCTGCGAAGTTGTACGGCTGGCTCCAGCATGCTCCTATATTCGGGCCAAATTGTGCAGATCAGAATCAGGTACTAAAAAAAATGTCTTATAAGGGATGAGTAGTCACTGAAGGATTGTGAACAAGTATTTATACATTAATAATATAATTAATTATAATTAACATTATATCAATAATATAATCATAGTTTCTGTATATACTGAGACAAGAGTTGGTAGCATGTTTTTGCAAGGTCTGGGGAGAGATAACCCAGATTGAGAAACCAAACAAAACAACAGGCTAAAGTTCTGCTGAGAGACAATGAAGGCCTAATTCAAAGTGACATAAAGAAAAAAACTTTGCATGTCACAAAGTATAGATGACTGATGGCTTATGGGGATGATGAGGACAGAAGAATTAAAAATAATTTCCAGATTTCTAGTTTAGGTGCCTGAGGGGATGGTAGTGTATCAGTCATCATAAGAAACAGAAGGGGTTGAATGTTGCTTAGAGATGGATAAAATGGATAAGGAGAAGATCAATTTTATGTGCTGAATTTGAAACCGATTGAATGTCATTAAAAATGCCACTTAGTTCATGTTTAAAACTTTCCAAATTATGAGCCTTGTGCCAAAATGTTATTAATAACCATATTTAATAACTACATAATATTCAGTATAGATGCACTATAATTTGCTTACCCATTTTTCTCCAGTTGAACATCTCAATTAGATACATTTTTTCCCCAGTTACAAGTGATGTACTGGTTCACACAGTTGGATTTAGAGCTCTTTGTTTTCCTTTTGGATCATTTTGGATTACTGGGTCAAGGAGCATGCATATTTTACGGCTTAATTAATATTGCTAATTTACTTTCCAGAAAAAGCTATGCCACTTTATACCACTACCATAGATGTATACTAGCCTTCACTGAACTTTTTGTTCCAGTTTTATTGAGATATAACTGACATATAATATCATCTAAGTTTAAGGTATACAATAGGATTATTTGATACATATAATTAGCACTAAATAATCACCACAATAGGGTTAGTTAACATCACTTTACATAATTACTGTGTGTGTGTGTGTGTTTGCGTGCGTGCATGCCCATGCATTGAGAACATTTCAGATTTATTTTCTTAGCAACTTTGAAATATATAATATTGTTAACTGTGGTCACCCTGCTGAATGTTAGATCTCTGGAACATATTCAACTTTTTAAAATTTATTGTTGCTGTATTACAGTTGTCCCATTTCCCCCACATTGCTCTCCCCTGCCCCGCCCACCCATCCCATATCCTACAGTCAATCCCCACCCTGTTGTCCATGTCCATGGGTCATTTATATTTGTTCTTTGACTAAACTCCTCCCCTTCTTTCCCCTCTTCTCCCCCTGTCCCCTCCCCTCTGGTCATTGTCAGTCTGGTTCCTTGTTTCCATGCCTCTGGCTCTATTTTGCTTGTCAGTTTGTTCTGTTCACTAGTAATGAGGAATTCCCTCAGCATTTGTTTGGAAAAGTCATTAGCTTCCTTTCTGAAGGACAATTTGCCAGGTAAGTATTCTTGGTGGGCAGCTTTTTTCACTAGCACTTTGAATATATCATTGTATTCTCCTATACTGTCAAATTTTGCTGATAACTTGGTGGGGGTTCCCAGCTTTATTGAGTTCTTGCCAACAGTGAGTAAAGATCAATTTTTTAAAAATTCAGCTAACAGATATAAAATAATGCCTCATTTAAATTCTCATCTTACCAAAAACATGTAATATTGGCATGTTGATTCTAATCAATGGGTTTCTTTGTTAGAATATAGTTAATTATTTTGGTGAGTCATCAAGTTTCATGCTTTTGTTTACATTTAAGCTGTAATTCACCATTACTAACTTCTTCAAGCATTTTATTACACCTTTATCTTAAGCTATCTTTTGGTTTTTAAATTTATTTGATTATTTTCAGTTTCCACTTCTATAATATATGCTTTCATCTAAGAAAGAACCTTGTCTTTTCTTTTTTTATATATTTTATTTATTATTTTTAGAAAGAGGGAAAGAGAGAGAGGCAGAGAGGGAGAGAGACATCAATGTATGGTTGCTTTTCACCTGCCTCCAGCCACAGACCTGACTGGAGACCTGGTTTGCAACCTTGTTATGTGCCCTGGCTGGGGAATCGAACCTGCGACCTTTGGGTTTGCAGGCTGGCGCCTTATCCATTGTGCTACCAGCCAGGGCCCTTGTCTTTTCTTGTTCCACTATTGTAGTCCTAGTGCTGGAACAATGCCTGGTAATACAGTAGGCACTCAATAAATATTTTTGAAGAAATAATGAAACAGCCTAATGTAGGCCTCTCAGAGCCTCATCTCATCAGCCATTTCCTATGAGAATTCCTCTGTGACTTGAAATTGTGTTTTCCCTTATAAACCTCATTATTCTCAGTAAATCTTTTAGACATTAAAACATGAGATCAATGTGTCCATATCTTGTTCAATTTTTAAAAATTGTTACTGAGTCTATATTGAAGTTGCCTAAAAAATGTAGGTTGAAGGGACAGGGATGTGACTTTTCTAATTAATCTCTGTGTCTTCTTCCCACACACCTAGGGCAATATCACAGATACTCTGGAGTTAAAAATTATTAACTTGGGGGAATGGGTGGGTGGGGAGTGGGACAGGGGAGCAAAAAGGGGATGGATGTAATACAACAACAATAAATTAAAAGAAATTATTAACACAACACTGTTGATAGTGTGGATGTAACAAAGAAAATATATCATTATACAAAGCTGTATAAAATTGTATGTTTAATAGAACTATCATATTGTGACAGTAGTCATATACAGAGTTAGGGTTAATTTTAGCATCATACTTTATTGACATACATTTTTTAAAAACCTGCGTTTTCCCCTTATATACAAATACATTGTCCCGAAAGGAATAAATTACCACCAGGAACCAACTTTAAGAATGTATTATAGCCCTGGTTGGTGGCACAGTGGATAAGGCACTGGCCTGTGAACCCAAAGGTCACTGGTTCAATTCCCCAGCCAGGGCACATAACCAGGTTGCAAGCCAGGTCTGTGGCTGGAGGCAGGTGAAAGGCAACCATACATTGATGTCTCTCCTCCCCTCTGCCTCTCTCCCTTCCCCTATCTCTAAAAATAGTAAATAAAATTTTTTAAAAAAAGAATGCATTATAAAACTTCAAGCCTAAAGAACCAAAATAATTTCAGGACATTTAGCTGATTGAGAAATACCCAGATAAGCTTATAAATTTCCACTTAAAACATATAATAATGAATTCATATATATGTGTGTGCATACATACATGCACACATATGAATATACATGTAAATATAGACATATATACAGTTAATTAATATTCTTTTATTCATTTGCACCATTTTCAAATCTTCATCAAACATCTGCTATTTAATTTAGCACTATGCTTATATGTTATTCAACACAGAGTCAGCAGGTTGAAAACATTTTTATATCTTCTTGGAAATTGCTGTTAAAATATTGACTTAGTGTTCTTTATAAAAATGCTCATTCACTACAATTTTCTTTCAGAAATGAATGTCAAAAAACACTTGGTGTTTCCCACCTACAGTTCAGTGGTTATATTAATAATTCCCCCTTATAAAGGATTTTACAATTCACAAGTTACTTGTTCTACATTTGATCATTTGCCCTTGCAATAACACTTTGCAGACTATAGAAATTGGGCCTTGCTTGTGATTTAGTTTCCTGATAGAAATATTAAGTTCAGATTGTCAGGTCACTAATGGCAGATCATTTAGCAGGTGGGGAGCACAGGTAGACTTGCAGAATGCATGTTTCTTTGTACATGAAAAACCTGTTTTTCAATAACCAGGTGATGAGAGGCATATTACTTTCTTTCCACATTTAGCTCTCAAAAGGTGCAGAACTGAATGTAATAGTTTTTTTCAGTCCTTAGACACTTGTTTCCCTTTTCTTTTCTTAAATGTTATTTAATTATAGTTAACGTTCAATATTATTTTATTTTAGTTTCAGGTGTACAAGATAGTGGTTAAATAATATACTTTACAGTGAGTCCTTGATATTTCCAGTACTTACCTGGCATGATACATAGTTATTACAATAGTATTGACTATATTTCCTATACTGTAATTGACATCCATGTGAATAGTTTGTATTATCAATTTGTACTTCTTTTTTTTTTCTTAAAGATTTTATTCATTATTTTCAGAGAGAAGGGCAGGGAGGGAGGAAGAAAGGGAGAGAAACATCAATGTATGTTTGCCTTTCACTTGCCTCCAGCTAAGGACCTGGCTTGCAACCTGGTTATGTGCCCTGGCTGGGAATAGAACCAGAAACCTTTGGGTTCTCAGGCCGGTGCCTATCCACTGAGCCATCGGCCAGGGCAACTTGTACTTCTTAATCTGTTCACCTTTTTCACTCATTTCCCAAATACCCCTGCTGTCTAGCAACCATTGGTCTGTCTCTGTGTCTATGAGCCTGTTTTTATTTTGGTTATTCATTTATTGTGTTCTTTAGATTCCACATATAAGTGAAGTCATATGGAATTTGTCTTTCTCTGACTGACTTATTTCACTTATAATACCCACAAGGTGCATCCATACTGTCACAAATGGCAAGATTTAATTCTTCTTTATGACTAATATTTCATTGTATATATGTATCATTGCTTTTTTTTATCCACTCCTCTAATGATGGTCTCTTGGGTTGCTTCTGGATCTTTACTATTGTAAACAACACTGATGAATATAGGGGTGCATATATTTTTCAGAATTAGTGTTTTGGGTTTCTTCAGATATATTCCCAGAAGTGTAATCACTGGGTCATAAGGCAGTTCCATTTTTAATTTTTTGAGGAAACTCCATACTATTTTCCACAGTGGCTGCACTAAACTGGATTTCCACCAACAGTGCACTAGGGCTCCCCTTTCTCCACATCCTTGCCAGCACTCATTGTTGATTTAATGATGATAGCCATTCTGACAGTTGTGAGGTGATATCTCATTGTGGTTTTAAGTTGCATTTCTCTGAAGATTAGTAATGTTGAGCATCTTTAATATGTCTGATGACCATCTGTATGTCCTCTTTAGAGAAGAGTCTATTCTCGTCCTTTGACTACTTTTAAATTGAATTGTTTGTTTTTATTTTTGTGAATTGTATGAGTTTTTTATAAATTTTGGATATTAACCCTCTACCAGATATGTCATTGGAAAATATGTTCTTCTATTCACTAGGTTATCTTTTCATTTTGTTGATGGTTGGTTTTGCTGTGTAAAAACTTTTAACTTGTTTTCTTTTGTTTTCCTTGCCTGAGGAGATATATCATAAAAAAAACATTGCTAAGAGAAATGTCAGAGAATTCGCTGTCTGTGTTTTCATGTAGGAATTTTATGGTTTTGGGATTAAGTGTTTAATCCATTTTGAGTATTCTTGTATATGGTGTAAGTAGGTCATATAGTTTCTTTTTTTTTTGCATGTATCTATTCAGTTTTCCCAACGCCATTTATTGATGACTATCTTTACCTCACAGTATGTTCTTACCTTGTTTGTCAAATTTTAATTGATCATATAAGCATGGGTTTATTTCTGGACTGTCTATTCTTTTGCATTGAACTATATATTTGTTTTCATATATTGATATCTGTTAGCATGACACCTCCAACTTTGTTCTTTTTCAATATTGCTGTTTGGGGTCTTTTGTGGTTTTATATAGATTTTTGAATTATTTGATATTGTTTTGTGAAATATGCCCTAGCCATTTTTATAGAAATTGCACTGAATATATAGATTTCTTTGAGTATGAACATTTTAATAACATTTATTCTTCCTATTCACGAGCACAGTATATGTTTCTATATATGTATCTTCTTCAGTTTCTTTCTTCAGTGTCTTATAATTTTCTGAATACAGGTATTTTTCTTATTTGGTTAAATTTATTCCTAGGTATTTTATTTTCTGATGCAATTGTAAATGGGATTATTTTCTTAGTTTCTGTTTCTGATAGTTCATTATTGATATATAAAAATGCATCAAATTTCAGAATATTTATTTTGTATCCTGCTACTTTACTGAATTCATCAATCAGTTCTAGTAGATTTTTGGTAGAATCTTTAGGGCTCTCTATATACAATATTTTGTCATCTGCAAATAATGACAATCTTATTTCCTTCTTTTCAATTTGATTGCCTTTTATTTCTTCCTCTCGTCTGATTGTTGTGGCTAGGACTTCCAGTGCTATGTAGACAATAAGAGTGGTGAGAGTGGACATTCCTGTCTTATTCCTGATCTTAAGGGATTGTTTCTCCTTTTCTTAATGGTTTCTTTCATCATGCTTTTTATTTATATTTTATGTACAACTTTATTTTTTGCCCTGACCAGTGTGTTTCAGTGGGTTGGGCATCATCCTGAAAACTGAAACTTTACCAGTTTGTTTCCTGATCAGGGCACATGCTTGGGTTGTGGGCCAGGTCCCTAGTTGGGAGTGTGCAAGAGGCCAATTGATTTTCTCTCTCTCACATTGATGTTTTTCTCCCTCCCTTTTTCCCTGCCTTCCCCTCTTTCTAAAAATAATAAAAATTAAAAAATATAACTTAATTTTAGAGGTAGATGAGATTTAAGATATTAATAATGACCAATCTTTCCTAATCTACTCTAGCCCTCTCCAATTCCATCTCACAAAAGAGACTTGGGTACTCTACCGATGCCATGGGACTTGCCCTTATTCATCTGAGATATGTTTCTCCTGGTCATAACAATGAAGTCTTCATCCTATTTGTTCTTTGAAGGGATCAGAGACTCCTCATCTTTAAGAAATAACTTCTAGTTAGTGTAAGATAAGTTTTTTGAACAAATATAAAAAGTTTGGATAAAAATTATAAAAATAATTCCTCCTATGAAAACTTGACAAATGTATAACTCCACAAATCTGTTCTAAACATGTTAGAAACTGGATATCCAAAGTCTTACAACTGATTAAGTCCTGAATGAGATTTTAGAGAATGAGGAACTCTTCCACCTATGTTTTGATTTGTGGAATGGGTAGTGCTTGTCCTCTCTGCCAAGTACAAAAAGTTGTGTGGCATTCAGGCAGGCAAAATCTGAAGATTCAAGTACAATGTCCCACCAATCTGTGTTGTTGTTCCTCAGGTATCTATCTGTATGTTGGGCCTAAAGCATGTGGTGATTTTCAAATATAGTTGCTGAAGGAATTCTTTAAAGGATCCCAGCCACCGCAAGGTAGATTGGGAGTGAGAATTCATTTTTCTCCTGTACTCAGCTCTTCTACCAGTGTGTCAGCTGAACTCAACTGACAGCTTTTAAGGCAGTCTCAATGATATGGTTCTCAGAGGTTAGTACCCCAGAATACCTGGCAGAGCAGAAAAGGGAAAATAATGGATCAAAAGTAGCAAGCAGTAACATTACAGAGGTATTCAACTGTTAATGTTGACTTTAAAGCTCTTTATTTATTAAAGCTCTTACTGCTTTTTCATTTTGTGATAACATATCTTGGCCTTTGAACTGTCTCAGAATTATTCTGTAAAGAAGCAGTTATTTTATCTCAGTTGTTGTGAATGGTAAGGGCCTGCAAACATCCTGTGCCTCCCTCTCAATCATTTATCTCTCTAGTTTTTAAAAAAAAATTATTATTTTTAGAGAGAGGGGAAGGGAGAGAGGCAGAGAGGGAGAGACATCAATGTATGGTTGCCTTTCACCTGCCTCCAGCTACAGACCTGGCTGGAGATGTGGCCTGCAACCTCATTAATGTGCCCTGGCTGGGGAATTGAACCAGCGACCTTTGGGTTTGCAGATGGCACCTTATCCATTGTGCCACCAGCCAGGGCCTAGTTTTGTTTTTTTTTGTTTTTTTTTTTGGTACAGTCGGAGAGACTCTGCAAACAGTGCTCTGAGTACATAATTACTAAGCTATTATGTTTGATCAGAAAGTGATCTGCAAATTGATTGTCTTATGTGGCAAGAACACGGAGGACACAGATTTTCTGTTTTCCATGCCTGCTTTCATTGCCAAATACACAGACGGTCCTGCAGCTTCTTCTCCATGGGGTTTTCCAGGATAAAGCAGATGTAGCTGCCCAACTTGGCAAGGCTTTACTACTACTATGACTACCAGCAGTAATGGTTTTCCCAGTGAGTTATACAGTCATAGTCATGCCTTTGTTTCGGTTCTCAGAGTTGTTCTGGCTCTTTCCTGTTCCTATGTGATTATGCCTGTGCGGGTCTTTTCTTCTTCAGCTAAAGATGATATGCACAATTGTCTGAGTGGCTGCAACACCCAGCAGTTCACTTTATTATTTTTTAAATTTTGTTTTGTTGTGGTAAGAACGCTTAATATGAGATCTACACTCAACAATTTTTAATACATATGTGTACAATACATATTGACTATAGGTACAATATTGCACAGCGTATCTCTAGAGCTTATTAATCTTGTTTAACTAAAATGGGCATAGAGGTGCAATTCAGCAGCTTACTTTAAACTTACAATCCCTTGATAACAATGCTTGGTTGTAAGGCAATAAAAAACTTCAGCTTTTTTGGTTTCAGGTAATATCGCCTCAAGTGGAGCAAGACCCAGAAAGCGGCCTTGTGAACATAGTTAAAATAATCAGTTCCAAAGATGGGAGAGCTGATAAGATTAAGTAAGGGCTTCTAGAACTCAAGCACTGGGCTGGAGTTAAGAAAATGACTTTAGGCTCTAAATAAATCAGGGTATGGGGAGAATACCAAAGCAGAACCAGGTTGTTTTGACAGAGCAAATAAGAAAACTGTGTTCTTGTAAGCAAAATAGTGCCCAGCTGCTCAAACTGTGGTACACCATAACTCAGATTTAAGACAATGAAAGTACCTCTTGGCCTTGACCCCTTGGGGAGCTGAGTTAACTGAGGTACTCCTTGACTAGGCCTAATTTCATTCAGAACTCAGTCGATGTTAAACATACAGGGTATAATCATTTTTAATTCTTGTCAGATGTTAAAATAATTAATTTATTTCTTAATTTATATTATACCTATTCCATTATGAGTAGAGTTGCCAGATAAAACAAAAAATGCCCAGTTAAACTTGAATTTTCAGTAACAACAAATAATTTTAGTATAAGTATTATATCTGTAATGTTTGGGATATACTGAAGAATTATATTCTGTTTATTTGAAATTCAAATTTAACTGAGCATCCTGTTTTTTTATTTGCTAAACCTGGCAACCCTAATTAGGAGTGGCATTAAGTATCTCTTTTGTGTGTGTGTGTTTCCTTTGGATATAGTTTTTATTTTTTTTTTTTCTGAAAACTGCCGGTTTATGTCCTTTGACCATTTTTCTTTTAGGCTGTTGGTGCTTTAATACATATTAGTAAGAAAATTGTCCTCTTTATGCCACCTAAGAGCCAATCATTTTTCTCTAGTTTTCATTTTGTATAGGGTATTTTTGCCAAAGTTTTACATTTTTTAACTACAGGCTATATCAACACTTTCTTATTATGGTAGTAGGAAAACAATTTCTCAAAGATGTCCATGTCCAAGATCTCAGAACCTGTAAATATGCTAGAGTTCATGGCAAAGGGGGAATTAAGTTTGCAGATTGAATTAAGAATGCTAATCAGTTGATTTTAAAGTAAGAAGCTTATCTTGATTATATAGGTGGGCCATTAAAAAGTGGAAGAGGGATGAGAAGAGAAAGAGATCAGAGAGAAATGCGACTACAGAAGAATGGTCAGAGAAATGTTAACACTGTTGGACTCGAGGATGAAGGTGACTATGATCCAAGGAATGCAGGTAGACTTTAGAAGCTGAAAAAGGCAAGAAAATGTTTTTTTTTCCTAAAGCTTTCAGATAAGAATGCAGACCTGTAGAGAACCTGATTTTAGTCCTATAAGATCAATTTTCAGACTTCTGATTTCAAGAACTGTAATATAATTTGTATTGTTCTAAGCCACTATGTTCATGATAATTTGCTATAGCAGCAGCAGAAGACCAATATACACCTTACCTTCTTCTAAACCATTTTTTAAAATAGATACTCCCTCCCCATCTTTACCTATCCATAGCTGGCTGACTGTCCTGACTCAAATGAACTAAACATGCTCCTGTCTTACCATTCCCTCTATATAAATTGCTCTTAGCACAGATATTGTCATGGTTTGCTCTTCACTTCAGACCTCGGTCACCTTACAGAGAAGTCTTCCCTGAGTGCTCTATTAAAATATTCTATAGTATAATAGCCTCCTTCTACCCTCAGTTAGCCTCTGCTCCCTTATGCTAATTTTTGTTTTACAGTTATCACCATATGCCCTTAAAAAGCAGTAGATATTCAATGTATATTTATTGAATGAATGAACGTGTTACTCTGGATCTCTAGTTAAACTGAAGGGTTTTCCCAATATTTTCAGATTACTTTGCATACATATTACAGAGTATGTACTCATGTGCCAGGAATCAAAATAAAAAATAAATATAAATGAGACACTATTTGGCACCTAGGGGTGGAGAAAAGTTACCTGTAGTTGGATTTTTTGAAGTTTCGGGATTTTGAGCTTCTACCATTGTTATAGAAATTGAAGGCTTGTAGGTAGCTGATGCTTTAAGGGAAAGGTGTGCTATGTGTAGCTTGAAAAGATTCTCCTCCCAGTATCCTAACATCCTTTGGAAAATAAAATAATCTTATAAAAAGGTTAATCAATTTTCTGTAGAGGTTAAGTAGACACCTAAGAGGAAAGTGCTGTAACTCTTTTCCCTTACACTTTTTGAGATTCAATATTATATGAACTCTCTGGTTGCTTGAACTGATTGATATTTACTAAGATTCATTGGAAAGAAAGGATATCAAAACATCTAAATTAAACCTCATTGTGAGTTTAGAAGTTGTCTAGGCTGATGACCAGGGTTGACAAAACTATGGAGCAGGATGAAGCATAGGAAGAATCCCTGGGCCAATGTTTCTGGAGTAATAGCTCAATATGTAAGCATGAATCAAAAGATCTAAGACTGGCCCCTGGCTGATAACACAGTGGATAAGGCGCCGGCCTGTGAACCCAAAGTTCGCAGGTTCGATTCCCCAGCCAGGGCACATAACCAGGTTGCAAACCAGGTCTCCAGTCAGGTCTGTGGCTGGAGGCAGGTGAAACGCAACCTTACATTGATGTCTCTCTCCCTCTCTGCCTCTCTCCCTTCCCCTCTTTCTGAACATAATGAAATAAAATATTTAAAAAACAAAACAAAACAAAAAGATCTAAGACTGTAAACCTAAATGTGTTAGAGAAAGCCAGGTTCTTGAGGCAACAATAAAAGTGAAAACCTTGGTAGACTTAAAATGCCTTTTCTCAGTTCTCTCTTCCTGACATTTGAAAGGAAAAATTGTCTTTGAGTTATTGAGTATTAAAATGGGAGTAAAGGAATGGATAGGGATCAAAGGAAGAGTTATGATAATTAGAAAAAAAAGATTTTATTGATTTGTACCCAAAGTTGATAAAAATACATCACATTGATTATGCATGATTTTTTTGTTGGTTATATTTTAATGATCTGATTATGTGCCTCTCCCACTAGCTTGTGAGTATTTTGAGAAGTCTTGTGTTTTACTCACCTCCATGTCAGTTCCTAAATAGTGCTTGTATATAGTAACTATTTCACTCAGCATATATTTGATCAATGAATAAATTAATTAAGCAAAACAATCAGAAGGTGATAGATTTTTGTGCATTTGTCAAACTATTATATATTTTTTCTTATTTAAGATGACCATTGAATTTCAAAGCAAAAAAGAAAACTAACAGGAAAAAGGCAGAGAATTACTTCATTGAAACAACATGTATCTAGGTATGTAAAGTTATTTAGGAGAAACTAAAATAAAAAAGATATGTTCCTTGACTCTAGCAATATGAGAAAATCAAATTATACCAAAATATTATGTTTTAATGGTTAAAATAGCCTATTTTAATTCAAATCCTCTGTCCAAATAATACTTTGAATTACATCTGTAGATTTTTTGGGTACAAATGCTTTATAAGGTATACACACTTTGAAATGAATGGCAAATGTGTTTCTATACTTATATTTCTCTTAACTAAATGTTCATTAGTGAATAGAGTCTATTTTGGTGGATATTTACCATTTGACCTAAAATGACTTACCTTTGAAAAGTATATGCACATGGTGTTAAAGTATACCTTGTGCTAATCACACTTTCACTCTGTACTTTTGTGACTCATACATATTTTTGGAACTAAAATATTCCTGGAATAATCTAATGGTACATTTTCCCCCATTTAGTATTTTTTGTTTAATTTAATCCTTAATTTTATTCTACATCATAAAGAACACTTTAAAATTAAATAAAAATGACATTTAAAAAATAAAACCTAAAAGCCTGAATCATTCAAGCATACATCACTTTCTTTTCAGTATGTATAACATAGATAGGACAACTTTTATTCTAAAATAGGACCTAAAAATGCAACTGTATATGTGAATAATATTACCTCCAAAATATGAGCAAGCACTGTGAGATACTACGAGAATGTTCAGGTGAAAGATATTTTATCATACAAGTGGACTAAAATTTTAAACACTAGAGAGTTAAGACAATTCGTTTTATCAGAAATACACAGTTATGCCCTTACTGGTGTGGCTCAGTGGGTTGGGCACTTCCCACAAACTTTGCAAAAGGTCGCTGGTTGGATTCCCCAGCTGGGGCACATGCCTGGGTTTAGGGCCAGGTCCCTGCTTGAGGTTCTTGCTAGAGGCAACCAATTAATGTTTCTCTCCCTGTCTTTCTCACTCCCTTCCCCTCTCTCTAAAAATAAATAAGTAAAACCTTTTAAAAATATTTGAAAAGTTATCAAAAATTATCCATAGTATGAAATAAGAGAAATGCAATAAAGCTCTTAGATTTCTCCAGAATGAGGCAGTTTCAACGAATTGATCTGCAGACAAGATGTATAAAACATCAGAAGGTACTTTGTGAAGAGTTTGGTTAAGTCACAAACAGTATAGTGCTATGTGGTGTGAGTCTCACCAGACCTCAGCATTTATTTAATGGCTGTTAAGCTGTGAGACAGGTTTTTAAGTAGAGCAAAAATCTCTGGCATAAGAGAAGGAAAATACATCACTTCAGTTAGGAATGAGTTGAGTTTTACCAAATGAAGCAGAAGTTATATCTGAGCCTAAACTGCAGGGTCCCCACTCCTAGTTGGCCTGGCTATTCCCTGCCACCTTTATAATTAAAAAATGTTCATTCAAATGAAGTAAATAGTAAACAGAAAGTTGATCAGTAATCAGAGTAAAATATGATCCAGTCAGTTCCAGCACCAGGGAAAGACTGGGAAGGAATTTCATAGGGGTGTGGTTCTCTTCCACTGTGGCTATTGCTGCTGCATGAGAGGAAACACTAGCACTGATGGAAAGAAGGTAAAACTTCTTGCTTTGATGTGGTGGTTTTAGGAAATCAGTTTGGGTTGCTATCAATTGTGGCAGCTTGCTTCTTTGATCGAGCTCCACGGTGTTTGATGTTACCATAGGGGATTGATTCCATCCAAAGGGGATAGACTAGAGAGACAGGAGATTCAGGAATGTTTTAAACAATTTTTTTTTGGTGTCAAAGTCTTCAATATGTATTTGGGAATTTTTTGCTACTGAGATTGACAGTGTTGCTCATGACATTTTCTTTACAATTACATTTATTTTTAAGATACGTATCTCTCAGAACAGCTCAGTTAAGGAAGGTTTTGTAGGGGAGATTGCTTTTTTTGCAGTTTTACAGCTGCACTGACAGGCACAAAAAGAAGTTTAGTGACAAGGTCAGGCAGTGATTCGCAGAGCAGCAAGGGTCATGGGTACCATTAGATGTTGTCAGTGTACCCGCTTCGCTTGTAAATCACAGTGCTTTGCACTGGAAGACTTGGCAATATTTGCTTAAAGATATATTTTGAAATTATCTTTTTCTTAGACAATGTAGTCACATGGATGTTTTAGCAATACTCTACCAGTATCTCTTAACCTCAGAGCTATTTAAAAACCAGTCATGCATTCTTCTCACAGGAAGTCATTTAGGCACTTTTGTGTGTATGTAGTAAGAGACTGTTTGGGAATTTAGAATGTGCCATAAACTCAAATATATGCAAATAATTATTTTCCATGTTATTAAGAATAATCACAAAGTGATTGTGTTGTTAAGTACAAGAATACTTCTCTAAGCAAAGCATGTTTCAGACTGAATCTATTCATTTAGTATTAACTTCCTGAGCTCCATCTCAGATAGACTAGGCAAGGGTGAATTAAAAACCAAGAAAACATGTTCCCTGGCTTCAAGGAATTTTCAGTCCACAAGACTGATATACAAGGAAGCAAATGCTGGAGTTTAAGGTGCTACTAGAATGTGGGTGGTGTGCTCCCTGCCTTAGCCTTTCACATTCTAAAGCTAAGCAATCCTGGAAAAGATTCCGTAGGCTATTAATGCATTAGTGAATGGTCTGGTTGATATGTAGCAGCAATAAATAGAAACTGTATGTGACACTCAATGTAACCATGCGGCAGAAAGAAGTATGATATATAGACTTCATGAAGCTCAGCAAATTCCTTCAGTGTTTTAAGATTTTAAAAATTATATGAAAGAAAAAATGTTTCCAATATTCCCTCCAGCAGTGTTATTTGAATCTGTAAGACTTGTAGATTTACCAAATGAGAATTCCTAGTGGTATGAGAAATTTAGATGATCAGGCTTAATAGTTGATATTGTTTAGGGGCAATAGTATATGGAATTGATTGAAAGTGAAAAACTGTATTTATTGGAATGGTTCACATTTTGAAACTTTACAATGTAAAGCCAATAACCTCTTAATCCTGGATCCCTTCAGTTTTACTGGTCCCCAAATAAATGTAAGTGAATAAATATAAGCCAATTTTAAATTGATATGTCCCAAAAACCTAAGCTAAATTCAAGTTTTGAAGTATTTTTTCTACAAAATAGAAGAGTATAGTGTGATTATAAGAATCCCCACTAATAAAATATGTACTCTTTCTAATAAACATATTACTTTTTCAAGATACTTCTTGAGATTCTTTTTGAAGTTCCTTCCAGACCAGCAGTGTCAACAATAATGGGCCACAATGAGTTTCAATTTAATATATTTCTTTGCTTAACTCCCATGATACTTTACACTTGAATAGATATGACATAACTTCTGGCAATATTTATATGAATATAAGATATTAAATAATATGTAAGGCTTCTGCCTTTTGATCCAGCAATTCCACTACTAGGACTATACCTGAAGAACCCTGAAACACCAATTCATAAGAACCTACGCACACCTATGTTCATAGCAGCACTATTTACAATAGCCAAGTGCCGGAAACAGCCTAAGTGCCCATCAGTGGATGATTGGATCAAAAAACTTTGGTACATTTACACAATGGAATTCTATATAGCAGAAAGAAAGAAGGAACTTGTACCCTTTGCAACAACATGGATGGAACTGGAGAGTATTATGCTTAGTGAAATAAGCCAGTCAGTGAAAGACAAGTACCGTATGATCTCACCCATTTCAGGACAATAATGAACTAAACAAACAAATAAGCAAAACAGAACCAGATATATGAATACAATGAATAGATCTCCAGTGGGCAGAGGGGAGGGAGGAGGTGGGAGGGGAGAGGAGGAGGCAAATAAGGGGAGCAGTTTAGTCAAGGAACTAGTATGGAAGAACCATGGACATGGACAACAGGTGGGATTGACTTTGGGGGGAGTGGGTGGATGGGGACAGAGGGGAGTAAAAAGGGGATGGATATAATACAACAACAATAAAAGAAAATTTTAAAAATAATATGTAAGGCTTCAAACTTCTTTTATTGAACTGTTTCCATGGAACCAAAGATATGTACTGAAAATTAAAGATGAATTTTTTTTTCTGTATTGGATAAGTATGAGGGATCTTTTTAGAGATTCTACTACACAAGAGCTAAAGTCACTAACTCTATTAATTATAGACATTAATTGCTTAACTGAATTTCTAAAAGGTCAAGGGAGGAAACATAAAATGTGTTTTAGGCAATCTGACTTTAAACACATCACCTTTATAAAAGGCCAAATCAGAAGTTCTCAATTACCATTAACACAAAATGGTTGCAGATGTTTTCGTTTTAATTATAATACACAGGTCAAGAATCAAGGAGACTCATTCTAACTTAACCTATACAATGGATTGTAGGCTAATCTTGTGATTATTTAGAATTGTCCAAAAAGAGGAAAACTCATCTTAATAAATTATCCTAGCAAGATATTTACAAAGATGACATTCTGATTGTGGAGAAGAGAAAGAATTCCTTCCTGTCCTAGAAGAGGTTACTATATTTTTCCCTTTATTTTTTTCTTCCTCTCCCTTTTTTCATGAATAAGCTTTACTAAGATTCTAATATCTTGTCAAGCATATTAGAGAAATATAAAATGCCCTGCCTTCAGGCAACCTACAATGTAGTGACAGAGACTTACAAGTTAATAGGAAATTAGAATAGTGTGTGTCATTGTGTGTGCTTTTCAGGGCAGGATTTTTCTTTTGGATTTCTCTTTAAATTTTTCATCTCAATACTGAGGATGATGCCTGGTACTAGGAATACTCAGTATATTTAAATATGTTGACAAAAATTTGAAAAATTAATATATGTCTTTAGACATTAAGCTAATCCAATATATAGTTAAATGTAAAATTAAGCAATAAAAACAGTAAATAGTACAGAGGTTCCAAAAAATATAAGCCACTGAGTGCTAGATAAGTTAAAAATAAAAAGAGGCTGATTGCAAAAACTGAAAGTTGCCTATTCGGTTTCTAGTCAGGACACACGCTTGGGTTTTGGGCCAGATCCCTGGTTGGGGGAAGGTGCTTGTAAGAGGCAAATGATCATTTCTCTTGCACATGGATATTTCTCTCTTTTTCTGCCTCCCTTTCTCTCTAAAAGTAAATAAAATCTAAAAAAAGTAATAAGGTTTTCACAGAAGTAGTGAGACACTAGCTAGATTATAAAGGACAGGTTTTATTGAAGAAAAATATTTTAATGTGTTTTAAAAATAGTTTATTTATATTTAAAGAGAAGGAGAGAAACAGCTGTTTGCTTCTCATGTTCACCTTGACCTGGGACCTGGTCCAAAACCCAAGCATGTGTCCTGACCAGGAATTGAACCAGCTTTGAGAGTTGACACCCAACCAACTGAGCCACACCAGTTAGGACTTTTAAATATATTTTCTAACAGTAATAATAATAATAATAATAATAATATATCAAATTGTACTTAAAATATGGGATGGTCTCAGCAGAATATTCATCATTTTTCCAGGGGTGCTCTTTCAGGGTTTTGGTGTCTATTTCTATTGATTGGTCAGTGCCAGGGCAGTTGGTCCTTTGTCATGGCAGCTGGTCCTGGCATTGCCTACTTACTGCTTTTCTGAGCCTGGAGCTGAAACACAACTGAGGCCTAGGATGTTAACTCTAGGGAGGTGACTATCTGTATCTGGCTATAAATTGTTGAGCCAGTTTGTTCAGCTGTCTCAGTTTCCCCATTCTACCTGCCAAGGAACTGTCCTAGCTTCTTCCTATCCTGCCTCAATAGCCTGTGTTTGCAGCTAAGCATTTTTAACAGCCTGCTTCTTGCATGTAGCTTTTGGGGAATCTGATAGCTTTGTTTTGTTCCATTTCCTCCCAGTCTGTTTTAGTACAGATGGCATCATTTCTTCTAACATTCACAAAAACTTGGTGAGTTTTCCGTGTTTGTCAAGAACATTTACTCCATTAGAGAGGAGGCTTCTCTAAAGGTCTTTCTTCGATAATTCTGTACCTGTTCTTGGCTCCTGCTGAGATAGCTGAGGGGATGCATGAATCACTTGACTAATCTCTTCAAATTGCCCTCTGGGTGAACACTCTGCTCCCTTGTTCTTTTTTGTAGTTTAATATGATGTCTTAATCAATTTGGGAATGCTATAACAAAATACTATAGCATGTGGGTTTAAACAAGACATTCATTTCTCATAATTCTCAGGGCTGGACTTTCCAGATCTGCGTGTTAGAACAATGAGGTTCTGGTGAGGATCCTCTTCCTGGCTTGCAGATGGTTGATTTCTTACTGCATCCTCACGTGACGGAGGAGTTCTATCCTCTTCTTAGTATGACTCCCATTCAACCTTAATGGCCCCATCCTCACAACCTTATCTGAATCTAATTACCTCCCAAAGGCCTCTCTGAAAATACTATCACATTGATACTATTATTTTTCCCTTTAAAAATTGTGTCAGAAATTGTGTAATATTATTTGGAAAAGCTTGCTACTTAGAAGCTTTAGGATTCATTGGTGTCTCCTTTTAACCTTGTTACCCTTCTTTCTGAGATTAGGCCGTGAGATACAGAACTAAGTTGCACTCCTGTATGTATTTTTTCCTTTCTATTCACTTGTCCTAAAGTCAGATGTTAAATCTCTCGCCACTAGCAAAGTATAGTAGTTCAAAAGCCTCAAGGACATAAGCATTGACAGAGTATGATTTTTTGGGGTTAGAAATGAAAAACTTATTGAAATAAAATTGATTACACTATAATAGGGACACTGATGTTTTCAGTGACCAAATTCCTCTTCCCTGGCAATTCTGGAAAAAGCTACAAGCTAACTAATATTATTGACAATTTAATATTTCCATGAAATTAGGTTATAAGACAGTAAAAATTTTGTTCTGGCTGGTGTGGCTCAGTGGATTGAGTATTGGCCTATGAACCAAAGGGTTGCTGGTTCAATTCCCAGTCAGGGCACAGGCCTGGGTTGTGGGCCAGGTCCCCTGAATAGAGGCAAGAGGCAACCGCACATTGATGTTTTTCTCCCTGTCTTTATCTCTCCCTTCCCCTCTCTCTAAAAATAAATAAGTGCAATATTTTAAATAAAAAAAAATTGTCAGTTACAAAATTAATTGGAGAGGTCCTTACTTCTAACCTCATAGTAATGTTATCCATAAAAGAACAGGTCAAATTAATAAGACCTGAACCAATTCAGGATTTACACATATTAGATCACAGTTAATTTCTCAAATTACCTTAATTACTTTTTGTAATAAAAAATCTACTTATGTTTAATACCAAAACATGGTACTGTCATGCACTGCATAATGTTTCTGTCAAGGATGGACCATATGTACAATGGTGGTGCCACAAGATTATAATGGAGCTGAAAATTTTTTGTTGCCTAGTAATGTCATGACTATCATAACATCATAGCGCAAGACATTACTCACACATCTGTGATGCTGGTGTAAATAAACCTATTGTACTACCAGTCATAAAGTACAGCACTTACAATTATGTACGGTACACATTATGTTGGTAATGATGATAAATGACTATGCTGCTGGCTTATATATTTACATTATACTCTATTTTTTATCGTTACCTGGGATTGTGCTTTTTCTACTTATAAAAAACTTTGTCGTATAGCAGCATGCTGTATCATGCAGCAGCTTTGTACATCTTGTGTTTACTTCATCTCTTGATCCATTATTTTCTCTTGTGCTTGATTTGATCTTGTTTCATACAGTAACATCCTGTACAGATTTGAACCTAGGAGCAATAGGCTGTACCATGTAGCCTAGGTTTGTAGTAGGCTGTACCATTTAGGTTTGTGTAAGTGCAGCCTATAGTGTTCATATAATGACGAAATTGTCTAATGGTACATTTCTCAGAACATATGAATATAGTTACATACATGACTGCATTTACACATGAAGTGCTTTAGGGAAAATGCGATGTATTATTTGATGAAACCAAATAAGGAAGTAATATGATAAGTAGTTAGAAATCAGAATACTGTGTGGCTTAATGTCATTTTTGTTTAAAAAAAGAAAAGAAAAAAAGAATACTGAGCTATGAAGAGCTATAGTTATCTAGATATGGGTATATATGAGTGGATAGCTAGGAAGAGGTCTGCAATAGTCCAAACCAGAATATGTTAAGTGATTATCTCTGAAGAGAATTTATTTGGGATAAAATACAGGGGTATTTTCACTTACAACTCCACATATTTTGACCTGTTTCACTTGAGATGTAAAATTTGTGTTACTTTTGTAATTTGCTTAAGAAATTTCACTTTTACTTTTTTCAGGTCTAAATTTTATTTATTTTTATCTTTATTGTATTTTTCCCATTACCATTTAGTCCCCTTACACCCCCTTCACCCCAGCAATCACCACACTGTTGTCCATGTCCATCGGTCCTTTTTCTTTTTTGTTTTAAACCGCCCCCCCCAACTAGCTGTCATCCTGCTCCATGTATCCTAAGGCATCTGACTTTAGATAAGAAAGGTCACTTTAAAAATTATATTCCCCCCTAAAGATACATCTAAATTTCTTTCCTAGTTATTGAGATAATTTTCCAAAGTTTGCTGTTTTTCTGTAACACATATAGTCACATAGAGAATGAGAATGGTATCTAGTTAAACAGCTATTTAATTCCCCTGAGAGACAGAGAACTATAACATTAAGTGATCCATATGTCCACTCTGTACAACCTGGAAGTAAAGACAACCTGAGGACATAATAGAAAGCTAGCAGTTTGGGGAGGACATTGTGGAGCTTATTTCCTTACTTATCCGTGTATCTTGGGCATCTATCTGTGTCAGGATACAGAGATCTAGCTCATTTTATTTTTTCATGAGAGAGTGAACATTATACAATGGATATACCATAATTTATTTCATCATTCTTTTATCTGAGGATTTATGCTGTTTGCTGTATTTTTCTTTTATAAATAATGCTGCAGTAGAAATCCCTGCTCATACGTTTTTGAGCATATTAATTAGTATTTCTGTGGAAAAACACTGGAAAGATAGAAATGGCACAACAAAAGATTTCTACATGTGAATTGTTGATACTATCAGTTTTCAAAAGAGGTGATGTCACTCTGTACATCCAGCAACAGTGTGTGAAAGTACTGATTGATCCATGCTTTGCCAATATCAGATATTATTTTGTTTTAACTCTTGATGATCAGATCAGAAAAAGAAAAGATAACTGATCGATATTCTGTGCAAACTAATTTTTAAACTAAGGACATTTTCCTTCATCCCATGGCTGTAGTAGTCACTAAGAAAAAGGAAATAGTCTTAGATTTCACAGGCCCTGAATTTTTCTATCTGGAAACCATGTTTGGACACTTTCATATGCTAAGTTCAAGGCCTAAGGAAAGTCTAACTTATGAATATAGATTTCTAAACCAAAAAGTCCATCACAGGATAAACAGTGGGTTTGCTAGGCATTATTACACATTCAGAATGTGAACTAGCATTCAGTACCAGACAGACAGTAGAGCTGCATCTTATGGCAGAAGTTAAGTTCTAAAGCAAGCTAATAAGGCCGAAATTACAGCCATCTCATTCTCCCTTACTGAATGAGCTCCCTGTTTCTTTGGCGGAGAACCAGATAAAGAAATTGCCTTGCATTTGGAGGCAATATTATGTGACATGGTTATTTTAAGATTTTTAAATTTATTTAATTTTAGAGAGAGGGGATGGGAGGGAAAAAGAGAAGGAAAGAAACATTGATTACTTGCCTCTCATATGCCCCCAATGGGGGAACTGGTCTGCAACCTGGGCATGTGCCCTGACTGGGAATTTAACCAGGGATCTTTCTGTTCACAGGGGCTGGTGCTCACCCACTGAGCCACACCAGCCAGGGCTAAGTGCTTATTTTTAAATCCTTGAATAGTACTTGTCATGGTGAGCTGATCACACCCTAAGAGGCATGTAGAAAATGAGAGGGTCATAAGAAACAGTGACACCTACCATGTTATATTGACTTGGAATAAGCACTTTAAAGTGGCTGGTGGGCAGGTTATTTAAACTTTAACTTTGTACTCTCTCATACTTTATACTGAGTGCATATAGTTCTGTGAATCAGCAGTGCTAATGAAAGGGAATATAAACGTAGATATTGAATGCTAGCATCATCTTGGAAATACCTCTCAAACTATAGCATAATGTTAATTGTTTAATGCATTACTAACTTTATTACATGACATGAAATTAATAACAAAGTGTTTGAATTAATTTTGGGAATTGCCAATTTTCCCTCTACATGACACCAGTGTATGCCTGTCAAGAAAAAAGATAGTTTAAGTGACTCAAATAGAAATAGACTTTATTGACTTAGTTCACATCAGGAAGCACCTGAAAACTAGGTAGCTCGCCCAACTCACCTGTTGAAACAGGACTGCACTTTTATAGGGTGAAGAAGAAAGATATGTCTTTGTGTTTTGGCTCAGAAAAGTTTTCATCTTTAACTGCTATTAGACTGATGGTTGGAACACTTGGAGATTGTTTCAGATGTCTCTTGCTCAAGAGCATTTGTACAATCTCATACTGCAGTCAAGAAGTTTTTTGAAAGTCCTGCTTTTGTTCTATTAGTCAATGTTAAGGGCTGGGGAGATAGCAACAAAGAATAGAAAGGAAAAAATTAGGAAAAGAAGCAATGTTTGGAGACAAGGGCGACCTTCCCTCAGGTCTAGTTTAAACCTTTTACATATCCGGGTTAACAAATTTCTATCAGGCCTCTCTCATAATTTGCAACTTTTTGGGCTGTTCAAGTCTGTTTCTCCCTTTAGCCTAGGTGCTGAGCATTGTTTTCTTACCTTCAGTAGGTATACAGTAGGTCATCAAACCAAATTTCTGTTATTTAGCAAGGATTACAGCTAAATGTGATGTCCAGACTTCTTGATATGACTGGCCAAGAATGGGGGAAACTAAAAGTAATTTTTAAATTTTTAAATTAAAAAAGGCTGTAATGATAAAAGAAACATAGGTACCATAGCCCATGGAAAGGTAAAGAACTCAGGAAATGATGTGGGAAGATAAAATATTCAGGCACCAGAACTTCAGCAGGAGATGAAACTTAGTTATTAAACTATAGCTCTTTGATGGAAGGAGAAACTACAGATTGATGCAAAATCACTCAACTACTTGCCTCAGTTTTAAAGTCCCAGTTAACAGAAGTCTGAATTGATCCTAAAACCTGGAGGCTCCTGAAGGTAGACTGGTGTCAAATGGCCCCAGTTGTGAGGAAAGCAGGAGCATGAGGAAATCAGAAAAGAGGAGGAGGCCCTGGCTGATGTGGCTCAATGGATTGAGTGCTTCCCTGTGAACCAATGGGTTGCCAGTTTGATTCCTGGTCAGGATACATGCCTGGGTTGTGGGCCAGCTCCTTAGTTGGGGGCATGAGAGAGGGAACCACATTGATGTTTCTCTCCTTCTCTTTCTCCCACCCTTACTGTCTCTAAAAAGAAATAAAATCTATAAAAAAATAAATAAAAGATAACATTACTGGTCTTCAAACCCAAAGGTTGCTGGTTCAATTTCTAGTCAGGGCACATAACCAGGGTGCAAGCCAGGTCTCCAACCAGGTCTGTAGCTGGAGACAGGTGAAAGGCAACCATACATTGATGCTTCTCTCCCTTTCTTCCTCCCTCCCTGCCCTTCTCCCTGAAGGTAATGAATGAAATCTTAAAAAAAAAAAAAAAAAAGATAACATTACCAGTAATGGACAAAACAGAAATTGCGTACTACCTGATAGGCACTAATGACCACAGCATCACCAGTAATATTCTTGCCAAGAGCCATAAACTGAATCTTATCATGAGAAACCACAGAAAACCCAAATAGAGAGACACTCCATATCATAACCAGCCAATAATATTGTAAAGCATTAAAGGCCATAAAAGTAAAAAAGACCAAGAAGTTGCCTCAGACTAAAGGATACTGATGAAACATACAACTTAATGCAACATGATTCTGAAATGGGTCCTTTTAGTATAAAGACCATTCAGCAGTGGATTTTTTTGGCAATTTTGAATAAAGTTTAAGGATTATAAGGCCATAATATATCAAGGTTAATTTCCTAATTCTTTGATTGTATTATGTTTATGTAGAATATATCTCATTGTAGGAAACACACTAAAGTATTCAGGGGAATGGAAAATTGTGTCAACTATATTCAAATGCTTAAGATAAAAAATGTTCTTTGTACTTTATTTGCAAATTTCTATTGCTTTAAGAATATACACACATGCACACACACCACAAGGTCTGTTTGGAAAAAGTCTAACCATTGTTAATACAAGAACTGTTTACACAACATTGCTGTAACTTGGCAGCCAAGGAGAGTGGACTGGAATGTGCATGTGTGAACAATGACAACCTCACTGTATTAGTCAGCAGGGGTGGTAGATGCTGTTGAGTGATCATGTGTACTCTGTGGCCATCATGTTCAAAATGAGCAAGTAGAGCAATGAAACTGCATCAAATTTTGTGTGAAGCTTGAACATTCCTCCACAGAAACTAGTTGGATGATTCAGAAGGCCACAGCTGTAGGCAACTGGTGATTGGCAGCTTCATCCTGACAATGTGCCCACTCAGGCATCATATCTCATGCAGAGTTTTTTGTTTTTGTTTTTTTTTGAAATCACCTTTCAAAGGTGATTTTAGACTATCAATGAAATTCAGGAAAATCTAACAGGCCAGCTGATGGCAATTGAGAGAAAAGTGTGAGGTTCCAAGGTGCCTACTTTGAAGGGGATTGAGGTGCCATTGTCCTATGAAATATATATATCTCACACATACACATACCAAGGCCATGAAATGGTTATACTGTGTTACTAATTCTGTTTGCACCAAAGAGGTATTTTGAAGTATTTCAGAGAAAGTAGAAATATTGACTTACTTCTTAAGAACAAAGGGATTTATAAAATCTCTTTCTGGGAAAAAAGAACTGGAAAAATTATTAAAATATATATGCCTAGTAAGTTCTAGGATTTTATTCACTGGAAGATTTGGGAAGGGGTGAAATTAGCATTTACAATATGAATAAGAAGAGCAAGAAAAAGAAAGACAAAGGGGGTCATGCTGAGTGAGCTGAAGGAAAAGAGATTGCCTTAGGAGAATGCAGAAATCTTAGTGGCAAAACTAGATAGAAAGGACAGAAAAAATGAGATATATCCAAGTCCAAGTGCTATTAAAGATGAGAATAGAAAAGAGGGGGGACATTTTGGTTGCTACTAGGCTAAGGAGTGTAATTAAAGATGGAAGAAATTTAACAAAATACACAAGGAAAGAGTTCAGAGAGCAAATGAAAATGACTTCCAGTGGGAGTCCAGATTCAGAAAACTATTGAGAAGTGCTTTAGGAAAGCATCAGTTAAGGCACCATCAGAGAGGGCAACTTCCTTGATGGCCAGAGAAAGTGAAGTAGGTGATTATATAAGACCTGGAAAAATATAATTATGTAGGTTTACATAATTATATAGTTTACAGACTTGATATAGAAAGTTTCAGTTTTTGCTTGGTGGGTTTCAAAGGTGACACCATTACTGTGAGTGGGGACGCAGACACGTCCTAGACCATAAAGAAATATGTCTGAAAAATACTATATGTAGTTGTGCCTTTGTAGAAAGTTATAAGGGCAATGAAATACACAAAAGAGAAATAATGTAGGACCATTATGGATACAGCCCATGTTTTGTTTAGATGTCAGCTCATTGAAAAGACATCTTCAGGGTAGAACTGCCAGTAGCAACTAACATGTTTCAGTCACAGGTGGGATTGTTGATGGGAAGACAAGGAAGTGTCAATCCTGTGACACTTATACAGACTTTAATAAGCACTAATCAGGCCACATATATCCATCCATGAACAAGTGTTAATAGCAGGAGATGCTCTGATTTTGTTTGGTTACAGTTTCAGTTGTATGCCTACCACTGGAATCTGTGTCACCTAAAGCACATACAATGGCAATTTAAGAAAAGTTGGTTTTCTGGAGAAAAATGAAGGTATCATTATTTCAAGAAGGACAAAATAGGTAAAAAAAAAAACAAAAACAACAAACAGGGACCATAACTATGCTTGGGAGATTTTAACAGATATCACACAATCTCTGACAAAAATTCTATCAAGGCCCAATTTACAATGGACTGCCTCCACTTCCTTTGTAGGGACCTATGTTGAGGAAATATAATTAAAAAATGAAATCTCCAAATCCAGAAATCCCCTCAATGCAGGTAGAAGAGGAAAAACACTATTTTATTATTGAATAAGCATTAAGCCAGAATATGATGTGCATTGTAGACTAGACTGCAACCTGCAAAAAAACTGTAGATATAAATCTCACCTTTTCATATAGCCAAGAAGATACAACTCATTACATAGTACATGTTCTCAATATAAACAATAACTAGTCCTCAAGTAAAAGGATGTGACAGCATATTTTGTCACAGAGTTCACCCTAAGTTCACTTATTAATTGGGAGTCATCTGTGTTAGCTAATTGGCCTGATCCAAAGGAGAAATATACTTCCCATATTTGTATAACAAGAGGTACTTTTGCAAGTTGGAGTGAGGCACCAACCAAAGTTCGGTTCCTTCTGTCCTACTGATATTGGAAGGATATGCTATCTTCCTTGATGTTTATCATTTAAAAGATGGGTCCCATCTTTTACAGCTGGCAAGAGTGGGTTTTGTTTTTGTTTTTTTTGTTTTTTAGTTTTAAAAAAGATTTGCATACAGTTTTTAAAAAAATATTTGCATACATTTAAAAGAAACAGAGCAAGAACTTCCAAGTTTTCTAAAGTAAATCATCTAAGAAAAAGGAAGCATTATCTCTTCCCTTATTTTGAATAATGAGACTTTGCCTTATATTTTCCATTTGTATTTACCCTTACACAAGAGAATAGAGAAAAACCAATTTTTGTGTTGTGTGGAAAATAGTTCCATAAAAAGAGGAACAATCTGAGAAATCACAGCAAATTCACCCCAGTGAAAGAGTTACTTAAGGAATTTAAAAAACAGTTTAGCCAATCTCCAATTTGTGGTGTCAATAAAAACTGAGCAGTCATTTTATGGGTATAGGATCATTTGTTGAATATAGTATAGTAATTTACATTTATTCCTGTATGGATTGTCCCATTCCTTGTATTTATTCAAACATGTAATAGTAACAACAGTTAACTAACTAGTTAACTAACATTTGTTGAGAATATAAACTCAATTAATTTGCTCAATCATCTAATGAGGTATGTGCTTTTGTTATTGCAGTAGGTCAGTGCTTAAGAAGATAGACTGTGAAGCTAGGCCACATGGATTTGAATGCTTTAGCTTCACCATTTTTAAATTGTGTGAGCCCGGGAAAGTTCTTTCTCCTCTCAGTGTCGCAGGTTTCTCGTGTAACATGAGGACATAGCATATTGGTAGCTGTGAGAATGAATAAATAAATAAAACAAAACACCTAAAACAGTACCTGGCACATAAAATATGCCATGTACATGATGATAACAGCTATTACGGAGGAAGAAACTAAAGCCACTTGGTTCTGTGTTTCTGGTCTTCTGTGGAGGTTCCTTTAGGTTGAGGAGTAACTTACAGAAGGAGACCTACCCACAGACATTGTTCCTAAGACAATTCTTTTCTTAGCTTTTGTTTTTAAAACATCTAAACTCATTGAAGAGACTTTTACTAAATAGCCAGCAAAGAGAGGAAGCTTGGATTTGGGGAATGGGTTGAGGAGTAGTGTAGAGATACAGAGAGAGATGATTTTGGGTTGGGAGATTGGCAGAGGACTAGTTATTAAGAAAAAGTGGGGAACTACACTCTGATCCCTGGTATCTTCCTTGGGAAGGTCGGGGGCTGGCAGATCTCAGAGAGAAATGGATGCTCAAGTGAGAGTACCTCCATGATCAGGCTCTCCTTTCCAGTGCCTTGATATTAAAACCTCAGGACCTCTGAACTACCCTGATTGGTATGGGCCTCAAGAATAACTGAAATGGGTTTCTCTTCCTGGCTGGCAAGACAGAGGCTCTAAAATAAACCTATATTAATTGAAGTGAATAAAAAATGTGGTATATCTTCTACAACTGAGTTTTTGTACTGAAATGTAAACTTGCTCCCTGAGGAGAACCCCTCCTTGGATTTCAGAGAATGCAATGCCCATCTTCACCAGAGCCCACCTCATTACATACCATTCACAGAAGTGAAGAAGGTTCATTTGGAGACCATGGCTGTGATTGTTAATGAGCTGGTATGTAGAGATGAATGTGGCCTCTCAGAAGTCACTGCTACTTCTACATGTAAGAGTGGGCTGTGACAGCATGAAGTTTGACAGAGTACCACAGAGTATGTTTGATTGGACTTGGGGATGCTTTTCAGAAGGGATCCCCAGGAAGAGGAGAGGCTGACTGTGTTCAAGCTAGATTTTGCTGGTGGTGATGAACTTCCCTATGATTTTCAGGGGAATGTGTAGAAAGGGGGAAGGTATGAATTTTCATGTTTAGGGTCCTATGTTAGGTTTGAAATGTCTTGAAACTAAAACCAGAAACAAAACAAAAACATCCTACCCCGTTTCCTGAGAGTGAATAGGATACAGCAGTAGATGTTGGCAGGTCTCAGGGTATAAAAGATCCCTAACAGTTCCTAGCTTGGACATAGATTATCTTATTGCTGCTGCTTAAGACATAGATTATCTTATTTGGACACAATGTTTTGTGTGTGGGAATGATAACTTACCAAAACTTGAGATTTATAGCAATGTACATTTCATTCAAGGACAAGAGACCTTTGGATCTTGCTCAGGGTAGACAGAAAAGATGCTGTAGCAATGGAAGGCATCTGAGACCAAGAAATTGTAGAACCTGATAAAATGTCTAAAGGCATTTGGGCTCTCAAAGTATACAAGTGACTTTGGCTGAATCTTTGTTAGCTGAGAAGAGGCTTTACTTCTTGCTAAAAACCAAAGTGCATACTAGACAAGCCTCTTAAATACACATCAGAGAGCTGGAGAAAAAGTCATTTGCATTTACACAGATGCTAGAACTTCTGTAAAAGAGAAGACTAACCAGGAAATTTAGACTCAGATACCATTTAGCACAGATCTTGGCAGGAGAAGAGGTCCTGACAGCCACTTTGCAGACTTTTGGGAAGCCAGGTGGTAGCATGCCTGTGTTCTCTAAGCACAAGTTGCTGACTGAAAAAGGGAACTTGATTCTTCACCAGATGGACACACTCTCGATTCTGCCTCAAGATGACAGCCCAGGGCACTTGTGGAGAAACTGTAATTAATGGCACTACTAGGCCATTAAGATTTTAGAAAAATGAAAACATCCCTCTTTTGGCTTTGCTTGTAGAGAACCACATGTATTCATGGTAGGTTGTGCCAATTAAGAAGACAAGTGGGGGAAATTTGGAATATCTGGGAAGTATACACTAGTTCCAGATTGGTTCAGCCAGCCCCTATTTATTTCCTCCATTGGGTCAGGCAACTGAGTCCAAGTAATGGAAAAGAGACATGAATAGTTACCAGATGATGAATGTTGGACAGATAAATGAATGATTGATTCGAAAATCAGCTATCCTCCTGCTCTCTACCCTAACGTTAAACAAAATGAGCAGAAGATGATATTCAACATTTTGTTTTCACTATCTAGGGCACACTTATGTACATTGTAGGGAAGCTGAAAAATACAAAGAACAAAGATTAATCTGAAATGTCACCAGAGAAAAAGAGACAGACTAACTAAAACAAAATGACCATTATCAGGCTGATCTATCACATCAGCAAAAGTAGATGCCAGAAGACATACACAATGAAAAATAGAGAAAAACCAATAAATCCAAAGACTAGTTCTCTGGAAAGACCAATAAAAATTTAACAACTAGTAAAATAGAGCAAGAAAAATAAAGAAGAATGCAAAAATGAACCAGAGAAAAATTGACATAATCACAGAAATTTAAAAAATCACAATAGTATTAATAGCAGTTTGGCTGAATTTTTAAATTATTAATTTAAATATATTTAAATAAAGAAATAACAATATATCCATCATGCCTTAAATTGGACTGGTAGTCAATTTCTACATCCATCCCAAATAAAAAAAAAAAAAGGAACACCAATGCCAGGAAATTTTATGGGCAAATTTCATCAAATTTCTGAGCAATGGATAGCTCCTGCATAATACAAATTATTTCCAGGAGTAAAATAGAGCAAAAGCTACTAAACACATTTTATGAAACTAGTATAACCTTTGTACCAAACAAGAAAAAACCAGTACAAAAATCAGCATATAGCATAGAAATAAAAATCCTAAATATAGCTATGTGTGTTCATGCACACACGAGTGTACATAAACTCAATGAGCAAGGACACTTTATCTTAGAAATACAAGGATGCATTAATATTGGAAAATCCATGCAATTTGTCACATTGATAGTTACTGAAGAAAACGCTGTCAACAGATAGCTAAAGGTTTTGATGAGTTAGTTCATCTTTGCAACTGAAATGATCAACTAGAAGTAGATGAATACTTTCTTAGTCTGATCAACATCTATTTTAAAAATCTATAACAAAACATTTAATGATACAACATTAAAATCATATCTATTATATTCAGGCACAAAATAATTATTACTGCTATCACTCCTATTTAACACTATTGTAAATTCTTTTTTTTTAAGATTTTTATTTTATTATTTTTAGAAAGAGGGGAAGAGAAAGAGGCAGAGAGGGAGAGAGACATCAATGTATGGTTGCCACAGACCTGACTGGAGACCTGGCTTGCAACCTAGTTATGTTGCCCTGGCTGGGAATCAAACCTGCGACCTTTGGGTTCACAGGCCGGCACCTTATCCACTGTGCTACCAGCCAGGGCTGCACTACTGTAAATTCTAAATGAAACACTATAAGAAAAAGAAGATATACTAAAATTGAAAAAAAAAGGAGAGACAAAACAGTCATTGTTTGCCGATGGTTCAGATTTCCTCATAGAAGAACAAAGAGAATCACAGACAAATGAAACTGAAAAGGAAATTCAGCAAGGTTGACAAACATAAGTCAACATAGGAAAACCAATAGTGTTTCTATACACCAGCAATAATCAATTAAAAATATAATAGAGAAGAAATGATCCAGTGTTACAATAGTTTAAAGTGTACTTCCTTGGTGTAAAACCAAAAACATGTAAGAAAAGTCTATAAAGGAGAAAGCATATGCTATTTTCAAAGAGCATAAAAGTCCTGAGCAGTGGAGGATTAGCCATATTCATTAATGAGATCATTCAACACTGTAAAATAAAAATTCTCCTGCAAATTAATTTCTAAATTCAAAGGCATTCTAGTCAAAATCTGTAAGAAAATTTTGACAATAGGTGAACAGATTTTAAAATTCATATTGAGGACTAAAAGTCATTCTTCCATACGTTATGATTTAGGACAAAGACATATTAGTAATATTGATGCTAATCAATGCAACAGAATAAAGGGCTCAGAAAAATATCTGGATACATTTGTGAATGATGAGGTCAGCATTACAGCTAAGTGGGGAAACAGGCTTACATTGTATTAAAAATAAAATATTTGTACCTCACCATACTAAAACTAAATATACTTAATTATGTAAATGTTAAAAATAAATTTTATAACTACAGTAAGAAAATATAAAATATACTTTGTGATATTATGGATCTTTTAAATGTGACATAAGATACAAACTTAAAGAAAATGATTGATAGCCATACCAAAAAATTTAAACATTTGTATAAAAGACGGCATAAGGACAGTTAAAAGAGAAATAAAGAAGCTGTTCATGACATTCATTTAAATAGTACTTAGCATGAGGCATACAAAGAAAATCAAATTCATGAGACATGATAGAAAATTGCAGAAGGAGGAAATGGAATGTCCAAGAAGAAACAAAAGATGAGATGCTCAACTCACAAGCAATCTGAAGAAAAACAAAACAGAACAATCATTTATCAGATTTTGAAAAAAAAATTAACCTGATATTAGTCAGGAACTAGTATGGAAGAACCATGGACATGGACAACAAGTGGGATTGACTTTGGCAGGGAGTGCGTGGGTGGGGAAGGGGACAGAAGGGAGGAAAAAGGGGATGGATGTAATACATCAATAATAAAATTAAATTAAAAAATTACCTTCATAAATGTTTGTGAGAATGTGTGTAGAATTATAAATAAGAGCAAACTGACAGCTGGCTGATGCTAAAAATTTACCTTTTCAATAGAGGCAACTACTGTCATATGAATTAAAATGAAATACTGGATGGATTCAAGTACTATATGGATTTAATTCCTGTAAGTGAGGAGCATAGGTTAGAAAAAAAGGGAAATTGAACTGTGGAGAGATACAAAAAGGAGATCAGCTCTATCTATAATATTTTATTTTGTTAAAAACAAAACTTGAATCAAATGTTTACATTTATTAATTCTTGGTGGCTAATATATGGTGTCCATATTAGCATCTTAGGTTTTTCAGTTTCCTGTATATTTAAAATTCACACGCACACTGTGATAATTTGTGATTCAAATGGAACTCACTGGACCTTTTGAATAGGATAAAGGACAAAATAGGATTTAGATTGGGAACCCAGTTCTAGGTTAAGGTTGAGTTGAGGTAAGCAACAATAAAGGAATCAAGAAATGGAGAGACTATGAGAGAGGGAGAGAGAAAGAGGGAGAGAGAACATTTCAGCTGGGATATAAAGTGGTGAGGTGACTGAGGGGAAAGGCACAAGAAAGTACCATGGACCAAGGTCCATGTAGTACTTGAGAATAACGATAAAATTGAGTAAAAAAGAGAGTCATAAAATCATAAATGCATCTTGTCTTTTATCTAATAGGCTACTGGGGGTAAAACATTTCTGAAGTAATAGGTGAAAAACGTCATCTCTTAGGAAAAGTTACTCTGATGGGAGTTATGAGCTGGTATGACTAAGGTTAACCCACTCCTACTTGCCTTAAAAACAAAGTCCGAGCACAACAGGCACTTTCGCTCCATTAGTCCTCAATTTCCTTGAAGCCCTTCCATAGGAAAGGATCCAAGGAAGACAGGACCTTCTATATCCTGTCTGCCACTCTTCCATCCAAATAATCACAGAATTTAGCAGTTCAGAAACATTTTTCACAGACACTAGTCACTGTATTAGATTGTTCATCTATACAGTGGCATTTTCAATAAGGGCACAATTCTTCCTGTCTGAAAAGTTTCATGAAGAATAATTTTGCTATGAGCTGGGATAGATTCATTGCTGTCTATCGTATTTCCTCAGGGAAAAAAAGAAAGAAGGAAAAGAAGGATGCAAAGATTCTGCATCCTCAGCACAGGCAAATACCACATTATTTCTACCGAATGCTTTCAACAATTCTCGTTGTGGTTTTTTAAAGTAAAGTGGAAAAAGAAAATCAAGGGGGGAAAAGACTCTTTAAAATGTATGATTCAAAGGGACTGATATTCCACATAGTATTATTTCTTATTGCTGCCCTGTGGGTAGTTGAAAAATGATTAAAGATTAAATTTAAAATTATCTATAGCTCCATGCAGAGGAGAAAATAACATTTTTCCACCTGAAATTTAGAATAGCTAAAACAGGTTTTCAAAAAAACACTGTTTCAGGATTTAGGACACTTGGAGTGTGGGTTCAGCTCAGAGTATAGATTCAACTCCAACAAGATTTTGCTGGTGGTCCAAAATGGGAAAATATAATTTATGTTCTCACTGTAACTGTGAAGATAGGATGATAATTATTTACCACTAGATTTATTATAAACTTTCAAATATTGTTTGAAGGCCCTTTTTTAGTTTACAATCTTGGGAAATTTTACACAATAAAATAAAAGAATTGGACATAGAGGGAATAATAGTGTAATAAGAGAAAAAGTCTCTGGGCCTATTTTTTAAGATTTATTTATTTTTAGAAAAAAGAGAAGGGAAGAAGAAAGAGAAGCATTGATCGGTTGCCTCTCGCATACCCCTAACTGCGGACCAGGCTTGCCACCCAGGCATTTGCCCTGAACAGGAATTGAACCAGCAACCCTTTGCTTTGTGAGACAACGCACAACCCACGGAGCCACACCAGTCAGGGCAAAGTCAGGTTTCACTGCAACATGTAAGTCCTCCTGATACCCCCAAAAGGATTCAAGCAGCTCAACTACAATTGCATATTTATGTACATTATTGGTAAATATATATATATATACTCCACTGCATGCCCTTTCGATGCAGTGCCAGCATATAATGTAATTGTATACAATGATATCCACCATATGAACTAAACTATATTATAGGTTAAGTGGGATGGTAATGGCATGAAATGAAAATAAAAATCTCCTTGCACAAATCAAAGAATGATGGAAAGCACTTCATTTCTTCCTCATAAAAGGTTTCTCACTAAAGGAGAATTCCAAGATGATGGAACTAAATACCATCCACTGTGGTGGTAGAAGAGAATAACAGAAATTCAATTTACTTGTATTTTTGATCTCATGCTTTTAATTTCTATGTTTTATTTTTTTATAATTCACATAAAATTAATACATATAGTGACATGTGTTTATATGATAAATAAATACATAAAGCAACAACACCATTTTGTATTGTAGGGGAGAGAAAAAATCCCCTCTTCCTTTCTAAATCTTGGCTAAAACCACTGCTCCCTCTCCCTGTAATAGAAAGATTAACAGGAGAATAACAAACAAGTTTAAATAATAAGAATATCTCCTCTTTACATGGGAGAGACCCAGGAAAACTGAGTAAACCCAAAATGACCCAAGCCACCACCTTAAATACCATCTCCGGCTAAAAACAAAAGAAAAATATTGGGGAGGGTGAGAGTAAGTTATGGAAGATTATCAAAAAAAAGTACAGTAAATAATGCAGATTATTTAAATTAAATAATTTAATCTGTATTAAATCTGTAATGCAGATTTAAGTCCTTGCCCTCTCCATTAAGAGTTTCTAGACATGCATCACACTGCTCTTCCTGGCACAGAGATAGGCTCTTCTCTCACAAACAAAAATTCACCTTATAAATGTAAATGTCTCTTACAAAAGGGTAACTCCTACTAGGTTTTCAGAGCTTTTCTTACTTATTTCTGCTGCTTTTTAAAAATAGCCACCTCAAGATAATTCTCATGCTAAAGTAGCATATTTGGTTTTGTAAATGCTGCTTCCCTTCAATGTTTTTTTATCATATTTTCTCAACCATTTTTCTAATTGTTTCCTCTGCCTCTAGTCTTATTCAGATCCCTCCAATCCTTTATCTACATTGCCACCAAAGACATCATTCTAAAGTGTACATCTGATTTTGCTATTCTACTTAAAATCTATTCAAAGTCTCCTTGTTGCCTGAAGGAAAAAAGCCGTAAGGAATGTCCTAATTAGTCAGTGCCTACTTTTCAGGTTTATTTCTCAACGTAGCCCCTTGATACTCTTTACTCAGATTGCACTGAACTATGTCAACTCATGTTAAATTTGTTCAGATCACAGTTTATCTGTAATAGTATTTTAAATTGGAGGTTTGAACTGAGTCACCGCAATTGGCATGGAATTCCAAAGCGATATTACAGAATTCAAAGCAGATTTTCACATATGGAACATCTTTAGAACCACTTAGACATCACTTTTAGGTAAGATTTTTTGGGTAAACAGACTGTGGAATGAGTGGTTATGTGCAGCAAGCTCACAGAGAGTATTCTAGGAAGATGTACTCGTAGGGAAGTAAGGAAGGCAAGGTTGAACAGAATGAGAATATGTTCTCTGCTGCTTTGCAAAGGAGGCCTTAGAGAATATTCCAGAAATCTCTAGAGCTTGGATGGGCAGCTTTTTAGAGTTGTACCAAATGGAAGAAAGGGGTTTGGGCCTTCGAACCCTCTCACATCAGCCAATCATTCCAGAGATCACCTGCTGGAAAGGTAGTCGGGCTGAGGAGGCAATGCTCTTTGAGAGGCTGAGTTGTAAGACATCAATAGAAGATATTCCCATTGCCGGCAGTAAAGAGGGGATCTAGGTGGATCATACACTACCTACTAGAAAGTTCTAAAGTCCAAATAAAGATGTTAAAAGTTCAAGTGAAGAGAGGTAAGGAAAGTACTTGTGAGTTATTTTTTGTGCTCAAAAGGAGAAAAATGTTGAAGTTGCACTCTTACTTCAAGCATACAAAAGGAAACTTCAAAACCAATAAAAAACCTGGAGTAGGTCTATGGAACTTTGAGAAACACAGTGATTAATAGTGTGGCTTTTAACAAGTCATGTAATTTCTTTGACCTTCTGTTTCCTTACCTGTAAAACAGCTACAAAAATATTTACTTTATTGGTGGTGGTAAAGACCAACTAAGAGACTGGATCTAATTAATTTAGCACAGAACCTGACAGAATAATTTATTGATCAACATTAGTTCCCTTTACATTATCTCCTTCTAATCTTTGCTCAAATTGCACATTCTTTAATGGGGTCATAAATGAACATTATTTTAAAAATTATAACTCCCTACTCCTCATGCCAACTTTTTTTTCATACTTCACCAATTTATTGTCCTCCATTGTACCCATCATCTAACATACAATATATATTTACTTATCTTTTGGTTATTTGACTACTTCCACTAAAATGTCACCTTGTTGAGAGCAGAAACTTGATGTTACTTGTTCTCTGCTGTATTCCCAGTGCTTAGAACAGGGCCTACCACATAATAGGTACTCAGGAAATATTTGTTGAATTACTAAATGAATGAATATAGGACACTATTGAGGGAAACAATTAATTTGCACTTTAACCAAGCCTACTTTATATTAAACCAAATTAGTACTTAATCTGAGAGCATTCAACACAGGAATTAGGACTATAATGGACATATATTGAAAGGTTTAAAAAGTTACGGTTGACAGGACATTAATACTGTGAATTAACTTCACGTTTTAGATTTGACAGGCATAGCAGCTCTCTAAGACTAACAACAAAGTCACTGAAGAGTTAAGAGATCGTACCATTTGTATCAGCATGGAACAGGCTTACCTTCATGGAGAAAGTCCAAGGTGAGAACTTGTTATCAAATGAAGCAGACTACAGAGACAACCCAAGGAAGTTTAAAATCCACATTGTATTAGACTTACTTTGACTCTGACAAGCTATGGATATTATTCAAAACCAAATATGACAAAGTATCTTCTGATATTAGAGGCAGATAGTATTTAGAATGCAACTGTGGTGCACTAGACACTTTTGTACATATGTTAACACAACAATCTTATAATGAAGGTAATATTATAACTCTCCCTTTATAGATGAAAACATTTGAGACTCAGAGAGGCGAACACAATAAAGCCACCCAACCCAGAAGTGTTATTGATAATATGCACTTGTGTCTTTCACACAGAAGCCATTGCTTTCTCCAATCCTCAAGCATACAAAAGGAAACTTCAAAACCAATAAAAAACCTGAAGTAGGTTTTATTAGCCAGTTGTTAAACATTTCCTGACATACAATTAGATAATGCTATACCAGCTGTTTTCACCCACAACATTATGTTAGTTGCTTACTGTCTACCCTCACTCCACACGTCTGAATTTCAGGACCTGCTTACAGCCATCTTCACTGAAGCCTTGAACAGAATACAAGGCAAATGAGAAATATGAGGGTGTGGATCATTCCATGACCTCAAAATAAGCCCTGGCTTATTTTGGTCCTATGAGGTCCAGTCTATATGGTCATCTTTGGAGTGGATGATATTAGGCATATTTCACTTTAAGGGTTAATAGACATGTACACATACACATACAGAAGACTCAATTGACCACTAAATCAATCTGAATAATAATCTAAAATCTTTATAAATTTAAATTTTGTGTGAAAAAGTTTATAGTTGAATAAATTATAAACTTTATCAACTACTTAATAGGTATATATTTGGAGAATGAATTGATGCAGTTCTGACATAATAAATACATATGTAAAATAAAATTCAAAACAGTTTAAAGAGGAGGTATACTCCAATATTTTTGAAGAGATTGGAAACAATGCACAAAAATATTTTGTGCCGCTAAAATGTTCTTTTGGCACAAAGAAATATCCAGAGGAGAGAGAAATTTATATCTTAGAATTAATTACAATGAATGGACCTGGGCAGGAGTAAATTATGCAAAATATATTTAATTTTTTAAAAAAATTTTAGAGAGTGGGGAAGGGAGAGAGGCAGAGAGGGAGAGAGACATCAATGTATGGGTGCCTTTCACCTGCCTCCAGCCATGGACCTGGCTGGAGACCTGGCTTGAAACCTGGTTATGTGCCCTGGCTGGGAATCGAACCAGCAACCTTTGGGTATGCAGGCGGGCACCAATTCACTATGCCACCAGCCAGGGCTTGCAAAATATATTTTAAATAAATGTTAAGAATTTGGGATAGATTGCATGGATCCCCAAATAATCAAAGGCAAATTCAAAAGGTTAAATTTGGTATTCATTCTGGACACCCAATTGTGTATGCAGGCATACCTCATTTTATTTCACTTGGCTTCATTGCACTTCATAGATATTATTAAGTTTTCTAACAAATCAAAGGCAAGATATTATAACTCCATTAGCAAAAAGATTATGGCTCATTTTATTGTGATATTTGCTTTATTGCAATGTTCTGGAACCAAACCTAAAATATTTTTGAGATACACCTGTATTGCTATTAGAATCTGCACAGAAAACTGACAAGAGAGAATAATTCAAACATACTGAAGACAACTCTTGAAGTTTACATGTGCAATAAGTTCTCTTTTTCTTGTGTAAATTTAATAGTTAAATATACATATGGAGCCAGATTACTTTGGTTTAAAATCTTTTTTTTCAACATTCCTACTAGCTTGGTGACCTTGGGCAAGTTATTTGAAATATCCATGCCTAAGGTTCCTTACGTGTAAGTATAATATTACTACTTATATCATAGAGTTGTAAAACTAAAATGAATAGTTGTACAAGGGCTTAAGATGCTCAACACATAAAAACTTTCAGTATATGAGTATATACTGAGTATAAGAATTATTACTATTGCTATTAAGCAGTATAATTTATTGAGCATATCATGTATAAAATGCTCTTTATAACATTATCTTCCATAATTTTTACAACCATGATGAGGCAACTATTATTATTTTTAAAGATTTTATTTATTATTATTTTTAGAGAGAGGGGGAGGGAGGGAGGCAGAGAGGGAGAGAAATATTAATGTATGGTTGCCTTTCACCTGCCTCCAGCTATGGATCTGGCTGGAGACCTGGCTTGCAACCTGGGTATGTGCCCTAGCTGGGAATCGAAGCAACTATTATTTAAACTGACATTATTAATAAGTTTTCTGTGGCCCCATGGCTAGTAAGTTAGCAAGTCAGTCAAGGATTTATATAAATATCTTCCTAACATCAAAAGCCCATTCTTTTCTTATTGAGTATTTTTTTTTCAAAATACAAATGCAAATTGGCAGTTTCTGTGAAATGCTTACTGATTCAGAATCTCTGAATAGACTCTGTAAAATCTTTCTTTTTGACTGGTTCTCCAGGTGATGCCTATGCACAGTAATGGGTGACTAACCATGCATTGTGCCATGTAGACTAAATTAATTAACTATACCACTGGAACATTTTATCATCAACACCAAATGTGAAAAGTCTAGCCGATAAGGCTCCTGCAATATTAACCAATGGACAATCTATTATTTTTTCAGTTCTCAAGGAAGTTATTCTTACAATCATTTAGATAAAAATATTGCAGCTATCAGGTCATAATTAAAAACCTATTTGCACCCTGGCTGGTGGCACAGTGGATAAGGCGCCAGCCTGCGAATCCAAAGGTTACTAGTTCGATTCCCCAGCCAGGGCACATAACCAGGTTGCAAGCCAGGTCTGCAGCCAGGTCCGTAGATGGAAGCAGGTGAAAGGCACCCATACATTGATGTCTCTCTCCCTCTCTGCCTCTCTCCCTGACTCTCTCTCCAAAATAATAAATAAAATCTTTAAAAAATCTATTTGCTCATTATAAATTAACAGTAATTTTCTTCTTTTCAAAAAAGGCAGGTTGACATTCAGTTCCATCTAATAATATGATTTTCATTTTGTTTGATGACATAGTAAAGATGGGTTGTTTATTACACCACAGAAAAATAAGTCTTATTAAAATTTGGGCTACTTCTATGTCAGTGTAGTGAATGTCAGTGTAACTAGTACTTTGTGAAACTACCATAGCTAAAATATCAAACCTGATATGTGTGTGTGTATAATATTTGGGAGAGAAGAATTTAAAAAAATAAATTGTTCTTCATGTCACTTCCAAATATAATCATTGTTATTTGTGTAATGTTTAAGTATATTTATTTCCTAGTTTTTTACACATTTTAACAGTCATCATTGTGTTTTATATACAATTTTATAGTATGCTTTTTCACTTATATTTATTTTTCGGTCAAAGTCTTCATAGACATTTTTCAGTGGCTAATAACTATTAGGTATATATGTAATAACTATAAGGTATATATGTAAACTATAAGGTATATAATATACTCAATTATTATGTAATAATAGTGTACTTACATTTTCTTCAATTATTTTATTATTATCAATTGTACCATCTAGAATGAAGGATGAACACGTGCAATGCCAAATTGTTAACAATGGTTATCTTTGCCTAGTGTAGTTACGAGTGCTTATGTTTTACTGAGATTCTCAAAATTCCTACAATGAACATATATAAATTTTAACAGAGAAAATCTTATTCAAAATAAAATTAATTGTATAATAGCAGATGATTACAGCTGAGAGAACTGCAAATCTCAGACTATTGTAAGAAGTCTTAGGGAAATCCACAGATGACAGAGGAGGCAAAAGCACCCACTCTACAGTAAAATTTTAGACTCTGATATCACAGCTACAATAAACAACACACAGTCTAACACCTACCCAGATAAACAGAAAACCTCATACTAAGGCCTATTTATCATAAGGCCGTTTATTTGATACATCATGTATGACTTTCAACAACAACAAAAAATATAAGATGTGCCAAAATGCAAAAATAACACATTCTAATGAACAAAAGAAAGCATCATAAGTAGACTTAGATATGGCAGAAATGTGGGAGTTATCAAACCAGGAATTAAGAATTACTATGATTGATGTGTCCAGGGCTTTAATGGAAAAAATGCACAACATGCAAGGACAGATGGGTAGTAGTAGTAGAGAAACTGAAACCCTTAAAAAAATAAAAAGGAAATGTTAGAATTCAAAATCTCTGTAACAAAAATATTAAAATGCCTTTGATAGGCTCGTTAGGTTGGATATAGCCAAGGAAAGAAACAGTAAGCTTAAAGATATATCATGGAAACTTTCCTAAAAAATTTTAATGGGACAAAATATCCATACAAATATCCTTATAAGAGGATAACATACACATAATGGGAATACCAGAAGGAAAGGAGAAACACAATAAGCAAGTAAAGTAATAATGGCTGAGACTTTTTCCCCCAAATTAATAATAGACAGCAAATTACATATCCAGAAAGCTCAGAGAACAGTAAGGATGACATTTTAAAAGATTCTATAGCTAGATAAATCATAATTCAAACTAAAGAAAACCAAAGACAAAAAAACATTGTATGAAATCAGAGGGCGGAGGGAAACTTATGTTACCTATAGAGGAACAAGGATAAAAATCACATCAGGCTTCTTTACAAATATCATGCAAGCAATAGGAAAGGCAAATGAAATATATAAAGTGCTGAAAGGGAAAACAAAACCCACCAACCTCGAATTATGTATCCAGTTAACATATCCTTCAAGAGTAAAGGAGAAATAAAAACTTTCTACAACAAAAAGTAAATTGATAAAATTTGTCACCAGTGTACCTGCCATACGAAAGATGTTAAAGAAGTTATTCAGAGAGAAATAAAGTTATATACGTCAGAAACTGGTATCTACCTGGAGAAAGGAAGAGCATTAGAGAAGGAATAAATAAAGGTAAAATAAACAACTTTATTTTTCTTATTCAGAATAATAATAGTAACAATGTTTTAGATGAGTGTAACTCATGGGTAAGTAAAGTGAATAACATCAAGATTATAAGGACAGCCTGGCTGATGTGGCCCAGTGGATTGAGTGACAGCCTGTGAACCGAAAAGTTTCCAGTTTGATTCCCAGTCAGGGCACATGCCTGGATTGCAGGCCAAGTCTCCAGTTGGAGGCATGCACGTTGAAGTTTCTTGCCCTCTCTTTCTCTCTCCTTTCCCTTCTCTCTAAAGATAAATCAGTGAAACCTAATAAAAGAAGATTATGAAAAACAGAAGACAGGAATCAAGGATATTCTATTATAAGGTATCTACACTACATGGGAATAAGTGGTATAGAGTTGATAATGGACTTAGATTAGTTGTAAATGTATACTGTAATCTAGGATAGCACTAAAAATATAGACTAAGTAAAATTAATATGCTAAGAGAGACTATGGAACCATATAAAATGTTAAATGAAAGCAAGGGTCAGAAAAAGAGAAACAGAGCATAAGGCAGTGAATAAAAAACAATTACCAATAGAGACATGAGGTCTGTCCAAAAAGTATCAAGCCAGTGTCATATAATTAAAACCATTTGCATGGCCTTATATAAATAAAACTATATCAATAACCACTACAAATATCAATGGTCTAAATGAACCAACTTAAAAGACAGAGAATGTCAGAGTGGGTCAAAAACAATCCAACTAGAAGCTTCTCTCAAGAAACCCACTTTAAATATAAGAGTACTGATAGATTTCAATATAGGGATAGAGAAAGATACCATATTATTGCACTAACTAAAAGAAGTTGTAATAGCCATATTAATTTTAGACAAAGAACACTTCTGATCAAGGAAAATTATCAAGGGTACATATGAGAATTACATAATAATAAGGTCAATTATCTAAGAAGACATAGAAATCCTTAATGTATATGCACCAACAGTTGGGTGTCAAGATGCCAATATATATGAAGCAGAAACTGATAGATGTGCAGGAAGAAATAGATTAATCTACTTTTAAAGTTTCAGAGTGCAACACTTCTCTCTCAGTAACTCATAGTGCTAGAAGGAAGGAAATAAGTATGGATCTAGTTGAACCCAACTGCATCATCAATCATCTGGATGTAATCGACATTTATAGACTGCTTTATTCAACAACAGCATAATACACATTCTTCTCAAATGCATTCAAACATGTATCAAGACAGACAATATTTTGGGCTCTAAAGTTCACCTTAACAAATTTTTTAAAACAGAAACCATATAAAGAGTGCCCTGAGACAACAATGAAATTAAACTAGAAATCAATAACAAAGATTTCCCAAAATACTTGCAGATTAAACAACATAATTCTAAATGGCACATAAATCAAAGAAGTCTCAAGAGAAAAATAAAAATGTTTGAACTAAATTAAAATGAAAATACAACTCATCAAAATTGGTACAATGCAATGAAAGTATGCTTAAATAGAAATTTAATGCATTAAGTCCATATATAAGAAAAGAAGAAAGCTCTAAAATCAACAACCTACACTTCTACCTTAGTAAACTAGAAAAAAAGGGGGTAAATTAAATCTGAAGAAATTACCAGGTTGCAAGCCAGGTCTCCAGCCAGGTCTGTAGCTGGAGGCAACCATACATTGATCTCTCTCTCTCTCTCTCTCAAAATAAAATCTTAAAAAAAAATAAATCTGAATAAATTAATAATCTAAGCTTCTACCTTAGTAAAGTAGAAAAAGAGGGGTAAATTTAATCCAAAGTAATCAGAAGAAATTAAATAATAAATATTAGAGCAACAATCAATGAAATTTAAAACAGGAAAACAATATAGAAATTTAAGAAAACCAAAAGCTGCTTCTTTGAAAGGTAAGTAAAATTGATAAATCTCTGTCCAGTCTAAGAAAAAGAGAGGAAATACCAATGATTAATATCAGGAATGAAACGGGCCTATACCACCGATCCCTTGGACATTAAAAGAATAATAAAGGAATAATAAGAACACATATATGCCAATAGATTTGATAACCAGATGAAATGGACAAATTTTTTGAAAGATACAAAATACTAAATGTCACAGAAGGAAAATCAGCTCATCTGCAATGCCTATGTCTATTAAAGAAATCAAAAAAAAAAGAAATCAAATCGATAGTTAATATCCATCCTAAAAAGAAAGCAGGAGGCTCAGATGGCTTCACGAGTGAATTTTAACAAACATTTAAGGAAGAAATTATAGCAATTCTCCACAATCTGTTCCCAAAAAATAAAAGCAGAAGGAACACTTCCCAACTGACTCTATTAAGCCAGCATTACCCTAATACCAAAAGAAGACAAACAGATTAAAAGAAAGATAAACAGGCCAATGTCTTTTATGAACATAAATGCAAAATCCTCAACACAATATTAGTAAATCAAATCCAACAATGTATAAAAAGAATTACAAACCATAACTAACTGGGATTTATCTGATATGCACAGCTGGTTCAACATACCAAGTAATGTAATCCATCGCATCAACAGGCTAAATAAGAAAAGGCGTATAATCGTATCAATAAATTAATAAAAAGCACTTCAAAAATTAACAGCCATTCAGGATCAAAATTCTCAGCAAACTTCATGGAGAAATTCCTTAATTTAATACAGAGCACCTACAAAAAAATCTGTACAGTTAACATCATACTTAATAGTGAGAAGCTAGGTATTTTCCCCCTAGGATTTGGAACAAGGTAGTATGTCCCTTGTTACCACTCCTATTCTACACTGTACTGGAAGTTTTAACTAACGCAGTGAGACTAGACAGGGAAGTAAATGGTCAAAGAAAAATCCTAAATAATCCACAACAATAGCAACAACAAAAACTCCTGGGACTCATAAGCAATTATAGCAAGGTGGCAGAATATGGGTGAACATGTATAAGTCAGTTGCTCTTCTATATGGCAGGATGAACTATGGGAATTAGAAATTAAAAACATAAAACTATTGCTCTGACCAGTGTGGTTCAGTTGCTTGGGCATCATTATACAAAGTGTAAGGCTGCTGGTCCAATTCCTGGTCAGAGCACATACCTGGGTGGTGGGTTTGGTCCCTGGTCAGGGCACATCCAAGAGGGAACTGAATGATGTTTCTCTCTCACATCAACATTTCTCTCTCTCTGTTTTGCCCTCCCTTCCCCTTTCTCTAAAAATAAATTTTAAAAAAATTTTAAATTAAAAATAAAAGCAAAACAACTTATATGAATGTGAATGAAACACAATAAATCTAACAAAATGTGTACAAGGTCTATATAAAGAAAACTACAAAAGTCTTACAAAAGAAATTAAAGATCTAAATAAATGGGGAAATATCCTATATCCATATAGGGAGATTCAATATTGTTAAAATGCTGATTTTTGCCAAATGATCTGTAGATTCAATGAAAACCCAGTGAAAGTCTCAGCAACTTACTTGTGGATATGAACTGATTCTAACGTTTGTATGAAATGGCAAAAGACTCAGAATAGCCCACACAATATTGAACAAGATCAAGTTGGAAGACTAATGCAATCTGACCTCAAGATTTACTATGAAGCTATAGTAATCTCGATACAGTATGGCATTTATAAAATAATAGAGAAATAGACTCAAAACAAATATAGTGACCCAATCTTTGACAAAGAAGCCATCAATTCAGTGAAAGAAAGGTTTTTTTTTTTTTTCAACAAATGGTGCTGGAATATGGATAAAAAATTAGTCCAGACACAAACCTTATGTATACCTCTTACACTTTTCATAAGAGTTAACACAAAATGGATCGTAGGCCTAAATACAAAACATAAAACTTTAAAAATTCTAGAAGACAATGTAGGAGAAAAAAATGGGGGAAAAAACCCCCAGATGTAATTGGTTTGGCAATGAATTTTTTAATATAATGCCAAAAGCAAGATCCATAAAAGAAAAATATATAATAAGTTGGACTTCATTAAAACTAGAATCCTCTGCTCTGGGAAAGACATTGTTAAGAGAATGAAATGAAAATCCACAGATTGCAATAAAATATTCCCAAAACACATAACTAATAAAAGGTTTGCATACAAAATATTTAAAGTACTCTTAAAATTTACCAGTAAGAAAACAAACAACCTAGTTAAAATGTGTGTAAAAGATCTGAATAGACACCTTAACAAAGAGATACACAGTTGACAAATATGTCATGTAAAGATACTGAACACCATATTTTAGGAATTTGCAAGGTAAAACAATGAGATTACACTATCCACCTATTAGATTGGTTAAATTCCAAAACAATGACAACAAAAATGCTGGTGAGGATGTAGAGCAAAAAGAATTTCATTCATTACTGGTGGGAATGCAAAATGGTACAGTCAGTTTGGAAGACCATTTGACAGTACTTACAAAACTAAACATAGTCTTACCATAAAATATAACATTTGTACTCTTAGGTACTTACTCCAATTCACTTAAAAAGTTACATGAAAACAAAAACCTGCATACAAATATTTATAGCAGCCTTATTCATAATTGCTAAAAATTGGTGGCAGCCAAGGTATCCTTCTATAGGCAAAGAGCTAAAGAAACTGTGGTAGGTACATCAATACAATGGAATGGTATCCAGAAATAAAATAGAATGAGCTATTAAGTCACAAAAATGAATGGGAAAACATTAAAAACATATTGCTAAATGAAAAGAAAAAGCCAATCTGAATTAGGTACAGTACTATTTCCACTATTTAACATTCTGTAATGGCAAAATTGTATAGACATAAGAAATATCAGTGGCCGTCAGGAGCTTAGGGGTAAGAGGGGAAGTGATAAGTAAGGGAAGCACAGGAACTTTGCAACAGTGAAACTGTTTTACAGTGAAACAGTTTTGTATGAGACCAAAATGGTGAAAATATGACATTATGAATTTGCCAAAACCAATAGAACTGCACAACACCAAGTGTGGACCCTAATGTAATTATGCATTGGTAAATAATGATATGTCAATATTGGCTCATCAATTGTAACTAATATACTATACAAATGCACAATGTTAATAATAGAGGGAACTGTGGGGGGGTGGTAGAGGCAATATATGGGAACATTGCACTTTTGTTTGATTTTTCTATAAACCTAAAACATTCTAATAAATAAACTTTATTATTTAAAAGAAAAGAAAATGAGTAAAAGTGCACTGAATATCGCTGTATAATAATCTTGGACTGCACTTCTATTTTCATAGGACAGAATTCCATAAGTGAATTCAGTGAATATGGAGTATGACTATATTTAAGAAGCTCCTTATAGCTGAATCAATTTCCCAAGTGTTTTACTAATTCTCACACTAGGGACTACTGTTACATCTCAGCCTCTAGTAAAGAATTTTACATTTATCAGGCTGGCTTTTCATTAATCCTGGCAAGTCAACTCACAAAAGAGTATATGTTGGTCATGAGAAAGGAAAGTTATGAAGATACAAGATAGATTCGCAAAAGGCATCACTCTCATAGGAAAGAAAGAATAGTAACAATTTGTCATTTCCTGATTGTTAAGCATCCAAGTGTCAGTTTTATCATATAGCTGTAGCAAGACTCTGACTGATTGTAGTCTTTTCTTTGTAAATTAAGTTTATCATTTAAACCCCCCCCATAACATTATACATATAAAACAGTAGACCCTTATTGTGTTTATCAGTTTGTTGATTTCATTGCTAAATGGTAGTATAACATACAGTTCCTTTATCCTTTTACCAGTTGATGGACATTTGTACTGTTTCCCACTTGGGGCTATTATGAATAAAGCTGCTATAAATATTTGCATACAAGTCTTTGTTAATGAATCTCAAAAGGGTTACACTAAGTGAAAATTCAGACACAAACTGTGACATACTGTAAAATTTCATTTCCATGATAGTATAGAAGAGGCAAACTCACAGTGTCAGAAATTAGATCAGTAGGAAAGATATAGCCTGGAAAGAAGCACAAGGAGTTTTTTGGGGGTAATGAAAATATTCTGTATCTTGATTTTGGTGGTGGTTACATGATCATTAACTTGTTAGTGTTTGTGAAATTGTATACTCAAAATTCATGAAATTTATTGTGCATAAATTGTATCTTAATAAAACCAAGCCGAAAGAGAGAGAGAGAGAGAGAGAGAGAGAGAGAGAGAGAGAGAGAGAAGAAAAGGACAATTATTAATTTTCAAGGATAATACAGTCTCAACTTATCAAGTGCCTCACAGTTTGGAAGGCAGCTTCTCCCACACTCATGCTAGTTCATTGTATTATACAGAGAAGTGTTAGTTGTTTCTCTTTATCTCCTTAATACCTTCTCTTGTAGAATTTCTTTTAACTGACTGGGAATGGGAAATAATGTGGTTGCTGAGCCATGCACTTTCTTCATGGCCTTTCCCTCAACTACAGAAAGATACAGCTGAAGCTTTCAAAACAATGTTTATAATGACTAAATTCTAAGTCAAGGATGATTCTAATTTGCCGTCTCCATCTGGCAGGACTGAAGGGGATGGTTTTATTCTCTCAATTGCATAATGTTTATGGTTATATCCACAGTGCCTATCATAGTGCCTGGCATAGTACATGTTCCATAAATATTTATTGACTGAAAGAAATATAGTTAAATCATTCATTCTGTTCTAAAGTGTTCTATTGAAAAAATTTTAAGCGTGAAGAGAAAACCTCCTTAACTACAATACAATCTATCGTCATGGACTACTAGCCTCTTTAGAAATTGTAGTACATGGCACAGTTCTTCAGCCAGATACCTTCAACAAAACCACCAAGCCACTCTTTTTTCTATTTGCTGGAAGTGGGGCTAGTAAGGCTCATAGCTGAGTCCCTCCCTGGGAATTGCCCTTGCCCCAAAGAAGCAACTTTGCACAGTTACATTCCCATTCTTGCAGAAGCCTGCATCTAATTACTGATTAGTGTGTAAGGACAAAGGCCTGACCCCTTTGTCTCAATTCAGAACAATTCTGAGAGACAATTCCAGGTCCAGAGATTCCCATTGGAAAGCCTGAAGTACAGTCATATCAATGTAAGAAAGGAAGTAGCAATTTTGAGAAGCTCAGTGTGGCTGTATTAGTTTCACATTTCTGAGTAATAAATTAACATAAATGTAGTGCTTAAAACAACATGCATTTATTTTATCCCAGTTTCCATGGATCCGAAATCAACTAGGTCCTTTGTTTCAGGATCTCTCACAGGCTACAATCAAGGTGTCAGCCAGGCAGGAAGAAGCACTCACTCCTTCCTGGAATTCAGGATTCTCTTCCAAACTTGTGTGGTTGTTGGCAGAATTCATGCTTTTGTAGAACTGAGATCTCTAGGCTCCTTATGATATGGACAACTAGAGGCCATCCTGAGGTTTAGAGTAAGTTTGTCAATACCCATAAAATATGTTGCTGGGATTTTGAGTAGGATTGTATTGAATCTACAGATCAAATTCAGAAGAACTTACAATTTGACAACATTCACTCTTCCTCTCCATGAATATGGAATATCTTTCTATTTAGTTCTTTGATTTTATGCATCAGTTTTACAGTTTTCCTCATTTAGGTCTTGTATGTACATATTTGGTAAGATTTATACTTAAGTATTTCATTTGTTGGGGTACTAACATAAATGGTATTGTTTTTAATTTCATATTCCACTTATACATTGTTGGCATATAGAAAAGCAACCAACTTTTGTGTATTAACCTTATATTCTGCAAACTTGTTGTTATTGCTTATTAATTCCAGGCACTCTTGTTCTGGTCAGTTTTTTTTCAGATTTTCTACATAGACTATCATGTCATCTGCAAATAAAGACAGTTGTTTCCTATATTCCTTCCCAATCTGTATCTCTTATTTCCTTTCCTTGCTTTCATGCATTAGCAAGAACTTCTGTACATTGTTGAAAACACTGGCAAGAGAAAATATCCTTGTGTTGTACCTATCTTACTTGAAATGCTTTGAGTTTCCTACCATTAATTATGACATTAGCTGTGGGTTTTTGTAGACAGTCTTCATCAAGTTGAGAAAGTGATCCTCTATTCTTAGCTTTCTGTGACTTTCTATCATAAATGGGTGTTGAATTTTGTCAACTTTTTTCACATTTGTTGATGTGATGAATTATATCAATAGATTTTCAAATGCCGAATCAGCTTTGCATACCTGGGATAAATCTCACTTTGTCAGGATGTTTACTTTTTTTCACATACTTAAAAAATGATTTGTTCATGTTTTGTTAAAGATGTTTGCATCTATGCTCATGAAAGGTATTTGGTCAGTAGTTTTCCTCTCTTGCAATGCATCTCTCTAGTTTTGGTATTAGGGTAATGCTGCCCTCAAAGAATTAGTTTGGAACTATTCCTTCTGTGTCTGGCCTCTGAAAGAGATTGTAGAGAATTGGTATAATTTCTTCCTTAAATGTTTGGTAAAATTCACCAATGAATCTATCTGGGCCTGGTGCTTGGTCTTTTGGAAGTTTATTGATTACTAATTTAATTTCTTTAATAGAGGCCTATTCAGCTTGTCTATTTCTTCCTCCGACTTTTGGCAGATTGTGTCTTTCAAAGAACTGATCCATTTCACCTGGTTATCAATTTTGAGTTGTTCAGAGTATACCTTTATTATCCTTTTAATTTCCATGGAATTGGTAGTTATACCTCCTCTCTAATTTCTGATATTAGTAATCTGTGTCACCTTTCTTTTTCTTACTTAACCTGGCCAGAGGCTTATCAATTTTGTTGATCTTGTCAAAAATCCAGAATTTGGTTTCATTGATTTTTATACTGATTTTACATTTCCAATTTTATTGATTGTTGCTCTAGTTCTTTTTTAATTTTTAATTAATTTATTTTTATTATTTAAGAGTTTTATTAACAGGTGCTTGCAGTTTGTTGACTTTCAAAAAATCAAATTGTCACCTTTTATTACAAATTAAAATGAGGTTCTTAAAATTCTCAACATGACCAGATAGGAAACAATTTAAAAACCTTTCAAAGTGTACTGAGAAAAACCAGGCTGTGACAGGACCAGGACTGTGGGGCCTGGGCTTCGGGAGCACTCCAGATCCCTCATTCTTTTCCCCATTTTCACCATTCTGGTAATTCCACTGGTAATTGCAAGTGGGGGACCCCTGCAATGTGGATAGTGTCTATAATGGTTACGGTCTGTTGAATATTTACTGCCTTGCACTAGAACTCCACAAGGGCCTGTAACATTTGCTGCCTCCGCACCCTTTTCTCCTTCAACATCATCAAACTCCACAGTTTTTCCATCTCCTACACTGCAAAAGTACTTCCTGGGGTGGTTGCTCTCTATGGCAGTCTGGTGTACAAATACATCTTCCTTGGTATATTCCTGTGGATGAAACCATATCGATTTCTTACACTAAACCATTTTGCCATTCCCAGAACCTCTTTGCAATGACCTAGGTGCCAACAGTGTGAGGTAGCCAGGTGGGGTGGGGGTGGAGGCAGGGCAGCGGGAGGTGGGCAGCAGCTAGGTTTTGCCCTGACTGCTCATGTTGTGACGGTGATCAGAGCCAACTGCGCGCAGCTGTGGCTCCTCCTGGGGTGTAATGAAAACTAGCCCAGGGGTGGCTATGGGCTACTCAGCGTTCTGTGGTGTTGGGTCTGTGCTCCTGCTACCAATCAGACTCAATTCTTCTTTTTTTAAAATTTATTTTTTATTGTTATATTACATTCATCATTCATCTCATTTTCCCCCTCTGCTCTCGCCTTCCCCACCCTCCTTATACTCCCCACTCCCGCAGTCAATCCCACATGTTGTTCATGTCCATGGGTCATCCATGCTACTTCCTTGACTAAACTGCTCCCCTTCCTTGCCTCCTTCTCCCCCACCCCCCAATCTCCTCCCCTTTATACACTGAAAGTGCGTTTTTTGTATTCATATCTCTGGTTCTATTTTGTTTGCTTGTTTGTTCATTAGTCTCCTGTATTAAGTGTGAACATGTAGTATTTAATTTTTGCTGTTTTTTTGCTGCCTGGCTTATCTCACTAAGCATGATACAATTCTTTTTTTTAAATCAAGTATTCCATGGTTTCTCCAGTAAGACACAGAAGTTAAACTAAGATTCATAAATGATTAAGCACAGCAGTAAAATCTGCAATGCCTTTTTTCATAGGCCTAGATGATTTGCTGAAATATTCTTGTTTCTATGGCCTGTTGATATAAAAGAGTCTAAAATACATAATCTGAAAATGAGGGTAATAGTCACAGCAACTCAAAGTTATGGTGAGTATTAACATACATATAAAGTACAAAGCATAGTGTCTAGTATATATAAAAACTTAATAAATATTTGTCATTATGACTTGACATTTTGATAGAGAAATGTTTTAGATCAGGTTCCTATCAAGTTCAGAGACAAGAAATCAGTTACATAAACAAAGTCATTCCATTCTTATATTTTCTTATGCTTTTTAAATAATTTCATTTTATCGTTGTTGCATCACATTCATTCCATTTCCCCCCTTATACTTTTTGAACATAAACAAAATGGTTTTAAGTTTTCCATTACTGTAACATTTCACTACTATGTCTATATTTAATCTCTTATTGTGACATTTAAAAATACCCAATAATGACATGAGACTTTTATTATAAAACATCTAGTTTGTGTGTGTGTGTGTGTGTGTGTGTGTGTGTGTGCATGTGTGAGCGTGCATGTTGGAACTACTCCATGGAAACATGGACTTCCACAAAGGCTCTCCTTTCCATGGGTGACTGAGACAGTGTTCTCCAGAGATTCCTGGATGGCAGCTGAGAGGTGCTAAAGCTGGTTCATAGGCCATTACAGGGTCTACAGCCAGGACTGAGGTCTGTGTGTCTATTGTTCAATACACACATGGGTGAGACACCTCCCAGGTCCTTCGGTGTATGTTGCTAGACCCCACAGCTCTCACAAAGACACTTTTGTCTACAAATTGATGCAAAATTAGAAAGAAAATAAAGATCAAAATGAAAAAATGATATAAAATTACTGACATTGAGCAGAGAATATGATGAGGGATGTCTTATTTACCCATGTTGTTTATATCATCGCTATGGAAAACTTTAAAAGATGAGAAAACCTTCTCAATAAATAGAGAAAATATTTTTGGCAAATTAAAAACCTGTTCCTGACAAAATTTTTAGCAAATGAGAAGTAAAATGTACCTACCTAATGTAAATCACAGGAATGTCACCATTCCTTGTGAAACATTATAGTATAGACATTCCCATTAAATTAAGTATTATTTGAATATAAGCCAGAATGAAACGATAGAAGAAACCATCTGGAGGCATGGGAGAAGAGCATACCAAGAAGAAAGATGACAGCTAACTCAATGGCCCTGAGGTATGAATATGGTTGGAGTATTTGAGAAAAAGCCGAAAGATCATTGTGGCTAGTTTGTAGTGAGCAAGGGGGAAATATTTTATCCTGAGTATAAAGGGAAGTCATGAAGGGAATAATATAATTTTATCTATGTCCAATATATTCTGGTTTTCCTCATTAATTAATGACACTGCCATTTTTCCAGTTAGTCACAACGGAAGCATTAAAGGCATCTTCAGCAACCCCATATATATTCCATGTACGACTGATCATCAAAGTTTCCTGACTCTACTTCTCCAATAACTTTCAACAGGCTGTTCTTTACCTCATTGCCACTGCCTAGGCACATGCCCCATAACCTCTCATCTGGACCATTGCAATCACTTTCTTTCTTTTTTAAAGATTTTATTTATTATTTCCAGAGAGAGGGGAAGGGAGAGAGACAGAGAAGCATCAATGTATGGTTGCCTTTTACCAGCCTCCAGCTACAGACCTGGCTGAAGACCTGGCTTGCAACCTGGTTATGTGCCCTGGCTGGGAATCGAACCAGCAACCTTTGGGTTCCTAGGCCGGCACCTTATCCACTGTGCCACCAGCGCCAGGGGACACTTTCTTAATGGGTATAATGATGCCACCAGCCTCATATTGATGAGAGTTATCTTCTTGAAATACAGAAGGCATCCCCTTGTTTCAATAACTTCAATGACTAATGCTTCATAATAAAATCCAAACTCTTTAACCCAACATTCAAGGCCCTTTTTGACCCTTACTTACCTATGCAGCCTCATTTCCCCCTTCATAGCAATTATGTCATACCTTCCACTGTACTAAGTATAGTTTTTTTTCAACACTTGCTGCTATTCCCTGCCTCTGGTTCTTGGCTTATTTTGGTACCTTACCCTCTCTCTAGGGCTGACTTTTGAATGGATAATTTCTTAAAATACCTTCCCATTTTTTTAAATATAAAGGAGTACAGCATCTCTCAAATGTGGTCCTTAAGCATTTGAGCAGGCCTATTTCGGAAAGAAAAAAGAAGCTCCTCCCTTTTGCAACAATATGGATGGAACTGGAAAGTATTATGCTTAGTGAAATAAGCCAGTCAGTGAAAGACAAATACCATATGATCTCACCCATTGCAGGACACTAATGAACAAAACAAACAAACAAGCAAAACTGAAACAGAGACATGAATAAAACAGACCTTCAGTGGGCAGAGGGGAGAGGGGAGAAGGAGACAGAGAAGGGAGCAGTTTAGTCAAGGAACTAGCATGGATGACCCATGGACATGGACAACAAGTGGGATTGACTATGGCGGGGGGGAGGGTGGGGAAGGTGAGAGAAGGTGGGGGGAATAGGATGAATGTAATACAATAGCAATAAAATTAAATTAAAAGAAAAAGAAGGCCTGTTTCAGATCTATTACAAGAAAAGCTTATTATGTTCTTAAATCTGTTTGGGAAACACTAAAATAAAGGACTCGACTTTCTCTTTTATAAAACTTTTCAAAGATTTCAACATGTATTGACAGCATCAAGAAGAGGGTATTAAACACATGATTTTCTATTTAAACCATGGAACCATTAAAACCATAAAACAAAAAAAATTTAATAAAATATTATATGGAACAAGTTTTTCATTGGCTATACAAGGTGTGTCCTGAAAGTATCAGCTGCACAAAGTGTTTTAATTATACTGGCACTGGCTCGATACTTTCAGGACAGCCTTGTGTTAGGCAAAATACTGAAGAGGTGATTTCTTTTTCTCTTAAATGACTCAAAGTTCCTATGTATTTAAATCTATTCTAAAATAATAGACCCCAACAAAGCTTACAACCATCTTTAAGATTTGAAATGTAAGAAGTCACTTACATTTAATTTGAGAGGATTCCATTTTATAGCTCTCAGCCAGTTCAGTAAAAAAGCAATGTCAGACAGTAGTCATTTATCAGATTAACACAAAAGCTTACTAGAAGATACTTATAATGAAATATGCAATGTGTTAATTTTGCTGCTGGGAGTAAGCTCAGACGTATAAAACCATGGTGCATGAATTAAATTTCTTTTTTCATCAAATATATACAGCAGACCACTTCAGCCTAAGGACCCGGTTTCCACAGCCTAGAGACTTGCTTCTCCTTACTTACCTAGATGGGGTTGGTTCTGCAAAGACATTCATGCAGAGGGGTACAGAAAAATCAATTAAGATTAAATGAGGAATTGTTTAACCCCACATAGCCCTATTTCAGTATCTCGAAACAAGAAGACCAACTTCCCTCCAACACTCTGTATGCTTCCAAGTGTGTGTGTGTGTTTGTGTATGTGAGAGACAGAGACAAAGAGACAAGGACAGAGGCAGAGACACAGAGAGACAGAGACAAAGACAGAGAGCACATCTTAACAGCTGTCCAGCCCTAACCAGCCTTTAACTGGTAGACATTAAAATGAACCTTCCAGCTGGAAGGTTCCTGTAATCTCTTTGTATATGAGGATATGTCTTTTATCACTCTTTGTTCATAAGGCACAGGCACTCTGACCTCTAGTTAGCACTTTTGCAATTGATACAAAATTCAGTATCCAGCATGCTGTAATAATTGGCAATGCCACCCCAATCATCATTTTGGGGGCAAAGTAATCCAGCTCCTGAGACCAAAATGGTCCCCAGTGGGGAATATATAAAGAGAATTATATCCTGGTCTTTTAAGCTCAACCTAAAGTTAGCCAGGTTGTATAAGTCCTTGTGATAGTCATCCCCCTTCTCCTTGCCAAAGTTGTAATGGCAATGTACAGGTTCCAGGACAGTCATGGTAGTTTCATACCTCTTTAACAGTGATTAATGTAGAGGTTGGCATGTGACTCAGTTCTGGCCCGTGAGACATAAAGGGAATCTTCTGGGACTGAAGGGGGCAGGGAAGGAAGTGGAGTCCAGAAAATATTTTTTTCTGAGGTAGACTTCAACTTCTACTTCTATATGCAACTGTGCTTACACAGGATGCCAGTCCTGACTGGCATCTTGGAAACATGAGGGGAAAGCAAAGCGAATAGAACAACCAGCCCAGGGCCCTGAGATCATTTAGTTGGATTAACCTGAAATTACCTACTCCAAAATTCTAGTTATGAGATTGATTAACATATGAGGTCTGTCCCAAAATTATTGAGCCGATGTCAATATAATTAGTTTGCAAGGCTGATACTTTTGAGACAGACCTTGTACTTTTATTTTTGAAGCTACTATTACTTGCCAAATCATTTTACCTGATAAAACCTGATTTCACAAACTGGACTATTGCCTTATTCTCATGCCAAGCCGCCACATCATACCTAGTTTGGGACCATGATATAATATAATTCTTACGTCAGAGTGCCTTCTTTCCGTTCACTGTCAAGTATTTCAGTTTCTCCAGGTGTCAGATTCCACTGTCATTTGCTACTTCTCATTGATTATCTTTGTACCAGGCACTTTTCAAAGTCCTTTACTAGGAAAATTTTCACAGTCTGGAATACTGACCTAAATTCCGTATGCAAACCTGGATCACCACAACTTGCAGCCAGTCTACCCTGGTTTCAAGTGAAACCTTGATTATATTTTCTGCTGCTAAAATCTATCAATGACATGCTTGTCTATAGGGGGAAAAAAGCTCCATTCACTATCTAGTCTGCTGGAGGTCATAGGGGAGGCCAGGGAAGTAGGCTTCAATTTTGGATGAATATTAAAATCATCTTGGGAGCTTAAAAATAATGAAGTGCCCAGGCCACATCCAAGGTCCACTGCTTAGAATCCCCTGGGGGTGGGTCCCAGGCATCCTTATTTTTAAACTATCCAGGTGGTTCCATGTGCAACCAGCAATGAGCTCCATTGATTTAGAAGGAATGAAGTGCACCTGGACAATCCCTTTACGCTACAATGCATGTCTTCGCAGTCATGTTGAAAAACATTGCCTTATGGGTCTTGGTCTTCCTACCCAGCCCCACAAACAGCCTGAGAAAACTTATCTCTATACCTTGCCTACCATGTTGAGCAGGTGAGCCAGACCAGTGACTGAGGTTGGGCCTGTCTTTGGTCAGGCAAGTAGCTGAACATTTTTCTCTTTTCAGACTCAGGGAAATTAACAGCTTAAACAGAGAGTGAAATGCAGGGCTTTTTTGCTGTTTTGGTTTTTGTTTCTTTTACCATAGAGAGTGTACGGTAACAATAGTATTCTCCAAAATTGCCTGAAAATAAGAATCACCTACTCTGCTTACTACAGAGTCCTGGGCTCTAACCCAGAACTACCTAAGGAGAATTTCCCGAGGGAAAGATCTGATAATTTATGTAGTTAACAAGCTGTCCCAGGTGACATTTTGAAAACACTACATTACTGCATATTTTTCCAATTGTATCTGTTCCAGACGGCAGGATTCAGTTATCTGGGGTACAATCAAACCCCAGAAGGTGACACTGAATTCTGAGAATAGTAAGAGGCCCTGAAAGCAATAAAAAAATTAATCTTCCTGATTCTAAGCTATAATTTATGCAATGCTTTTCTTGAAACTTCTCTGAAAAATACCCTGTAGCCTTGATTGGAAAATCCTGTCCATGAAAGCACAGGCACCCTTGGTAGATATTGTGGTTTGTTTTTAGATCACTGAAATAACACCATTACTGCAATAAAGCGAGTAATCTTTTGCTTCAGTTTGTTAAAAACCGCAACATTTGTGGGGTACAATAAAGCAAAGTGCAATAAAATGAGATATGCCTGTATGTATATCTAATCTAACCCTATTGTCTGTCAAATCCAAATGAGTTTGAACCACCACTGCCTGAGCTGTTTAAAAGGCTCTATCTACACTATACACCCAGCCCTCCCCAGCTACATACCCAGCTTATATCAAAATGTCCTATCCAGGCAGGGCTCTGAGGTAAGGCCACAGAGCTGGCTGGCAGCTGGAGCACTGGAAATCAGTACACTCCCCTCATACTTCCCAGAACACTTGCAGTAGAGGAGGCCCAAGAGACTAATTCTGATCAATGGACTGTGGGCAAGTGGTGTACCAAGACCATCGATGTGGAAGCAGTTGTCCAGGGTGCACATAATATGGCTGCATGGTCTGTAGAGAATTTAAAACCAGCCTATTAACACCTGGTCCCAGCAATAATAAAGTGCCACTAATACATTATCCCCCTTGAAAAAAATTTTGGTGTCCTTAAACTTGGAAATAATTGCTGTGGTTATTGTTGAGTTTTAATAGTATATATATATATATTAGTCTCAAAGTAGTACTTTGTTATTATTTATCAATTAAGAAACATTATATTCTACAGGGAAGTTAATTTGGAGAACTGTCCGGTATACACTCACTGATACACAGACTCTATATAAGTTCCTTTTAAGAGTGAATTTGTCAGAGTTTGGAATCATGTGAGTTCCTTAGAACACAGTTCCTGCACCAACCCTCGTGGTACTACAACCCTATGGATGCAAACCATGACAGCACAGTGATTGTGAAAAAAAACACTTAGAAACAAATTACCACAAATTTCTTATTCTGTGTGACCACTCGGTATTTTATGTTGAAAGTTCTTTCTATGATAGAAATACTTAGAGGCCACTGGTATCAATCCAAATGAAACAAAGATAGTTATAATTTACTGTGAAATGGAAGATTTTAAGTCTCTACCAAACTTATGTTGAAGATGTTTCCTAATTATGTGTAAATATGTTGTTTTACATGAAAAAAAATTTATTGAGGCTAATAAATGTATTTTTCAGTCAACAATGAATCAAAATGAACATAAGATTGATTTTGATGTATCATTGACAAATTTGCAGACATCTTAAAGGCAGAAACTGTATTCTATTTTCAGTTATTACTGCTGGGTCAGACCAGTATGTAGTTGTCATATCTCCCTTTTTTCTTTTTGTTTAAGATTTTTTATTTATTATTTTTAGAGGGAGGGGAAGGAAGAGAGGCAGAGAGGGAGAGAAACATCCATGTATGGTTGCCTTTCACCTGCCTCCAGCTACAGACCTGGCTGGAGACCTGGCTTGCAACCTGGTTATGTGCCCTGGCTGGGAATTGAACCAGCGACCTTTGTGTTCGCAGGCCAGCACCTATCCACTGTGCCACTCGCCAGGACCATTATCTCCCTTTTTTCAAAGACTACCTTTATAGGACTATGAAACATAAATCTGTTACTGTTTGGCACCAAATTTTTTATTTTACTTTTAATTGGCTTAGTAAGGAAATCACACAAAATTTTTTGCTGGCTGCTTTCTTTTCTGGCCATGTTGTTATTCATTTCATGCCATCATTATTACAAAAATAATTTTGTCACATAAAGGAACTTATACAAAATATCCAGTCCAGGTACCAGATATTTTAGGCAAGCTACCGTTGTAAGCAAAAGGAAAGGGCCTTCTCTTCTGGGAGGAGAAATGAAAAGCCCTTGCTTACTCTGAACCCTCGGTGTGACCATAGAGCCCTCCTGTGGTGATGGCACAGCCTCAAGATGAAAACGGCCTGGACCTCTGGGGCACCCTTGGAAGGGAAGAGGCCTGCGGAGTGGGCAGAGTTGCAATGTATGTTTCATATGTAAATGACAAAGGTTCTATATATGTTAAGCCAATGAGATTTGTCTCTCATCACAGCAAAGCCTAGTCAATCACGACTGATATAGAACTGAAGCCCAGGTTGTCCCTTCCTCAGGTAGCAAGACACTGTCAGGTTTAGTGTGCCAAACCAAGGAGAGCAATCCAGCTTTTCATTTACCAACACTGACCCCTGAGCAAGGCTGGAAGGGCAAGTACTATGCAAACAACATATTTACGTTGTGTAGGTATGTTTTGTGCTCAGGGACTGAAAAGTTCTCGCTTAATTTTTAAAAATTAAATTTATTGGGGGTAACATTGGTTAATAGGATCGTATAGGTTTCAAGTGTACATTTCTATGATAACTAATCTGTATATTGCATTATGTGCTCAACACCCACAGTCCAACCATCTCTGTCACCATATACTTGGCCCCCTTTACCTCCTCATGGTTCCCTTACCCCCTTTCCTCTGGTACCCACGATATTGTTGTCTGTGCCTGAGTTACAATTTTATATCCCACATGAATGAAATTTTGTGGTTCTTAGCATTTTCTGACTGACTTATTTTGCTCAGCATAGCACTCTCAAGGTCCATCCATGTTGTCACAAACGGCAGTATTTCGTCTTTACTCACGGCTGAGCAGTATTCAATAGTATATATACACACCACATCTTTTTTATCCAGCCCTCTATCAAAGGACACTTTGGTTGTCTCCATGTCTTGGCTGCCATGAATATTGCTGCAATGAACATAGGGGTGGCACATATCTTTGTGAATAAATGTTTTTGAGTTTTTCAGGTAAATACCCAGGAGGCAGATTGTTACATCATGTGGTAATTTTGTTCTTAATTTTTTGAGGAACCTCTGGACTGTTTTCCATAGTGGCTGTACCAGTCTACATTTCCACAGCAGTGAATGAGGGTTCCCTTTTCTCCACAACCTCTCCAACACTTGTTATTACTTGTCTTGTTGATCATAGCCATTCTAACAGGTGTGAAGTGGTATCTCATTATAGTTCTGATTGGCATTTCCCTAACAGCTAGTGAACTTGAACATCTTTCCATATATCTGTTATACATTTGTATGTCTTCTTAGATGACATGTTTGTTCAGGTCCTCTGCTGATTTTTAAATTGGATGGTACTCTTGTTTGCTGTTGAGTTGTATGAGCTCTTTATATATTTTGGATATTAGCCCCTTGTTAGAGCTCTTGTTTGCAAATATCTTCTCCCATTTTGTTGTTAGTTTCTTTAGCTGTACAAAAGCTTTTTAATTTGATATAGTCCAATTCATTTATTTTTGCTTTTGCTTCTCTTGATTTTGGAGTCAAATTCATAAAATGTTCTCCACAACAAACATACATAAGTTTAGTGCCTATGGTTATTTCTAAGTAATTAATTATTTCATATCTTATACCTAAGTCTTTGATCTACTTTGAATTAGTTATTGTACATGGGAACAAACTATAGTCTAATTTCATTCTTTTACACGTAGCTTTTCAATTTTCCTGGCACCATTTATTGCAGAGCCATTCTTTTCTCCATTTTTTGTTTGTGGATCCTTTGTGAAAAATTATTTGCCCATATATTCATGGTTTTATTTCTGGCTCTCAATTCTATTCCACTGGTCTGTCTGTTTTTCTGTCCCTATTATGCTGTTTTGATTATTGTAGCTCTGTAGTATAATTTGGAGTCAGGTAGGGTAATATCTCTGGTTTTGTTCTTTTTCATCAAAATTGCTTTGGCTATTTGACCTTTCATGATTCCATAGAAATATGATGACTTTTTGAGCAGCTTAGACAAGAACCATAGTATAAAGGACCCATGGACATGGACAACAGGTGGGATTGACTTTGGGGGGAATGGGTGGGTGGGGAGGGGGACAGAGGGGAGCAAAAAGGGGATGGATGTAATACAACAACAATAAAATTTTTTAAAAAAAAGAAAAGAAATATGACTTTTTGTTCTATTTATTTAAAAAATGATATTTAGATTTTAATAAAGACTGCATCAAATCTGTATACTGCTTTGGGCCATTTTCTATGTTGATTCTTCCAAACCATGAACACAAAGTATCTTTCCATTTGATTGTGTCTTTTTAAATCTCTTTTAATAATGCTTTATAGTTTTCAGTATAAGGTCCTTAACATCCTTTGTTATGTTTATTCTTGGTATTTCATCCTTTTGGTTTTATTGTTAGTATGTAAGAAAGCAGTGGACTTTTGTGCATTGATTTTATATCCTGCAAGTTTACTATATTTGTTTATTGTTTCTGATACTATTTTGGTGGAGTCTTTAGGGTTTTCTATATGGAGAACTGTATCATCTGCAAAAAGTCACACTTTTACTTTTTCCTTCCCAATTAGAATGCCTTTTATTTCTTTCTCTTGCCTAACTGCTCTAGCTTGGACTTTCAGAACTATGTTAAATAAGTGTGTTAGAGTAGACATCCTTGTATCTTTCCTGATTTAGAGGAAAAGCCTTTAGTTTTTCACCATTGAGTATGATGGTGGTTGAGGGTCTGTCATGTATGGCCTTTAATATGTTAATGTACTATCTTTCTATAACTATTTTATTTTTAAAAAATATTTTATTGATTTTGCTATTAGAGTTGTCATAATTTTTGCCCTTTGCCCTCCTCCACCCAGTACCCCCCATTTGCTCTGGCAATGCCCCACTTAGTTCACGTCCATGTGTCATGCATTGAAGTTCTTTGGCTTCTCCATTTCCTTTTTTTAAATTTAATTTTATTGTTGTTGCATTACATCCATCCCCTTTTTCCTCCCCTCTGTCCCCTTTCCCACCCACCCACTTCCCCCAAAGTCCTTTCTTTTTCTTAACATCCCCCTGTCTACTCTATAACCACCAATGTGTACTTTTTTCCTCTTTCACATCCATACAATTCACCATTTAATTACTGCCTTCTAACTGTTAGCATTTCAAATCATATCAATACAAAGTTTTCTTTTCATTATTTCAAAATGCTTATGTTAATTCATTTGTTTGAACAGTTACTTTTTAAAGTAATATCAATTGCAATATTACCAAACACATGCACAAATACATTTACACACATACATATTTTTAGAGATATTAAAAATACATACTGGATTTTGAAGAGTTAATACAAAAAAATTAAAATATGTCAATAGCTTATATAATTATTACATGTTAAATGATATTTTAGACATATTGTAGTAAATTAAGCATTTTTCTTTAAAACTTACTTTACTTTGGAATGCTATTTTTGTGAACTATATCACAGAAATGATGTATTGCAGAACTCACTTTTGTGAAAGCTGTCCCACCCCCAACCCCCATTAATACAACTAAACTTTATTTTAACCTACTGAAACTACAACTTTTAGGGTTTTCCATTTTAGATAGCAGATTGATTTTTTTTTGGGGGGGGGTCTGTATACCAGTCTTACTTCTTTCAATGACCTTTACATGTGTTTTACAAGTTGAAGCCTTTAGAAATAATGGCACTTGCAGTGCTCAGCTGATGCCCACAGAGTAAATACTATAATATCTACTAATTTGAGATTTTAAAAAGCCTAGGATTTAAATAATTTTGTAAAATAGTATTCCAGCTATTTTTTGAACTTGTGGCTGATTTCCTATGTGGTCCTAAACTAACCACTGAACTGTTTAAAAGTGTTGAGATAGAGATTAGATTCATTCACATTTGAATAATGAAATTTACTATAGCATTAATACACTTTCCTAAGTACCCCCCAGTTTGGGGGGGTTTCATTGCTTGACATGTCTATTTCAACTATCTATTTGAAAGGAATCTTATCTAATTTACATACTAATATGAGAAAATATATTGCCTATGTACATGAATCATATAGTTTAGTAGTTGGTAACTTCCATCCCAAATTGGTCCTCATTCTCAACATCTTTTCTAACCTAAAGATTGACTAATTTTTCAATACATTCAAAATGACTGAAAGAGTAGAGCAAGGAATCTGCATCAAACTTTGCATTAAGCTTGAACATTCCTCCGCAGAAACTATTCGGATGATTCAGAAGGCTGCAGCTATAGGCAACTGGTGATTGGCAGCTTCATCATGACAGCACACCCACTCATGCGTCACCTCTTGTGCAGAGTTATTTGGTGAAGCATCAAATGACCTAGGTGACTCAGCGCCCCCTACAGCCCATATTTGGTGTCCTATGACTCCTGGCTTTTTTGAAAACTAAAATCACCTTTGAAGGAGAAATGATTTCAGACCATTTATGAGATTCAGGAAAATAGGACAGTGCAGCTGATGGCAACTGGAGAACTGCATGAGGTCCCAAGCTACCTACTTTGTAGGGGACTGAGGCATGATTTCCCCTTGTACAATGTTTCTTGTACCTTGTATCTTCTTCAGTAAATGTCTCTAGTTTGCATATTACATAGCTGAGTACCTTCTGAGTAGACCTCGTATACCTACATATATACTTATACGGTACCCAATATATATGACATATAGACACACATATGTTGTGTGTGTATGTACATTTAAATTCTTTAGTCAAACGTAACTTTATATTGAAACTGTAGTCAAGGACCCCTCGACCCCCTACCAGGCACCTCTGTAAAAACAACCTAGCTAGGTGTTGTCTAATATCATTTCCAATGTTATTTTATTTTAACCATTTTGATGAAAATCTTTCTGACTTAGAGGTTTTTAAAATACGTTCAAATCTATTTTCAGAAGACCCAGGGCCATCACTGTGAATATGAGATACTGTCATAAACTATAAAAGAATGAAGTATCTTTTCTTCCTCCCTTGAGCTAGAATGTCAACTCTAACTACCACATCAGTATTCTGGACACATGTACTGCCCAGTCTGCCTCCAATGTACTGCTTTTATGGAATTACAAGCTAAACAAAAATTGTTAAGAGTTAGGGAAAGAAGAGATGAATGTAGTGTCATGAAAAGTGCCTGCACTTACAAGAAAACCAGTATCTTAGTGGCACTTTCATGTATTCACTATGTGACCTTGAACAAACCACTTGCCACCCCAGCTTCTATCTCTTGCAGTGCAGATTAGACCATCCGTGCCTGTTACAGTGCCTGAGAAGCTGTGGCTCCTAAAAGCATGTTACTGAATTAAATATCAGATCCTCCTAGGTCTCTGAGTCAATAATTTTATTTAATTTTAATTTTATTGTTGTCTTATTACATCCATCCCCTTTTTCCTTCCCTCTGTCCCCTTCCCCACCCACCCACTCCCCCCCTCCAAATCAATCCCACTTGTCGTCTATGTCCATGGTTCTTCCATATGAGTCAATAATTTTATACGCCAAAATATTTTCTGTAGTTATTATGATTGTAACATGTCTAAAACTGATCATACAATTTGCTAAATTCTTGATCTAAATGTTGGTTGATGAGGGAAATAGCTAATGATCACATATAACATACAATGTACTTAAAATATGCCACGTCAGTGGATAGGCACTGGCCTGCGAACCCAGGAGCTGCTGGTTCAATTCCCAGCCAGGGCACATAACCAGGTTGCAAGCCAGGTCTCCAGTCAGGTCTGTGGCTGGAGGCAGGTGAAAGGCAACCATACTTTGATGTTTCTCTCCCTCTCTCCCTTCCCCTTTCTCTGAAAATAATAAATTCTTTTTTTAATAATTAATTTAAAATAAAATATTAAAAAATTTTTAAAAATGCTATCTTATTGAAACCCAAAGCTGTGTTAGAAAAGTGGCATTATTCATACTACAGAGTAAGTACAGTGGGGTTTAGGGACCTGATCTGATTTTCTGAAGGTCCAAGCTCTTAAGGGAGCAGGGATGGACTTGAAATTGTAGAGAGTTTGTAGAAATAAAAATAAATAATATATGTAAAAGGGATTTCAAAATTAAAAATAAAATACAAGCAGAGGGTAACATCATCATCCTTACTCTTACTATAAGTGGGCATATAAATTGTAAGAAAGCAAAACTTCTTGAGTAATGCCTTGAGGGTTTCCACTAAAAAGTAGAGGGCAAAGGACTCGGTGGCATCTGTCAGGGTTTCTCAGATTTCTCTTTTTTTCCTTTAAATCTAAAGAAGCTGAGAGACCCCTAAGGGCCACCTCAGAGTTTACGAAAGACCGTGCATGAATGATAATGTGAATGAATGCCTGAAACGTAATTGTTCCAATCGTGCACATTTAACCTAGGAGACACTCCTGCAATAAGAAGAGAATGACAAATCATGCTTCATCCTCTGCCTCTTCAAGATATTGTGGCACTGTGCTGAAACAATTAACTAATCAAATTCACTGGATTGAGTTCATCTGAAATTTGCACTGAACTCACCTCTGGCAAAAATTATTTTTGTAAAAATATTCCACATTGCAATTACTTTTCGTCCAACCTGAGAGATCGCCAGCACATTTGGATCTTGGGGAACAGAAGCTAGACTAAAATATTTCCTCCATCAGTTGACCTGGGCTCTTTAGGAAAATCATTGCACTTCCCTACTAGTGACCTGTTTGGTATGTCAAGGCATGAGATAGCGTTTACTAAATAACTTCTAAAGCCATACTACAACCTTTTTCTAGGCCCGTACTATCCAATATGGATAGTAGCTAATCCATACTAAAATGTACTCTAAGTGTAAATTGCACACCAGACTTCAAAGACCAGGTAAGAATAAAAGAATATGTTTATGTAATATTTAATAGGACAAAAGCCCCCCATTCAGATCCTCCTTGCCGGAGCTAGCTGGGCTACATAAAGAATGACAGACCCTAATTATTTTATGAGCCTCTATCCTAAGGACTAGAAAATTACTGGAAGTGCCCTGAAGGTGCAGAGGCCCTGTGAACTTACAGAACAGGACATGCCAGACCACAATGATCTGACCAGACCCTGCACCCAAAGAGAACATCAAAACAAGTTGCACAGTATTCTCCAGTTCCATCCATGCTGTTGCAAAGGAAAGGAGTTCTTTCTTTCTGCAGTGTAGTATTCCATTGTGTAAATGTACTACAGTTTTCATGGAGAGTTTTATGCTAAGTGAAATAAGCCAGGTGGTGAAAGGCAAATACATGTGAACCCAATGGACAAAACAAACGGGCACAGTAGAATCAGGGACATGGAAATACAGACTGACAGCAACCAGAGGGGAAAGGGGAGGAGGACAACATGGGAAAGAAGGGGTAGGGTGTAGTCAAGGAACAAGTATGAAGAACCTATGGACATGGGCAACAGGGTAGGGATTGACTGTCTGAGCCAGGGAGGAAGGACAGGGGAAAACAATAGGGGAACATTGGGACAATTGTAATAGAACAACAATAAAATAAGATAACATATATAACTATATGAAACATCTTGTTCTACAATGCCCCCATTACCCAATAAAAGCCCAAAGCCCTAACCCCTCAGGGCTGGTGCATATCTCCACATCTAGCCCTTTCCCTTGGGAAAGTAAATCAAAACTTTGCTCTCTGCATTTTCTTTTCTTTGTGAATTCTTTCACATCCCGGGTCCCAACCACCCTAACCATATTGATTATGTGTTGTAATAGGAACGTCTTGGAGATATATATATATATTAAAGATTTTGTTTATTATTTCTAGAGAGAGAGGAAGGGAAAGAGACAGAGAGGGAGAGAAGAATCAATGTATGGTTGTCCTTCACCTGCCTCCAGCCACAGACCTGGCTGGAGACATGGCTTGCAACCTGGGTATGTGCCCTGGCTGGGGAATCGAACCAGCAACCTTTGGGCCTGCAGGCCGGCGCCTTATCCACTGTGCTACCAGCCAGGGCGGAATGTCTTGGATATATTATGTTAAAAATACATCATTAAAATTAATTTCATTCATTGCTTTTTAATTTTTAATGTGGATACTAGAAAATTTTAAATTATACATATGGCTCACATTATCTTTCTATTAGACACAGCTGCTCTAGAATAATGGGTAACTACTTGGCTTATGTCTGCTTATTACTTTTAAAGGACAAATATAGATTTCTCTTTATAAGAACAAAAAGCCCAAACTCAAACAAAATAAAACTTCACCTGCACTTTCCCGACGCATATAAAACAGCTTTGCAATGGAACAAGCAAGAAATAAGATGCTTGGTTTTGAAAACCAAAACCCTGTGCATGATATTTTGAACCACAAGATGTTTTTATTCATCATGAACCTGTGTACAGTTTGACCTTTCTCTTAATTGTGTTCATTCTATTTAAATATATCCAAACTAAAAAGAAAAAAGATCATTTGACATAACTGGTATTGCCCCATAGAAAACTTTCTTTTAAATTGGTTTTTACTTCAAGATTCTGAAATCAGTTTTGTTTCACTTTATAAAATAAGAAAAAGCCTTGTCAGTAAAGAATGGTTGATCCTCAAGAGATGATCTGATGTCAAAACAATCCTTTTTATGTTTATGAGATGGAGACCTAGGCAAAGTAAGCAACTGGCTCAGAGTTTCCCAGTTAATAAATGATAGGGACACAATTTGAATTTGGTTTTGTCACATGACTCAAATTTCTTTCTATTTACATGGCACACTTAAAACGATTCCAAGTCATTCTGTTTCTTACCATGGAAACACAAACTTCAATTGTTTTAAGAAGAATATCAAACAGTTGAAAATGAACCGCTAGTTAAGTTCCTTTTACAAAATTCATCCCCCAAAAGGTGTCCTTACTGTAGAATATATGGATATGACATAAAATAGGAATTTTCACACAATTAGACATAGACTTGGAAGGAGCCTGTATAGCACTCTTTCCTGCTGATTCGCAGCCTACAGTTCTAATGGGAGCAGTGCAAATGTGGTGGGTCTGTTTTGCTTGCCTTTTCAAATTGAAATGCAGCTTCCTCCCCAAACTGCTGAGGTTGTCAAGGCGTATGAACCTTTGTCTGCTCGACATTCAAATGAATTTAAAACTTTTGCACTTATGAAAGAATGCATTGTTTCCACTTCCAGATCATTTAAGTGGGTTTAGGTTGCTTTAATTTATTAATTTTAATATTTAATGCCATTGGTAAATAAATTAATAAAGTCTCTATATCTAGATACCTTAAAATTTCTAAGTTATGTTTTTCTTTTTCCAGTAGTATATTTTTATTTTCTTCTGAATAAATTTATCATTGATGTATTTTATTTTGAAGTGTTTTAAGAATAAAGGAAATACAAATAATAATATACAACTCAAGTATCTACCATCTAGTTATAGAAATATTAATATTTAGCCATGTTTGCCTCAGGTTAAAAATACATTATGGTAAAATGCACATAAAATTTGCCATTGTAAGCAATTTTAAGTGTACAATTCAGGGGCATTCATTACACTTACAATGTAATTAATGTTGTACAACCATCATTACTCTATTTATTATCACCAAGAATATGGACTTGAACATTTGTGTATGAAAGATATAATAGTGGTAGCAAAGAAAGCAGACTCTGGAGTTAGACTTCCTGTATTTTAATTACAGGTCTTTTGTTAATTAGCTATGCATACTTGGGAAAGTTATTTAATCTCTTTCTGCCTTGGTTCAGTAACTATAAAATAGACAACAGTGCCTATCACATGCTATTGTCATGAAGGTTAAATGAGATAATGTATTAAGCACTCAGAATAGTACTGGGTACATAACAATCCCTCAGTAAATTTTTACATGTAAGAGATATTTTCTACACCTAGAAGTAGAAATGTTGAGACATAATGGCCTGTTCATCTTTATAATAAATTGGCATATTGCTCTCTGAAAAGTTATATAACATTTTTCTTCCAACCAGGGGTGTATGGGATATCCCATTTCTCTACATCTTCTCAGTTGGAAGAATCAGGTCTTCTAATTTTACAAATTCAATGAATATGAAATGATATTGTATTGCTTTAATTTGCTTAGCATCTCTTCATAAATATTAACAAATACTGATCCCACCACAGTTTTTTTTTAACTTAGTGTCTAATTATATCTTTTTTCCCTCTATTTTTCCTTGGGTTATTTGACTTTTTCTTATTTATTTGTAGGAGTTCATTATATAATTTCCATCAGTAGCATGGCTTTACACACTCCTTTTCCAAGTTTATGGTTGAACTCTTTTATTTTCTCATACTGTTTTTGGTTAATTAGACAAAGGTTTCAAATTTTTATGTAGTCAAATTACCAATTTTTCCCTTAGCAGTTTGTATTATTCTGCTTAAGAAGTCCTTTCATACCTGGAGTTTATAGAGATATTTTCTTATATTTTTGTCTAATGACTTTAAAGTTTTTTTTTTTTTTTTTACATTTCTATTGTTAATATATCTGAATTTTATCTTTGAGTGTGCTGTGAAACAGGGATACAGTTTTTCCCATATAGGAAACCAATTGTCCCAGCACCATTTATTGACAATCTTATTCTTTCCCCACTCAGTTTACTGCCACCTCTGTAATGGGCCAAGTTCTCTGGTGTGCTTCCATCAGTTGCTGGGCTCTCTAATGCTATTACGTTGGTCTGCCTATTCCTGCTTCGATGATACACTGTTTATCTGGCATCTTGTTGGCTTTTAAAAAATTTAATCTGTTAATATATGTTTAACAAATACAATGCACTTACTATGTGACAGGTTCTCTGTGATGTGCTTTAAAAAAACAGCAATTCAGCCCTGGCTGGTGGCACAGTGGATAAGGAGCTGGCCTGTGAACCCAAAGGTCGCCGGTTCAATTCCCAGCCAGGGCACATAACTAGGTTGCAAGCCATGTCCCCAACCAGGTCTGTGGCTGGAGGCAAGTGAAAGGCAACCATACATTGATGTTTCTCTCCCTCTCTGTCTCTCTCCCTTCCCCTCTCTCTAAGAATAATAAGTAAATTAATTAATTAACTTAAAAAAACCAGTAATTCATCTGTTCCTCAAGAGAAACAACCCTAATGTATAAATGACCCACGTACATGAACAATGGTGTGGGGATTGACTATGGGAGCAGGGAAGGGGTAAGTTGGGTGGAGGAGAGCAATGGGGGAAATATTGGGACAACTATAATAGAATAAGCAATAATTTTTATGAGAATAAAATAAAGATCTAAAAAACTAAAATAAAAGGGTTGCAACGTTAAAAAAAAGAAATAACCCTGTGAGATACTGCTGCTATCATGTGCAATTTACAGATGAAGATATTGAAGCACAGAGAGGTTAATTAAATTGCCCAAGGTCACACAACTTATGTGGCAAAGCCTGGATTAGAAGTCAGTCAGTCCAGCTCCAGCATTTGTAATTTTAATCAATGTGCTGTGCTCTCTCTCATGTGAAATTTTCAATATCCATAAAAAATCCAATTATAAATTTAATTCAAATTATATTGGATTCATATACTAATTAGGGCAGAATTAATATCATTTTGATAGTGAGTCTTCACATATATAAACTAGGAATAGTTTTCCAGTTACTGAGTGAGTGTGGCATAGATTGCTGGTTTTCTGTACAAATCTATACTGCCTTCTTCTAAGTAACAAAACTTCAATTTCGTTCAGGGCAGAAATATCCTCAACTGGAAAATTACATTTCACAGCCATCTTGCAGATAGGGAGGTCCATGTGGCGTATTTCTGAGCAATAACATCTAAGTGTAAGTTGCTGGACAGGACTCATAAGCAAGTTCTTTAAAAAGAGGTAGACTTTATTGATACCAACGTGGGGTTTTTTTTTGCCTTTCATTATTCCCTTTTCTCAATCTTGTAATGCTTATACTATGCTAGACACTGAACAGCCATCCTTTGGTTATGAAGATGATAAAAATCATATGCGGAGAATGGAAGAGTGGAAAGCTCATGGAAATTTAGGTTCCTGGTAGGATTATGTAGTCACTGTACCAGCACTAATCAACCTCCTTCATTGTTCATTTTGCATGAGAGAAGTAAAACATTTTGTTTCTTAAATTACTCCACTCTTAATGTTTCCTGTCATGAACACCTGAACACAATCTTTAACTGATACAACAAAGTCTTCTTTCGTGACCTGTGATGATTAATTTTATGTAGCAACTTGACTGGGCTAAGGGATGCCCAGATAGCTGGTAAAACATTATTTCTGGGTGCATCTGAAAAGGGTGTTTCTGGAAAAGATTAGCATTTCAATTAGTAGACTGAGTAAAAAAACTGTGCCCACCATTGTGGATGAGCCTCCTGCAATTCCTTGAGGGTCTAAATAGAGCAAAAATATGAAGGAAAGGTGAATTCACTCTCTCCTTGAGCTGAGACATCCATCTTCCCCTGTTCTCAAGCATTAGTGCTCCTAGTTCTCAAAATTAAAAATATATATATATTTTATTTACCTTTGGGGGAGGAAGGAAGGAGAAAGAAAGGGAAAGAAACATCAATGCATCTCCTGTGCAGGAGGTACATTGATCAGTTGCCTCTTGCGTGTCCCCAGCTGGGCACCTGGCCTGCAAACCCAGGCATGTGCCCTGACTGGGAACCGAACTGGTGACCCTTCTGTTTGCAGGTTGGCACTCTGTTCACTGAGCCACACCCGCCAGGGCTGGCTCTTGAGATGTTAGATTCCTACTGAAACTTACACTATTGCCTGGCCTGCTTCTTGGGCCTTTCGATTTGGATTGAATCACCAGCAGCTTTCCTAAACCTCCAGCTTGCAGACTCCAGATAGTGGGGCTTAGCCTCCATAAATGCGTAAGTCAATCCCTCAGAATAAATCTCTTTCTGAATGCATCACATTACTTCTATTTCTTTGGAGAGCCCTTATACATCACCTTCAATAGTATTTGTAATTTTCTTCACAAAGTCTTTCACAACTTTTGTTAGATTTACTATTAAATGGTTATAGTTTTTGGTTATTAAAAAAAACTTCTTTTTATGATAGTTTCAAATTTGCTGATGCTACTCATTGTACAAGAGCATTAAAATAAATTATTCCACATTCATTATTTACCTTAAAACATTGTTACTTCCTTGGTTCTAAGAGTTGGTAGAGGTCATTGAAATTTCTGTGTAGATAACTATGATGTGTAAATGAAAACAACTGGATTTCTTCCTTTGTATTCTTTCTTTTTCAATTTAATTTTATTGTTGTTGTATTACATCCATCCCCTTTTTACTCCTCTCTGTCCCCTTCCCCACCTACCCACTCCCCCACAAAGTCAATCCTACTTGTTGCCCCTGTGTATTTTTATATTTTAAAAACTTTTTTTGAGGAGAGCAAAAAGAGACGGATGTAATACAACACTAAATTTTTTTTTAAACTTTTTTCTTTTCTTATTTCCATGGTTAGGCCCTCCATTACAATGCTAAACAGAATTTTTGGTGGCTCCCCTTTAATGAGGTAATGGAGTTTATTTCTAGTGTATTAGGAACCGTTTAAAATTATGAAAGGGCATTATGTTTGATCATATATGTTTTCCACATATCAAGATTATAACACTTTTTCCTCTTAATCTTTCAATCTGTTGGTGTGGTGAATTAAAATGGTAGATTTTGAATGCTGAACTATACCAAAGTATTTGGATAGATGGCAAGCTTCTTCACAACATTCTCAGGTATTATTGTCTCTTTTGTCAGATGAGACAGCTCTTGAAGGCATTTCACTTTATGTAACTTTAAGTTTCTCCTCCTCCTGTAGATTCTGGGTCACACGTCATCTCCACTTGTGTTAGAAACCTATCTACCTACTAAATCATGTATGAAGGAAGCATTGAAAACTTTATGAGTCACTGCAATATCAACTCATATTTAATGCCAAATTTTTAAATGATCCCTTATTTTTCAAGTTGAAGATTTTCTGAAAATTTACCTATATAAGGAACTTTATATTTGATATATTAAATTTCATATTTCTATGTGTTTATATTTTTTAATTATTTTACTCATTATTTTTGCAGAGGGGGCAAGGAGGAAGAAAGGGAGAGAAACATCAATGTATGGTTGCCTTTTTTTTTGCATGCCTCCAGCTGGGGACCTGGCTGGGGCCTTGGCCTGCAACTCCAGTATGTGCCCCGACTGGGAATCGAACCAGCAACCCTTGGGTTCACATGCCAGCGCTCAATCCACTGAGCCTCACCAGCCAGATCTATGTGTTTCTAATGAGAATCTGACATGTTACTGAAAACTGATATGCTACATATTTAATTAGGTAGGAAATCAATGTGTCTTATTTAAAAGATTGCCTAAACATGGGGGAAGTAGTAATTTTGTCTAATATCTCTGTACATCATGGATATTGATTTAGTGATGGTCAATGGGACGGAAACAAAGCACACAGGTTTGTTTAGTTAGTACAATGCTTCTCTTAAAAACGGAGTTAGGTCCTGACTGGTATGGTTCAGTGGGTTGGGTATCATCCCAAAAACCAAAAGACAGCCATTTAGTTCCCAGTCAGGGCACATGACTGGGTTGCCAGCCAGGTCCCTGGTTGAGGGTGTACAAAAGGCAACTGATCAATGTTGTTCTCCCTTCCTTCCCCTCTCCCTAAAATTAAAATGAATTAAAAAAAAAAAAAAAACAGAACTGGAGTACTTACTTGATCTGCCCAGCCACTGAACACATTTCAGTTCATGACTCCTGTCAGCATATTTAAAACAGGAATTTTCAACTGTAACTCATTTTTATAATATTATTTTCCAGAAATTATGAAGCACTTATACACTAATAAATGCATAATAAATAAGATATTTTTAAATATGTCTTTCAATTCTAATTAAACCCTATACAGTAGATATTATCATCCCATGTGATAAATAAGGAAGCTGTGTTTCAAAAGATTGCACTGCTTGCTCACCAAAACCACATCTATTTTCTAAGCATGTATTCGTTTTCTTTATTTTTAAAAATTTTAAAAAGATTTTATTTATTATTTTCAGAGAGAGAGGAAGGGAGAGAGGCAGAGAGGGAGAAAGACATCCATGTGTGGTTGCCTTTCACCTGCCTCCAGCCATGGATGTGGCTGGAGACCTGGCCTGCAACCTGGCCATGTACCCTGGCTGGGAATCAAATCAGCAACCTTTGGGTTTGCAGGCTGGCACCTTATCCACTGTGCCACTAGACAGGGCTGCATGTATTCTTTTTCATAAATCCCCTAGCAATGTGATTTTTTTCTTTTCTTATGTTTCATTTTACACTTACACTATCACAGAGCTGTTATTAGTAAGTTCCTTTAAGTGGATTCAGAAGCCATTATGTGTTTCACCAAATTTGACAAAGTACTTTCACAATGGCAATTAATTCAATTCAGAAGCTATGCCAATGGTGGTCTCTAATATTCAGAATTTCACCTCTCTTCACATAAAGTAAGGGAAAAATGTAATACAACTTATATTTCTGGATGTGCATGATGTATATAGTCAACAATTTAGATTTTAAAAGAAGGTTAACAGGTTAATTCATACCCCAATTCTCCACCAAATAACTATTGGGTTAATCTGCGTTTGAGGTCTGCCATAATGACTCTCTGGTACTAAAATATAAAGGCATTGGGAAATGGTCCTAAGAGGGAAGCTGTGGCCTTTCATTGTTCCAAGCCGAGATTCTTTCTGCAACGTCAAACATAAAGTCTAAAGATACAGAATACAGAACAGCAAGAGGGATGAAAAGTACCTTCCAATAAAGGTTTTGTTTTTTCAAAAGCTTCAAACTAAATAACTTTGCATGATTTTTAAAAAGACATTCCACTTAAGATGTATTTTTAATTAAGGAAGAGAACTATGCAAACTAAAGGATGTCAAAATTAATTTAAGTTTTACAGAGAGAAGAACAACCTTTAAATATAAAAAAACAATGAAAAATAAAATAGATGCCAATATAAAATAAACAAATGCTGAAGAAAATAAAATGAATTAAATAAAGAATATGGCACAATGATTTGATGGCAGAGTAAATAGGTTCATAATTATTCAAGCGTAAATCTAAATGTTGCCTCTTGTACATGTCATCTATGACTTTGAGCTAGCGTTAAGAATCTCAGCTAACTCAATTGTTCAATGATTTCCTAACACACCACTGATTCCAAAGGATCCTTGTAAAGATTAAATTAGATAATATATGCACTGTGCTTTTGTTTACTCCATTGTAAGCAATTGACAAATGCTTTTCAAAAATATTTCTTTTCACTCTCCTCAGTGTAAGCAAATATCTCTACAAATATGACAGTATGATATAATTGACAGAACACCTGATTTGGAGTTAGAAGAATTGGTAAATGACCTTGGGAAAGTCAGTTCACATCTTTGGCCTTCAAATTACTCATCTGTAAAAATTAGTATTCATTTATTTGGTCCTTGTTCAAGGTCACAGAGCTAGCAAGTGTTAGATCCATACAAAAGTCTAACTCACAATCCACAATCTGGGTCTTTTTGCTCTAAATTAGCCATCATATGGTATCCTTTGAGTTTGTGATATAATAGAAAGTTCACTATCTAAATGCCATCCCTATGCTTAACCCATTCCTGAACCCCAATGACAATAAAGAAAGTGAAATGTTACAGCACAGGATCCACATAGGATCCAAGATGGTGGCGGAATAGGAGGATATTACACTCACATCCTCCCTGCCCAAACTGGAATTGCAACTAAAATATAGAGAAAGTGACATGAAAAACCTATTGAAGACTAAGTTGTGTAGCTTTGAGACAGGAGACATTACCACTATTTTTCCTTGAAATTTGCTGGTGCCTCTCCCTCACAGGAGATCCACTAACTCCACTCTCTGGCCTCCTGATACCCACATGACAACTCCAGGAGGCTCAGTTCTGCTATAGTCTGGGCAGACTTTGGGACAGTCTGAATTGGGTGGCTTTAGGAAGGGGGCCATAATCCCTAACATCCCCTAAGCTTGACCAGTACCTCCCATCAACGGAGATCAATTAGCTCAATTCTCCTAACTCCTGGTGGCCTCACCCTGCTGAGATCAAACCCCAGGAAGAATCTGGCAAAGACTGAGTTGTGTGTCTCCATGAAAAGAGCCATTTTTCCATTGCATCACTGACCAGTGTAGCGTTCTCCTTTCACATGGCCAAGTATTGGTCTGTTTAGCCCTAATAAACTCTGCTGGCCTCATCCTGATGACTCCCTGAGACCCTGCTCTACCATAAAGGTGTGTAAGCACACAGCCAGTGTCAGCTAGACTTGGCACCCTGGGGACATTTGATAAGTGGCCTCAGAGCCAGCACAAGCTGCAAGGTTGAATCTGTATCTATCTGGTGAACACCATTTGCCCCTACCTGGTGACTCACTGAGAACCCAACTCATGAAACTCAAGTACCACCTGAGGCTCTTTCAGTGACTGAGCCTAACAAATAGAGATGGATTTCAGGGTGTCTTGGGACTTCTGTTGACCTTTCCCTGCTCCTGATGCTGGTAAAAGCCAACCTTGATGCATAGCTTGGTCATTCCCATGTACACTCAAGACCAGCAAAGGCACCACAAACTGTGGATCACACTGTAGCTCCAAACATATTTCCCAGGGTCAGTCACAACCAACACACCCAGTGACCAGCTTCAGACAACATCAGAGCAGGATCCACTTAGCTTCACATGTGGCATATCCAAAGGGAGACTTCATTAGGCACCAGACCCTGCTGAGGCAAAGTCTGCTTTGTGTGATCAGCAAAGAAAAGCAACTCGTACACTGTAATCAGAGTTGGTCCTCACAGTCAGCCAGCCTGAGGGTCAACCCCATGTAAGAACAGGCCAATAGCAATCAAGCTTAACTACAACAAGAGAGCCCACCTAGTTTACACAGGGGACATCCCTGGAGCACCCAGTTTGGGTGATCAAGACCATGCTATTGGGTCCTAGAAGAGACCTATTACATAAGGCCACCTACCAAGACTGGAACTCATAGCAAACATACCTAATACATGGAAACAAACACAAAGAGGCAGCCAAAATAGGGAGACAAAGAAACATCCCAAAATAAAAGAACGAAAATCTACAGAAAAAGAGCTAAATAAAATCAAGTGAAGAAAATTATGAGATATAAAGTCCAAAAAATGGTTATAAGGATGCTTAAGGAACTTTGAAAACTACAACAGCATGAAAAGGGACATGGAGACCATGAAAAAGAACCAGCCAGAAATGAATACTACAATATCTGAAATGAAGATGACATTAGAAGGAGTAAACAATAGACTGGATGAAGCAGAGAAACAAAACAGCAATTTGAAAGACTAGATAGCATAAGACACCCAATTAGAGAAGCATAAAGAAAAAATAATTTTAAGGAACTCTGGCACAACATAAAGTGTAACACCTGTATTATAGGGTACTAGAAAGAGAAGAGAGAGCACAAGGGACTGAGAACCTAGTTGAAGAAATAACTGAAAACTTTACCTGATGAAGGCAAAAGACACCTAAGTTGAGAAAGTGCAGAGAGTCCTAAACAAGATGAGCCCAAAAATGTCCACATACAAGGGGCAACCAATCAATGCTTCTTTTTCACATCGATGTTTCTTTCTCCCTTCCCCTCTTCCTTCCCCTATCTAAAAGGCGATGAAAACAAAAGTCCACTGGTGAGGATTAAAAAATCACTTTAAGTATAAATGGATGAATAGATAATAAAACATTATATATATATATATATATATATATATATATATATATATGTGTGTGTGTGTGTGTGTGTGTATATATATATATATAAGCATATGTATATATAAGCATATATATATATATATATGCTGTTTATAAGAGACCCACCTCAGAATGAAAGATACACACAGACTAAAAATAAAGGGATGAAAAAAGATATTTCACAGAAAGGGAAATTTAAAAAAGGTGAAGTAGCAATACTTATATTTGACAAAATAGACTTTAAAACAAAGGCTATAGTAAGAAACAAAGAAGGAAGCAATCCAACATAGGAGCACCTAAATATGTAGCAAATCTTGATGGACATAGAGGGAGAGACTGACAGTAATAGTTATAGTAGGGCATTTTAACACCTCGTTGATGTCAACAAATAGATCTTCCAGACAGAAAATCAACATAAACAAAATAAAGGATAAAAACCACATGATCATATCAATAGAATGAAAAAATACTTAATGAGATTTAGCACCCACTTATGATTTTTAAAAGTGAGAATAGAGGGAACACACCTCAATGTAATAAAGGCCATATATGACAAACCCACAGCCAACATCATTACTCAATGGGCAAAAATCACAAGTGTTTCCTTTAAGAATGGTAATAAGACAGGGCTTTCCAATTTTCCCACTGTTATTCAACATAGTACTGAAAGTCCTAGGCACAGCAAATCAGACAGGAGGATGATATCAAAGGCATCCAAATTGGAAAGAAAAAAGTGAAACTGTCATTATTTGCAGATGACGTGATACTGTATATAGAGAAACCTACTAAAGATTCCTCCAAAATACTATTAGAACTGATAACTCAATTTTTCAGTAAAGAAATAGGATACAAAACAAATATCCAGAAATCAATTGCATTTTGAAATATTTTATTTACTTTTAGAGAGGACTAGATACATCAGTTGCCTCTCACCTGGGAACCTGGCCCCCAACCCAGGCATGTGCTCTGACTGGGAATCAAACCAGTGACTTTTGGTTTGCAGGCCAATACTTAATCCACTGAACCACACCAGTCAGGGCTCAGTTGCATTTCTTTTTTAGATTTTTAAAAAATTTTATTACTTTCAGAGAGATGGAAAGGGAGAGAAGAGAGGCCTTTCACCTGCCTCCAGCTACAGAGCTGGCTGGAGACCTGGCTTGCAACCTCATTATGTGCCCTGGCTGGGAATCAAACCAGCAACCTTTGGGTTCCTTATCCATTGGGCCACTAGCCAGGGCTTCAGTTGCATTTTTATGCACCAATAATGAACTACCAGAAAGGGAAACTAAGAAAACAATTCAATTTAAAATTGCATCAATAAAATAAAATAAATACCTTGGAATAAATTTATCCAAGGATATAAAAGACCTGTACTTGGAAAATTATAAGATCCTGAAGAAAGAAATTAAAGAAGATAGAAGTGGAAGCATATACTGTGTCCATGGATAGAAAGAATTAACATTATTGAAATGTCCATAGTACCCAAAGCAATCTATAGATTCAACACAATTCCTATCAAAGTACCAATAGCATATTTCACAGAACTAGAACAAATATTCCAAACATTTATTTGGAACCACAGAAGACTCAGAATAGCCACAGAAACCTTGAGAAAGAAAAAGAAATTTGGGGGTATCACTCTACCTAATATCAAACTACAGTATAAGGCCACAGTAATCAAAACAGCATGGTACTGGCGTAAAAGCAGACATATAAATCAATGGAATAGAAAAGAGATCTCAGAAATGGTCAATTAATATTTGACAAAGGAGGCTAGACTGTACCATAGGGTAAAAATAATTCATTCAGTACATGGTGTTGGGATACTTGGACAGATGCACACAATAGAATGATATTAGATCACCTTCTTACTCCATATGCAAGTATAGACTTAAATGAATTAAAGACTTAAATGTTAGACTCAAAACCATAAAATTCTAGGAAAAAACATAGGCAATGAAATCTTGGACATTTTTTGCAGCAATGTTTTTTTCTGATATATCACCTTGGGCTAGGGAAACAAAAGGAAAAAATGAATTGGACTACGTGAAACTAAATATTTTTTGCACAGCAAAGGAAATAATCAATAAAATGAAAAGACAACCCATTGAATTGGACAACGTATTTGCCACTTATACATCTGACAAGGGGTTATAAATCCAAAATTTACAAAGAACTTACAAAACTCAACACACACACACACACACACACATACACACACACACACACACACACCAAAGAATCCAATTAAAAAGTGGGCAGAGGAACTGAATAGATACTTCCTCAAAGAAGACATACAGATAGCCAATAAACATGAAGAGATGCTCTATGTCACTAATCACCAGAGAAATACAAATTAAAACCACATTGAGATATCACCTCATACCTTTCAGAATGGCTATCATCAATAAGTCAACAAGCAACAAGTGTTGGTGAGGATGTGAAGAAAAAGGGACTCATATAATGTTGGTGGAAATGCAGATTGGTACAGCCATTGTGGGTAGCAGTGTAGATAGTTACCTCAAAAAATTTTTAATGGAACTACATTATGACCCAGAGATCCCACTTCTGGGAATATATCTGAAGAACCTGAAACACTAACTCAAAAGAATATATGCATCCCTATATTCATTGCAGTGTTATTTACAATAGCCGAGATCTGGAAACAGCCCAAGTGCTCATCAATAGATGAGTGGATTAAAAACACAATGGAATACTACCCAGCAGTAAATAAAAGAAGAAAATCTTACCTTTTGTGACAGCATGGATGGACCCGGAGAGTACTATGCTAAGTGAAATAAGCCAGTCAGAGAAAGACAAGTATCATATGTGGAATCTGATGAACAATATAAACTAATAAAAATAGACTCATAGACACTGAGAACAGACTGACAGCTGTCAGAGAGAAGAGGGATTGTGGGGCTAGTTGAAAAAGATGAAGTGATTAAGCCAAAAAAAAAAAAAAAAACCCTCATACACACAGACAACAGTATGGTAATTACAAGAGGGAAAAGGGAGTCGGGGAGGTAAAAGGGGAATAAATGGTGATGGAAGGAGACTTGACTTGGGGTGGTGAACACACAATACAATGTACAGATAATATGTTCCAGAATTGTACACCTGAAACCTATATAATTTTGTTAATCCATGTCACCCCAATAAATTCAATGAAACAAAAGGATTTAAAAGAAATACTATAGCATAGACTATAACAGGAACTTAACAGAGTTTTTCTAAAACTTTAGTATTTATTATCAGTGCTTAAGTGTCATGAAGTTCCATAAGTATTTTCCTATGATCATGCATGCATAATTAATATATACATGGTTTCTTTCTTCTGAAGAATAGGTTATAGGTACAAATATTTTAAGGTTGATATTCACAAGGTGACAAACCTTGAGATTTTGCAATTCAACTGGTGCATGACCAGAAAGAAGCAAGTCACCTGACTACTCAGGGTCCAAGGGTGAACAGAGAGAATGAACATGCATGGGCCTCAGGGGGAAGACTTATTGTCTATTATGACAATCTCAGAAGTCACATAGTATCACTTTTGACAAGGTTCTCTGAAGCACACCACACCTAACAATAAACACCACTTTCCTTATCCCTCAAATAATAACACACATAGCATCATGATAGGATACACTGAAAAAGTATTCAATCAACTCTACTTGACTTGTTACAGAGTAAACAAACACCTCTTACACACCTATTTACCTGGTGTCTTTGCAGTGCCTATTAGATAAAGCAAGTTTTCAATCCCTCTTGGCACATTATTTTAAAAGGCTCTGCTTCATTTTCCTTTACTGAAGATATTGCTCAAAAGCAGTGTTTATGTAGACCTCCCAGAAAACAAAAAAAGAACATGCTCATTTGTAACTGTCAAATTAATTGCAAATTATTTTCTATTCAACTGAGAACAAAATAATTTCATGACAAGAAGAATTTGCTATATAGCAAAGTCATGGTGAAAAAAAAGTCAAGGGTGAATTAACTGAACCAGGTGCCAGGTTCTGATAAATTTAGCAAGGACAGACTAGTTGACTTAATATTTTTTATTAAGAGGGAAAACATTAAAAAGAAGTCATCCACAAATAAATCAGTAAGTCTGTTTAAATATCTCAGAAATGATTAATGATACTTTAAGAAGAACCAATCTTTTTTCTATCAATCTGTCTTCCTTTTGTATATGGCAAGAATAAGACTTTTAAATCTGTAATAAGCACTATACAAGGTCTGTCCTGAAAGTATCAGCTACAAAAACTGTTTTAATTATATTGACACTGGCTCAATACTTTCAGGACAGACCTCGTAAGACCTATTCTTCACCTAGACTTGATTTCACATTTCCTTGTTACATCATATAAGGCAACAAATGTGTTGACTTGTTTGGGTGGCCTAAGCTGATATTTTTAATGTTTCAGTAAATATAAACTCATTAGCCCTATCAAATGCTACTCCAGTATAACAATCCTAAGATTAAATTGATTATTTTCAACAATGATTTAATTGTTGGAAATTGTATCACACTGGATGTATTAGGGTATACATTAGCAAAATAAACATCACCCCAAATATTTAGTAAATATTTATTTTAAATGTATACGGCATGCTCAGTATGGGCCAACTGGGCTCTATGTGGATTTTATTTGCTTAAAGCTTTAGGCAAAAGGAGCATCCATCTTCCCAAAATTTGCTGGTTGTTGTGTCAGATGGTAAAAGCAGTGTTGGAGAGTCTTGCACCTCCAAAGAAGGGTCAGATACACTGGCCAGTTCAAGTCAGTCCCATCCAACCCAAAGAAAGCCAGAAAATGACTCTGTTTACTCAGAATGGAGAAGAATAAGAAATATTTGGTGAGCACTATTCATGACTAGCACACAACTTAAGGATTAAGATCAAAGAAATTAGATCAAAGAGCCAGGGAAACGTGAGCAGAGATGAATGAACCAGAGTAGAAGTGCTAGGTAACTTCATTAGATGGAAACTACTTCCCCAACCAAAACTGTGCAGTATAGGTAGGGTATGTACTCTTTGCAGGATAGGTAGGCTAGATACAGATGGAGTACCAGAAGTAAAACCACACAAGCACTTAAAGTACATCTCACTGGGTAGTGGATCAGTTTTCTATAGGCCCATTTGGTTCCCCACATTTGTAAAACAAATACCAGAATGATGTTGTAGTCAAGAAAAGCCACCATGTTTTCACTATGGAAATACTTTTTTACTGTTTTATATTTCCATACTAAATTAGTTTGAAACCCATTATTAGATCATGCTTTTGTTTTGTTTTTGCTTTTGGACATAAGTGCTAAGGACTGAGGTATCTGTATTATCATATTGGACAGAGCAAGGCCCCTCTTCTCTTTTATGTACTTTTCCATATCATTTGCATTTTTGATTTTCATTCTTTTTCCTTCATAGGGAATCATTCCAATCTGTTTGATACACAATCTTTTCATTTGTATTATTTTGCAAAATGTGTATATTATTCTGTGCGCATACATTGTGAATTTATGAAAATAGTATTTTACCATACTGCATTTTATTTCTTCTCTTTTTCACTCAGTGCTATGTCTTCTGAACTATCCATGTTTATATCTACATCTAACTGAATACTTCTAACTATTACTACAGGCGTGCAGGTATTACTTATCCACTTGCCTGGCAATAAATTCAGAGGCTGCCTCCAATTCCCTACTCCTTTGAATAACACTGCAATATACATCCTTGCACGTGTTTCCTTATTGACCTATGTTTTGTTTGAATAACAAGCACATATGCACATACAAACACACGCAAACAAGTGAGATTACTATATCAAAAGAGCTGTATACATTTAATTTGACTAATTGTACTTTTTTCTTGAAATCAGCATACCTAACCTTCCCTCTTATTCATCTACTTATCTATTTACCTACCTTCCTACCCAATTATGAAAGTATATAAAAGTATCGTGCATGTTAAAAGCAATATTTTAGAAGTAATACAGTCTTGATGTGGGGGCTGGAATCACACTGCCTCCATTCCTATTTCCATGCTGCCAATTACTCCTTATATGCATTGGGAAATCACTTAATCTGTGTTTCAGTTTCCTCATTGGCAAAATACAACTATATCCAGCAAACAGGATGTTTGGTGGGTTGAAACGCATGCTTAGCACTCAATAGCTATGGTTATTATTATTCCTCCATATCGATAAATCTCTGATTGTTACAATCTTTGTGTTTCAGCTCCAGAAAGTTTATGAGATATTCCTGCCCCTGCCAGGTACATAAGAATTGGGTAACGCAGAGAACACAGGAACTCCTTCAAGTACTCTGAACTGTCTGGGTTTGCTGGCAACAGAAAGGACTTTATAAATTTGCATACTTTTCAGCTGGAATATATTGTTCCAGCTGAAAAGTGTGGGCCTGACTGGAAGATGTTTCTTCAATCAGCTAATTGCCCTACCACCTACAAACTTTCCTGATCCTTCATTACAACAACCCCACACTGAGGAAACTGAAATAAAGAAATGTCTTTTGGGAATAAAATGACGTCACTCTGAAACTCTACTGCCCTGTTAAAGGCACCCCACCTTCTTGTAGGAACAACACATGAAGCAGAACCCTAGTTCCTATTCCAGCACTTGAGCCAATGAAGGTGGTCAATAAATGCCAGGCAATTGAAGACTGATGAGTAAAAGACTGAGTTCACCTCTGAGAGTTGTGATGTTAAAAAAAAAAAATGGACCGGGTCACTGAGGAACATTAGGATTCAAGTTTACATATGGATCTTGTGTCTATTCTTTCATATTTAAAGAGTTTACTCTGAAAAAAGTTTTAAAAGAGAGTTTACTATGAAGATGGTAGAACGGTATGAATAGAGCACTTAACCTAGAGCAGTGGCTCTCAGCTGGGGGAGGTTTTGCTCAACAGGGAACATTTGGAACTGTCTGAAGACATTTTCAGTTGCCACACTTGGAGATGCTACTGTAGAATAAGTAGAGGCCAGAGAGGCTGTTCAACACCCTGTAACACACAGAACTGCCTCCCCAACAATGACTTTTTTGGCCTAAAATGTCAGTAGTGCCAAAATTGAGAAACTGCTCTGAGATGCCTGGGTTTAAACTATTCATGACCTGTGTAACCTGTGATGAATTTCTCAGTTTTTTTCATCTATACATCATAATTGTTACATTATATCTGTCATATTGATGGTGTTTAGTAAATGCTGCCTTCTGTTTTTTTATCTTTTATTATTGAAGTAATTCAGGTGTACAGATGTTCTTTTGAAGGCCACTGACTAAGCTATACATTCATTAGATGCATAGTAACTTCTATGTGGGAATTCTGGAAAAAAAAAGTTATTCTTTCCCTTTGTTATCCTAATTTATACATGGATATTTTGGTGTTATGCTACTGATATTCCAAGAGCTTTAATGTCTTTTTTCTGAAATAACAGAAACAAGCTCAATATACTGAACAAAAACAAGAACTGGTTGTAACATAGTGCAGATGCACTGGGAAACTTACAAGTGAAAGGGTCCAAATCTCCAATTAGTTTTCTCAGAAAAAAAGGATCATTTTCTTATACATTCAACGTCCTTTTTTTAGTTTTTATAATCTCATTTTATTTTTAGCACATTTATTTCTCACTAAACAAATTAAGAACATGTGTACAAAAGAGCTAACAATGGGACAGTATCAGAATGGCCATCATAAACAAGTGCTGGTAAGGATGTGGAGAAAAGGGAGCCCTAGCCAAGTGCTGAAAACAGCCTGAGTGCCCGTCAGTGGATGATTGGATCAAAAACCTGTGGTACATTTACACAATGGAATACTATGCAGCAGAAAGAAAGAAGGAACTCCTACCTTTTACGACAGCATGGATAGAACTGGAGAGTATTGCATTCACCTTAACATGAAAAGAAATTTTGGAAAATGCACCTAAATCCATGACATGTTTTACTTCATTTGATCAGAAATATTCTGGGGTGTGTTTTTTTTTTAGAAATAATTTCATTCAGAATCACTAGTTAGCTGCATCTGCCATGACCCCTTATATTTGATCACAATAGCATAGACTAGTAGGACTGAAGAAGCTCACTCAAAAGTACTTACTCTTTGGAGATTCCTCAAGCCACAAGATCAATCAATGCTCTTTACTCCAATATGTGCCTCTACTTTTATTCTCTTAAGGCAGTGCTCTATTTCATTCATAATTCATAGAGCAGCTTTAGAAGTGCTGAACGACCAGCATAGCACTTTTCAAGGAGTACAATTTTGTTGAATTGCAAAGGGATTTTTTTTCAAGGAATAAGGAAGAGGAGTGTCTTTTGTTTACTTATTATGTCTTTCGATTCCTGTTTACTGAGGGCCTACAAGGAGCTAGAGATCCTAAGCTAAAAGAAGCAGCCAAGCTCTAAGGAACTCATTACCAACGGAGGGAGAAGAACAGGTACACAATCATAAATAGTGAGTTTAACACAAATATTTTACAATGAAAACAGTGAGAACTAAATACTGTGGAAGCATAGGACATCCAGATTTAAGGAGTCAGGAAAAGATTTCTGGGGGATATTGGTCATCATCATTCTCAAATGTGTAGCTTTCACCCTCACTGTGCTTCCTAAACCTCTTACTACAGTCGTTAGGAAACTACGTACATTACTAAGTACAATTGACCAATCAGTGGCATTTGCCACAGATGCTCCCTTCCTGCTTCTTGATGTACTTTCTCCACTTGCCTTTAAGAACACTACACCCTCCAAGTTTTTTCTTCTATTTCACTCAACTGCTCCTTCTTAGGATTATCTGTTGGTCCCTCCTCATCTTCCCAATCCAGGAGGACATTGAAGTGCCTCAAACTGAGTCCTTAGACTTCTTATCTATCTCACTCCCTCTGTTGGTTCATTGTCATGGCTTTAAATATCATCTGTATGCAGACAATTTACCACCTCCACTGTGCCACCCTGGCCTGGCCATCATCAGCTCTGGCCTGGGTAACTGAAATAGCCTTCTGATGGGTCTGATGCCAGCCTTGTCCTTCTACAAACCATTTTAACACAGTGTGATAGGCAAAATTCTAAGATGGTCCCTAAGATTCCTTACCTCCTATAATATGCCCTTCTTGAGTGTAGGAATACCCACTCCTTAGACTAAATTACATTTTATAAGACCATCAGAGCTTACTGGAGGGGGGTTAGAAATCAGAGAGAAGTGGCCTTGCTGTCTTAGAAGAAAGAAATAGGTCTGTTGTGAACTGCTTATAGAGTCTACATGACAAGGAACTTTGGAAAAGAGTGTTTCCTGGCTCTAACCTGAACAATTCAGGATAATCTCCCCATCTCAAGATTCCTGTCTTAATAACATCTGGAAAATGCATTTTGCCATGTAATGTGACATATTCACAATATCTAAGGATTAAGATGTAAGCATCATTGTGGGACCATCTTTCAGACCACTCTTGAACAAAACACCACAATATGGTTTCCACACACTTTTTCTAATTTTCCATTCTGACTACTTATCACTATCTAATATACTATTTTACTAATTTATTTTGTTTCTCTATGCCACTAGAAAATAAACTACATGAGGGCAGTACCTTATCTACGTTGATCACCATTGTATATCCTGTGCCTAGAATAATGTCTGGAACATAGGAGGCACTAAATAAAGTGTTGAATGATTGAATAAATGACAAATGATCAGCCCTACAAACCTTCCTATCCTCTTTGTCCTCCTCCACTCTTCCAGGTCCTTTAAAGTCAATGAATAAAGATGAAATTCCTTACCAATATATTCCAGGCCTATTATAATATGATTTTGCTTCTGCAACTTCCTTCTCACCACTCTCCCCTGCAAGTAGTGCTCCTAGCTCCACCAATTCTAAACAGTGATCATTTTTACCCTTTCTAGGCCTCTCCTCATACTCTTGCTTGTACTGAGAATGGTTTTCCTCTCTGTTTTCTACTTTTATGAATATCCAGCTTAAATCTTACAACTTCTGGCACAAATGAACTAATAGTTTTCAGTCACAATTAGGACTGTTTTTCCCATAGCTAATATAAGATGCCCTCTGTAACACTGTCATAGAATGTCTTTATTCTTAGTAAGATTACAAGTAATGGTCTATGAAATATATTTCCCATTTGGCCATGACTTCTTTGAGGAGTGTTATGTAATTCATCTTTTTGCTAATAATTTTTAGCACTCTGTATGGACATGGAGGGATAAGGCTCAAAATAATATGAACTTAATTAAAAGTGAAAGATGAGAAATTGAATAACATTTTTTTTTTGTGAAACTGGAAATAAAAAAATTGGGGGTAATAGTAGCTGCTAGCCAATATTTATGTAGAAACTCAAATGCATATTGCTAAACACAAACCTAAGACAATTTCTTGAATGTGATGACCTAATGAGAAAACTTTAAATGACATTACACAACATAACTTATTCATTTCTTATGCCTTTTTCTTTTTAGAAGGGTAATTTGATTTTATAAAAGTGATAAACAGGCATTATGAGTAACCTGAACAAAAGAAAAACTACAAATGAGAAAATAATCATCACCCAAATACAATACTCAGGGAAAAAAGGCATAGTTTGCATAAAGAAGACCATCAACCCACAAAACTGTGTTTGAATAAATATAGAAAGAATAGAGAGACAAATCTTTTTACACAACTTGGATCCTTCAACACACTCATTTTTTTAATTCCTTGCCCAAGGACATTTTTTTTTTTTTCATTTCTTTTAGAGAGAGAAACATTTATGCAAGAGAGAAGCATTGGCTGGCTGCCTCCCAAACATGGCTGGATCTCCAGAGTGGGGATTGTACACATCTTCACTGAGGGTCACAAGTGCCTATGCCCAGTTAGGAGACCAAATTTGCAACCCACATATGTGCCCTGACTGGGAATCAAACACTCAAACTTTTGGTTACAAAACAATGTTCCAACCAACCGAGCCACACTGGCCAGGGCAACAACACACTCATTTTTATGTGTTAATTTATTTTCCTTCCCTGTTAAGAGGTTGACTAGCATGGATGGCCGGATGATTTTTCAAAAGGAATCCTGAAGAAATTATACAAGTTAGAGAGAAGCATTAATCAGAGGAAGTGACAATAATATAAAAGGAAACAAAGGTGTGAGATAGTCCTGATAAAAATGTAAGGCTGACTTGAAGTGGTGTCATTGTGTGTTTGTGAATGTGTGTGTAAGTGTATAGGGTGGGGAGTAACTGCAGCTCAGAGCAGAGGGCAATGGCAGACTAAATGTCAGTGAGAAAATAGGTTGGAAATAGTCTTCTAAGTTCTCCTCTGGCCTTTTCTCTGTAGTTAAGATAGGTTGGACATAGTCTCCTAAGTTCTTCTCTTGCCTTTTCTCCTTAATTTTCTTTACTTCCCCATTTTCTAGTGAGATCAGGAACAACAGCCCAGGCTGTAGGTGTCAAATGGGTCTCAGACCAGTACAAAAGTCCTGCTGGAGTAAGAAGTTAACAAAAGGGGCGGAGTTACCAACTGCCTACTGGTATTGACTCTTCCCCCAAGCTATGCCACCCTTCCTCCATTCCAACTTCCCAGAACTGGTGGAAACTCCCTCTTTCCAATACTGTTTTTGTGAACACAGAAGCATTCTGATGGAGTGGCAGCAAAGGGAAGTAGAAACAACAGGTTTGAAGTAGTTTGGATTCTCCTAAGGCATGTCCTCACAGATCTTTTAAAATTTGACAGATATGTGTTTAGCTGATATCTGAACATATAGCAACTAAAATAAAATTGTTAAAACAGAAAGACCAAAAATTGTATATATGTATACACAGATGCATACATTCAAATATTCTTAAAGATATCATGAAAGATATTAGCAATCTAAAATAGAAATACGCACGCACACAGGGTGAGGCAAAAGTACGTCTCCAGTTGTTTTTGGTGGAAAATAATACAATAGTTAGTGAATAATAATGCAAGAATAAATCTTATGCTTCATGTACTCACAACTGTAAACCTACTTTGCCCTACCCTATGTGAATGAAAAATATATGTGAAACCAGGAACACAACACATGAAATAAATAAGGGGATGACTATAGCTAAAGAATAATTCAGTGATATACAAAATCATACTGAGAAAATTTCCCCCCAAATAGCAGAAAATATAAAGAAGTAGTATATAAGAAGGGCAGAGACATGGAGTACACAGGTAGAGTTTTCAGTAGGTGCACCAAAAGAAAAAGAAAAAATGAGACTGGGATTGTATTATGTACAAAAGGTAATGCCATCTGCTATATACAGCAAACCACCCCACACCTCATGGGTCTAATAAAATAGAAGTCCCCAAACTGTAGGTGAGTGGACTGAAGCCATATACTGACCTACCATACAGTGGTTCCTCCATCTTCAGAATGTCAGAGTCTGTCACTGAATCCTTTGTTTCTAGCCAGACAATGAGTGCAAGGAGACTCCTGTGAGATATTTTAGAGTCCAGGCCTGGAGGTGATACACATCACTTCTGCCTGTATTTCACTGGCCAGAACTCACCTAAGCAGAATGGTCTAGAAACTGTGGTTTAGCAGTGTGAACAGGAAGAACTAAGAAAAACATAGTATGAATTCTAGCATTTTTTTGGTCACAGAACTATATTAAGAAATTATAAAGATAAACTCCAAAATGAAGTTTAAAACCATGTATATACATAGGGAATATAGTCAATAATATTGTAATAACTATGTATTGGTATCAGATGAATACTAGAATTATTGGGACCATCACTTCATTGAGTTATATAAATGTCTAATCACTATGTTGTACACCTGAAACTAAAATAATGTATACCAACTGTAATTGGAAAAAATCTTTAAAGACCATGTATGTAAAGAGTTTATAGAGTACAAAACAGGAGATGAGGAAAGCTTCACTGTTCACATTAAAATAAAACTTAGAATTATCAAAATCAAAGATAAAATTCTAAAAACTTCCAAGAAAAAGATCAAATATGAAAGCAATTTGTAATTTTTAAGTGAAAATAAAATAAATTTAGGAAGATGCCATTAGATATATGGGAATTAAAGTGATCAAATACTTCTAATAGTTTTTCCTAACAAAGGTAGCACCAAAAATTTTTTTCTTTTAAAGTATATTTATAGTAAACTAGGGCTAAATTTTAGTACGATATTAAGAAAGCAAAAAAGGGGGAAAGGATTAAACACAGATGACAATGTAGTTATATATATTTTAAAGTAGATCACATAGATATTCATAACCTAAGAAATTAGTAGAGGAAAATGAACATGAGTGTGGGCCCACATAGAATTGTGGGTCATCTGAACAAAAATAAAATGTATAATTTTTAAAGCAGCAGAACAGAAAGTGATTCATGCAGTGGAGTTTATGAAAGAAAAAAAAGAAAGTATAATAAATAGAAAATATATAAGATGGCAACTATGAGCCTTATTAAAACTGTAAATAAATGCCCTGGCTGGTGGCTCAGTGGATAAGGCACTGGCCTGTGAACCCAAAGGTCGCAGATTCGATTCCCAGCCAGGGCACATAATGAGGTTGCAAGCCAGGTCTCCAGCCAGGTCTGTAGCTGGAAGCAGGTGAAAGGCAACCATACATGGATATCTCTCACCCTCTCTCCCTTCCCTGTTCTCTAAAAATAATAAATAAAATCTATAAAAATAAAATAAAACTGTAAAAAATGTAAATTGGTTAATCATAGCAATTAAAATACATAAGTTCTGTTTGAATTTTTAAAAAGGTATTCCAAAAATGCAAAAAGAATTGTTAAAATGAAGGCACAAAGATTAAAATATAAGGGTAAATAATAGCACTACCCCAGTATGAATCAAAATAAAACTAAGAAACCTTAATATATGACAATATAAATCAATCCAAAAACATCACAAAGAATAAAGATATGAAACATTGATAAAAGGGAAAATTGGGCAAGAAGAGCTCAATAACATGTAGGGGCCTAATAATACTATCTCAAAAAAGGTATTGCCTTTTCATAAAGAACAGCCAGCAGGAATGTAGGAAGATTTTAAATATTCTCAGACACTGAGAGATCGAGCAGGAAAAAAAAGAAAACAGAGATATTAAAGTTGTGAAAAATACTATTGCATTTGTTACGAAAGGCAGCAGCATAGCAATTTCAGCAGCATTAATCACAGTGATGGTGCCTGATTTCCTGCTACACAGCAGTGGCATGGAAGTGAGAACTTCCATCAGCTTGTAGGGAGTATGCGTAGTACACTCCAGTTCAAGGGCAGTAGCATCTTTCTGAGATGTGGGAAACCCACTTACTTCCTTTGCTTTTTCAGCCCTTCCAACATTTTTGTAACTGATTTGTTGTTTACAATTTCTGGTTGAAATATCTAAAGCTGTTTTCCTGAATACATACACTAACAAATATGTATCATGTATGTCTACATACCATAAGCCAAACTCAGCCCCCAACATATCTGAAGGAAAGAATAAGAAAGAGCCTGTTGCCTGTGTTCCCATGAGGTGGGATGAAAATGGTGGGGTGAACACATAACGTTTGCTCTTTTACCATCTGCCCTTCTGGTGATAATACTGCAATTTTTCTTCCTGTACATGCATTCTCTTTCCAAGGGAGACAACCTGCAATCCAATCTGTCATTGCATCTGGCTCAAGGTCTAGCATGTGGCTCTTCTTGTTCCAGTGACCTATGCACTAAAAAGACAAATCATTTGCTATGCCCACCTCATACATTCAATTTACAATGGTGAAGCAGGAGCAGAGTAACTATAGTAAACATCCCCATTTTAAAAAGGGGACATGGGAGACACACAGAAGTTAAGAGCTATCAACAAAAAATTTTTGAATGCCTGCTGAAAAAATATGTATAGTGAAGATCTACCTCCTAACTTAGGGACTTAAAATGATTGCTTGCTTCAATGCAAATTCTGTTCTCTGGAAGAATTTTTTGGCCCATTGTTCTCTGTAATATCTGAATTTACCTTCAGGAAGGTTCTTTTTCATATTCTCCCTTTTCTGCCTGGCCACACCTGAAGTAGGTATTGGAAAAATATGCTGAAGCTAAGAACTGTATAACTTCTTTGGCAAATTTGTAAATTCTATAAGGTTGGAGGTTGAAAGCTTCTTTTAAGCATGGAACTATCAAAAAATGTTGTCAAGCCCTGGCTGATATAGCTCGGTGGGTTGGGCATTGTTTCACAGAGTGAAAGGTCACCAGTTTGATTCTGGTCAGGGCATATGCCTGGGTTTCTGGTCAGGTCCCCAATTGGGAGAGAGCAAGAGGCAACTGACTGATGTTTCTCTTACACATTGATGTTTCTCTCCCTCTCTTTCTCTTTTCCTTCCACTGTCTCTGAAAATAAGTAAAGAAAATCTGTTTTTAATTGTCAAGAATTGTGCTTTTCTGAGCAATAAATCTGTCTCAGAAACTTAGAGGGGTTCTGACCTACTTGCTTCTAGCCAGTTCTGTGTAGCAGTAACCACACCTAGTATTTCAAGACATATTTCATAAATATGCTTTATTTCTCTGCTTTTTCATCCTCATGTCTATCACCCTCAACTTAGAAAATAAAATGCAGGCCACCCAGCTATATTTGAATTCCAATAAACAATGCTTCTTTTTGTATAAGTATGCATCCTGCAACATTTAGCCAATACTTACACAAAACATATTTAACATTTATCTGAAATTCAAATGTAACTGAGCATCCTGTATTTTATTTGGCAAGAACTGTATAATGGAACACATGGCCTAAAAGTGGACACGCTGGTGAAGAGAGTGAGAAGAAAATACAGCATGGAGAGTTTTATCATCAGGCTTGGAAATGTTATACGTTGCTTATGCTTACATATCCTTGTCATGAAGTTATTCACATGCTCCCTAGCCAACTTCACGCAGAGTTGATTAAATGTATTCTTCTGTGTTCCAAAGGTAGAAATAGCATTGTGAACACATAACATAATTTATTAGGCAAACATTTATTGAATCTCTGCTATTAGATATACAGAGAAGCCTACATTCCACAAATAATGGACATGCATTATTTTAAGCACACATAAATTATTAATAAAATATACCATACATTAAGCCATAAAGGCAGCCTTCACACATTTCAAAGAATCAATATATCATAAGTCATATTCTCCAACCCTTACTACAATCAAATTAGATATTTAATAACAAAGCACATCTTTAAAAGACTCCCATAATGAAAAGAGGAAGGACTTAGAATACTTGCATGAAAAGGTAAACCATGAATTGAGAGAACATAATTTGAAAAATACATAAAAAATAAAGAGCTTGCATAAACACTCCTATAAATCAATAAGCAAAAATCACAACTAAGAAAAATGGACAAAAGACAGTCATTTTTTAAAATGGCCTATAAGTAGCCCTGACCCGTGTGAGTCAGTTGGTTGGGCATCCTCTCACAGAGCGAAAGGTCGTCGATTTGATTTCATTGAGGGCACACGCCTGAGTTGCAAGTTTAGTCCCTGGTTGGGGCACACAAGAGAGGCAACCAAGAGGGAGAAAGAAAGGGAGAGAAACATCAATGTGTGGTTGCCTGTTACATGCCCCCAACTATGGATCTAGTCTGCAACCCAGGCATGTGCCCTGATTGGGAATCGAACCAGTGACCCTCTGGTTCACAGGCCAGCACTCAATCCTCTGAGCCACGCCAGCCAGAGCGAATAAATAAAATATTTTTTTATTGAGCATTAGGCACTAAATCTATCATAAGACACTTCATGCACAAATTAGTGCTTATTATTTGAAAGACTTAAAATGTAAATTGTGAATATATTAGAAAATGACTTGGGTAGTTAGTATCTATTAAAGCTGAACATACACATATCTTATGAAAGGGAAAGTCTACCAATAAGTATAGATCCAACAGACTTGCATACCTATCACCAAGACCATTCACAGCAACACTACCAATAATAACCAAAAGCTGGAAACAACACAAACGTTCACCAACTGTAGGACGGCTGAATAAATTGTAGTACATTCATATAATAGAATACTACAGGGCAGTGAGACTGAATGAACTATCAGAGCATGAAATGAGATAGATAATTCACACATAATGCTGAAAGAAAACAGACACAAAAGAGTACATAGTGTGTGATTATTTCTATACAAAGTTTTTAAAAGGACAAAACCAACCTACAGAGATACAGGTGATGATAGAAGTTTCAGTTTTGGAAGGTAGGACTAGAAATGGGCATAAGGCAGACTTTAGGGTGCTGATAATATAGTTCTTAATCTGGATTCTGTTTACATTGGTGCATGCAATGTGAAAATTCAGTAAGACCAGATTTGTACATTTTTCTGTTTATTTGTTATACTTCAATAAAATTTTATTTTAAGGAACTGTATATAATTCTGGCAAATAGTATCAGTGAATGCTAAAATCACCATAAAAAAGAAAATTTTACCCTTTGTGACAGCATAAATGGAAAACAACATACTAAGTGAAATAAGCCAGTCAGAAAAAGACAAATACCATATAATTCACTCATATGTGGAATCTAATGAACTGAATTAATAAGTAAAATGGGGACAGATTCATAGATGGAAAGCAGATGACAGCTAAGAGAGTGGGGAGATTAGAGGGTGGAGGGATTGAACAAAAAGGAAAAAGGACTCATAGACATGGACAATAGTGTGGTGATTGCTGTGGGGAAAGGGGCCTAAGGGGACTAAACATTAATGGAAAAGTACAATAAAAAAGAAAAAGGATTTGTGGGGACAAGGATATAAGGATATGATCTAAAATATCACTCCACAGATTACGCATTAATCACAAAGGCAAAATGCTGCCTTTACAAATGAAGAAATATGACATATCCCATCTAACTCAAGTGATTATGAAGTGACAAACTGTTAGGTATCTCCTGATGGGATGTGGTGCAATACAATGGGAAGTAGTGTTCTTGCTAATAATGTTTAACTTGTATCTCATTATGAAAAAACAACCATACAAATCTGCATTATGGACAGACTTCAGTATAACTAGACTAAACACTTTAAAAAGGTTAGTGTTATGCAAGACAAAAAAGGTAGGGACTATCCAATAATAATAATAAAAATAAAAACTAAAGAGATGTGACAATACTATGCAATGTATGATCTTTGGATTCTGGACCAATAGACGAAACAACTGTAACAACTAGGGAAATTTGAATAAGGACTTATGTTATGTACTTGATAATAGCACTGTGTCAATCTAAAATTTCATTGATGTGATGATAATGTTCTGTGGTTGTATACGAGAATGCTCTTATTCTTAGAAGATATATGGATCATTTGAACTGTTTTATTTTTTTACAATCTAATTTTTATAAGTATGTATTATTTTAAAATAGAATAAAATAAACATTTACAAAATAAGCTAAGTAGCCCTAGCTGGTGGCACAGTGGATAAGGTACCGGCCTGCGAACCCAAAGGTTGCTGTTTCGATTCCCAGTCAGGGTGCATAACCAGGTTGCAAGCCAGGTCTCCAGCCAGGTCCATAGCTGGAGGCAGGTGAAAGGCAACCATACATTAATGTCTCTCTCCCTCTCTGCCTCTCTCCCTTCCCCTCTCTCTAAAAAAAATGAATAAAAAAATCTTTAAAAAATTAAGCTAAATAATCAATATTAGTAACTAGAAAAAAAGTGTAACAGAGCAAAGCCAAATAAGAACAAATAAAAGAATGCAGATACAAGCAGAAATTAATGACAAAGATAAATAAAAAGTGATAGAGAAGATTAACAAAAGAGAAAGGTGGTTCTCTGAAAATATCAAATGGACAGATTTCTAACAAAGCTGCTTACAAAAAATATCAAAATAAATAATAATGTAAAGAAAAAACAGCTACAAATATAAGCATTGAAAAATAATAAAATATGTTAAAACCTTGAGTAAATATATAAATAGTCAGAAAAATATAAAATAGCAATGTCAATATGAGGGAAAAATTTTAATATATCAATATCCATTAAATTAATAGAAATGGTAGTGAAAGAAATTCCTTCAAAATTAATGCCCAACTAAAGTAAAATAATTTTATGGGTGAGTTATACCAAAGTATAAAAGAATAATTAGTTCCAATCATATACAGAGATTTTTCACCAAAAAAATTAGAAATAAAGTAAAAGATACCAAAAAATTTTACTAGGCCTCTAATCTTGATTTTAAAGCCAGATGATGATAAAATAAAAAGAAAACTGAAGCCCTGTTCAGATATGAATTCAAGTGCAAAGATCCCAAATACAATCTGAGCTAAATAAATTCAAAAGTGTAAGATGGATACAATACATAATGACTAAGATTTTCCCCCTGGGAATAAAATTATTTCAATATCAAAAATAACTACAATTAAAAGCACTAATAGACCAAAGAGAAAAAAAAAATGTTATCCCAATGCAAATAGCTTTTAAACCTACCTATGATAAAAACAAAATTCTTAGCGATGTGGGAAATCATAGAAACTTCTTAACTTAGTAAAGGTCACATGCCAAATGCCTACAGCAAATATTAAGTTTAATGGAGAAACATTACATGGAACCCAATAAAATCATCGGCAAGACACACATTAACTTATTAGTGTTAAAGTGTAACATATTTGAGGTATTGGCCAATTCTATAAGAAAACTAGTGAAAAGTACAATGATTGAAAGGAAAAAATAAATTGTCAAAAACTTGACCTGATATAATCATCTACTTAGAAATAAACAAAATCAACAGGTATAAAACATACTAGTTTATAACTATTATGTGTCTTGTAAATTTCATGAGTGTAAAATTCTTTTTTAAATGTGATCTAGTTAAATCATAGTGTTTTTTTTTTAATTTCTGCATCATGGTTTTTAAAAAAATTAAAAATCTCTATACTCATGAAATTTTCTTTATAATGGAGAAAGGCAAAAATAAAGCAGAGTAAGGAGATAGATAAATATTCAGTGGGTCCTATTCATAGGAGTGGCCAAGAGAAAGTGATATTTGAAAAGAGACTTAAAGGACATTGTAGGTTTGGGGCAATGAGGGGGCATTTCAGGCAGAGTGAAAGCTTGCTTGATGTGTTCCATAAAGAGCAAAATGGTAAGTCTGGATTAGAGTAATCGAAAATTTAAGATTGGTAGGAGAGGAAGTTAAAGATTTGGGAGATAGTTTTAAGTTAACGCATACAGATTTCATGATATGTTGGTTATAGAGTATGAGAGAACTTATCAAGGACAGTTATCAATTTTGTGGCCCAGGTAGGCAGGCGAATGTGATGGTTTCACTTATTAAAATGGGGAATGGTGAGGAAAGTCTAGGTTTAGAGTCCAAAAAATTCTCTTTTAAATGCTTATGCTTTTTAAGAAAGAATTTTATTTATTTTTTAGAGAGTGGGGTGGGGAGAAAGAAAGAGAGGGAGAGAAACATCACTGTGAGAGAGAAGCATGGATTGCCTGCCTCTCATACACACCCCCAAACACGGACTGAATCCACAACCCAAGCATGTGCCCTGACTAGGAATCGAACCTGTGACCTTGCAGTTTGCAGGATGACACCCAACCCACTGAGCCATGCCAGTCAGGGCAGAATCCTTTTTTAAAACAAATTAAAATGGAAGTACTTATTGCAGCTCCAAGAAAAGAAGTCTACTAGTCAGGTGGATACAGTATAGGGGATATACTGACCTATAAACAAACTGCAGAATTTACTGGTAAACTTGGTAAGCGCTATTTTGTTAGAATGGTGGAGTCAAAAGTCTGGCAAGACTATGGACCTCCATCAAATGTGCCATTACAGGGTGGGGCAAAAGTAGGTTTACAGTTGCAAGTATACAAAACACAGTTTATTCTTCTTTTATTACTAAATCATTGTATTATTTTCCTTACGAGCAAGTGTAAACCTACTTTTGCCCTACCCTGTATTAGAATAACTGGAATACCAGAAGAAAAAGAGTGGGACAAGAGGGCAGAAAGTTTATTAAACAATAATAGTTGAGAACTTCCCAAACCTGGGAGAAAGTTGGCCATCCCAAGGTCATAAAGCCAATACATCACCCTATTATCTCAATTCAAAATGAGTTTTTCCAAGATAACATTATAATGAAACTGTCAAAAAGAAAAGAAAAAGAGAATCCCAAAATCAGCAAGAGAAAAAAAAAAAAAAAAAAAAAACTAACCTACAAAGGAATCCCCATTAGGCTATAAGTACATTTCTCAGCAGAAACTTTACAGGCCAAGAGAGAGTGGAATGATATATTTGAAATATTGAAAGGAAAAAAGTTGCCAGCCAAGAATAGTCATTCTGGCAAAGTTATCCTTCAGAAATGAAGGAGAATACGTTCCCTGACAAATAGAAGGAGTTTATTACCACTAGGCCTGCCTTGCAAGAAATACTGAAATAAATGCTTCAAGCTGAAACAAAAATATTTACTTTAATTAGTAATACAAAACATTTGAAATTATACATCATGCTGGAAAAGGTAAATATACAGACTTAGAGACTAATTATGTAATAGGATAGTGTGTTAAGTACTTAACTATAGTATAAGAGATAAAGGAAAAGAATACTAAAATAACTATACTATCATTTGTTAATGAGTATACAGTATAAAAAGGTAAATTATGACATCAAAATATTAAAGGAGGAGTAAAAGTGTATAGCTTTTGAATGTGATCAAAGTTAAGTTGCTATCAGATTAAAATGGACTGTTTCATCTATAACATGTTTTATGTAAGCTTCATAAAACACGGGATTTACCAGTGCCCTGATCTTGCACCTCTCAGCATCCAGAATTGTGAGTAATAAATGTTTATTGTTTAAGCCACCCAGTCTATGATTATTTGTTATGGCTGCCTCAACTAAGACATATGTTAAAGTACAAATGAAGAAATAAGGCTGCAGGGAATAAGGTTGCTGAATACTAAGTTCTGGAAAACATACAGAAATAGTTACTATCTTGGAAAATTGGGATCCATTGAAGTTTCTGGTCAGGACACTTTTGTCCCAGTATGTACCAATTTACACTTTGGTAGCCAAAAGTGTTTTTCTGAAAGAAAACCTAAAATCCAATTAATACAGAATTATAATGTTGACTCTTTTTTTTTTAATTAAAAAAAATTTATTGTTGTTGTATTACATCCATCCCCTTTTTGCTCCCCACAATGTTGACTCTTAAAGGCACTACTAGAAGTTATCTAGCCTACAATGTCATTTTAAAAATTGGGAAACTGAGATTCAAAAGGGCAAAATAATTTGTTAGGGCTCCTAACGTACAGTCCAGTGTTTTGTTGACCTCATTCTGAATGTGGAAACACTAGGAATATGAGAAATGTAGTAGTAAATGTTCCATTTTTATGGCTCTCTTAGTATGGTCATCTTAGTTTGAATTCAGTTTTTTAATTTTGTTTCAGACATGTACAGCTCTATCTTATCTATTCCATAAGGTGGTAGAAGGAGAAGAATAAGGGGTCAGAGGAAAGTCAAATAACTGAATGCCCTACAACAACCTATTAGAAAGCTGAAAAGCCTTCTCTCCATTAGGGACAATTACAGCTCACTATTTATTCAATTCAAATTTATGCAACTAGCTTGTTGTATATTTTATGTCACTGACAGATTTTGGAATATTATTTACTTGTTGAAAATAAGGTATTATTGAAAACAATTTATTTATTTTTCCCTAGGAGATACACCAAGGGTAAAATTTCTAGTTTTTACCATAATTTTGTAACAATTAATGCCATTAACAAAAATAGACAAGTAAAATTTTTTTCATGAAATGATCTATCCTTAGGTCTATTCAAGCAATAATTTGACCATAGAATCCCAAGATAAAAAGCATATAAGTTGAATCAGGAAAAGGGTTGCACAACAAACTGATTGCTTTGGTCAACAAATGAACACATTTATTTGTCAAGAAAAATAATGTCTCTGCCTCCTGATTTTATGTGACTAAATTCTCTGTGGCCTTTCAATATTAACCACCCAGAAGAGGCAACCCTTAGGCAAAAATCTCCATGTCTCCCTATAGTGGGTTACAGAGAAACTCCTTTTCCTTCTCTCTTCTACATTTCATTTTCCTCTTTGCCTTGCCCAGAGCTACCACAGAAGAAGACTGTGGAGGAAGAATTGATCAATGAAGTAGGGAAAGCAATTAATTACTATAGATGCCACTTTCTAGTCTAAAATCAGAAGCCATTCCATGCCAGCCTTAACTTTTCACTATATTTTCCTTTCCTTAACCTCCTGAACAGCATATACACTCAACTCCAATCATGTTATTTGCCTCAAAACCCAAATTAAAAAAACAACAACAAAAAAACAGTCCCCAAATCATCAGGTCCAGTTTTAATAATAATAGTTAGTATAAAGATAGTTACCATTTATTAAGTATATGGTAGCTGCCTGGTTCTATTAAAAACTTTTAAATATATTACCTAATTTAATGCTTACCATGATACTGAGGTAGATATTATCATCCTTATTTGTTATTAACCCATGTGTATTATTTTCCTGTGTTTGTTGTAACAAATTACCACTTTATTCTCTTACAATTCTAAGACACTAGATGTCTGAAATCAGTGTCACTAGAGTGGAATCAAGATGTTGGCAGGGCCATACTTCCTTGAGAGAATCTAATGGAGAATAATTTATTGTCTCTTCCAGTTTCTGTTGACTTCCAACACTCGTGAATTGCGCCCACATCACTCTAATCTCTATCTCCATGGTCACAGCCCCTCTTCCTCTGTCTGTCATCAACTATCTCTCTGCTTCCTTTTTATACAGATAACCTGTGGTCATATTTAGGACCCACATGGATAATCCAGAATAATCTCCCCACCTCAAGATCCTTTATTTAATCACATCTGCAAAGTTAGGAGTTATGGAAAGGGAAGCAGGCAGGGCAGCTCCAGGGATCAACAGCAGACACACACAAAGACATATATTTGTAAGTAGATGAGTCAAAAAATTGAAGTTTTCATCTTTCTTAATCCTCCTAGAATCCTTTTTCTACCTGCTCCTAACCTCCACCTTGCTGAAGCCTATGCTTTAAGATCTGGAAATATGTGCAGTAGTTTATAGCTAGATGTGTACTTCTCTTCACAGCTATATTACAAAAGAGATTTTGGTTACTGTTATAAATTGAATTGTGCTCCCTGAAATTCTATGTTAAAGTCCTAATTCCTAGTATCTTAGAATGTGACCTTATATTGGAATAGGGTTGTTGTAGATACAAGTAGTTAAATTAAGATGAATCCTGAAATAGGATAAATCTTAATCCGCCCAATTTGTGGCAATTTATTATGGCAGCCATAGTAAACTAACATAGTGTGAAGTTAAATTCTATAGCAAATAGGCCCAACATGGCATGAAGCTCCAAAAACTGAGCCATCCACCAGGGCTGATTCATTCTTTTGCTAAAGACTTTTTGAACATCTGCTATTACAGTTGTCCCCACTCTGCTTCTGCCCACCTCCATCTAGCCCCACCCTTATCCCTCCCCAATCCAATCCCTATATTGTTGTCCATGTCCATGGATTGTACATAAATGTTCTTTGGTAAATCCCTTCACCATCTTTCATCCTGCTCCCCTCCCTCATTACCAGCAGCTGTCAGTCTGTTTTATGTATCTAAGTTTCTGTTATTAGCTTGTTCTTTAGTTTACTGTGTCCATTAGATTCCACATATAAGTGAGATTATGTGGTATTTTCTTTCACTGACTGGCCTAATTCAATTAGCATAATTTCCTCTAGGTAGAGTAGACATAATTTAAATTATGCTAGATTGCTTTATAAAATGACAGTAATACTATAATAAATATCAGGAATGCCTGAGGGCTCCTAAATTTACATATTCTATCAATAATTAATATTATTTTGCTTTCTAATTTTTGCCAAGCTAACAGGTATAAAGTGATATATCTTTGCTGTTCTGTGTTCTGATGACTATAGAGTTTTTCAAACAATTCAGAATGGATTTTGATTAGGATTAAAATTTATAGATTGAGGTTTAATTGGTCAACTTTGTCCCATGTCACAAACTCTTTAAAAATAGGTGAAAGCTGAGACAAGACCATTGGCTTTGGCAATTATGAGATAATTGTAATAACCAATTACTATAATGTAGTGAGAAATTAATCCAGTTTTCAAAATTGAATGGAGGAAAAAATCTGAGGTACCAAAATTGTTTTATGACAAAAGTTATAAAATAAAAAGGTATAGGAGCCAACTGTCATTGTTGCAGAATTTTCAGTGATAAGAATCACACTGTCTAGTAGAAGAGAATAGAAGACTTAGAGGGATCTCAATTTATCAATTTTTAAAAAAAGATTTTAGTTATTTGCCCTGGCTGGTAGCACAGTGGATAAGGCACTGGCTTGAGAACCCCGGGGTTGCTGGTTCGATTCCTCAGCCAGGGCACATAACCAGATTGCAAGCCAGGTCTTCAGCCAGGCCTGTAGCTGGAGGCAGATAAAAGGCAACCATACATTGATGTTCCTCTCCCTCTCTCCCTCTCTGCCTCTCTCTCTCGAAATAATAAATAAAATATATTTTTTAATTTTAAAGATTTTAGTTATTTATTTTAGAGAGAGGGAAAGGAAGGAGAAAAAGAGGGAGAGAAACATCAGTTAGTTGTGTCATGCACACCCCCAGCTGGGGACCTGGCCCACAACTCAGGCATGTGCCCTGACTGGGAATTGAACTGGCAACCTTTCAATTTGCAGGCTGGCGCTCAACACACTGAGCTATACCATTCAGGGCTATTAATAGTTTGTCAATAATGAAAAGGGAAAATGGACTCTTGTCTCTTATAAAAGGTAGAAAAAAATGAGGAGACTACTGAGGAAAACTGAAGTGCTAGTTGGTGGAAATACTTTGCCACTTACATCGCCATTTACATAGGTCAAAGTCAAGGCCTAACAACTGTGGACCATTTGAAATGAAAGAAAATGTGCATTGCTTATCAGAATAAATATTATGAATTGGATGCACTGTATTCATTTTTACCATAGATTTAAAGCTTAATAAGATAAATTTATATTCCAAAATAATATTTCAAAACAATTTATAGCATTATTGTGTTAAGTGGACCAATACATTGTATGTAATATTCTTAGCAGATTCATCACTTCGATTCTCAGATAGGTACTCTGCCTTTACTAATCAAGGTCATGTGGAAGGCAGGAAAACATCATTAGTGCAATTAAATCAGCTCCTGCCATTTATGTCATTTATTAAATATTCTGTCTGAAAAATTTCTGTGTCATTTATTAGACCTTCTGTATAATAAATTTCTATGGAGCCTTGAGAGTCTTACAGGATATTGGCAGGAGGGAATACAACACTGTCCATTGCAGTAAACCTACCCAATTTTAAGTACTTTTAGGCTTGTTATATTTTTTAGTAAATATTTTGATTATTTTTCTAAAAAATATAAGAATGTTACCACTTAACTTTTATAATTTTTATAACCAGTAAATTATGTTCTTCGTTGTTCTAAACCTTATCTGACAGATAAGAGAAATGTATTCTCCAAACCAATCATACAGGATGCCCAACTTCTAGTTAGGCTGCTTGCAGTTTCTTATGTGAACAAACTCCAATCAAAACATTCCTGAAGCCTCCCCCTTCCCACTCCACCCTGTAAGGCTCTCTCACTCCCCTGGCTGCCTTTGGATCTCTGCAGAATGCAAGTGATGATGGCTGAACCCCTTGCTGCAGCAAGCTCTGACTAAATATCCTCTGCTTATTCTCACTTGGATTGTTTCCATTATTTCCACAAGGCAAAGAGTCCTGATTTGATCTCCCACATCAAGTGAAGCCCTTTTAATTTAATGCATTTTACCCCAAAGGAAAAGAAATCTTGTACACTCTAGCCAACTTCAAGATGCAGATGCCTGGTTCAGTTTAACTTACAGAGAGATAATTATCTTATTTCTGGGCATAGGTCTAGTGTTCTAATTTCTCTTTTTCTCTTATCTATTATATATATATATATATATATATATATATATATATATATATAAAATTTGTCAGAAATAGAGGATTTCAAAGCATGAACATGTGATAACATCTTAAATAGAAGTTCTACATTTAGTTCATAACATTTCTTCTTTTCATCTGACAGTAATAGACTCTAGGCATAGTTCATGGCTGCACTGTTTATATGAAATGACACACAGATAATAATAATTATATTCATGAAAGTACAAGATACTGACATTTTATTGATAAATATTCCATTGATGATAATTGTCATAAAATAATGTCTAATGGTGGGTATTCAATAATCACTTTAATAAGATGGAAGATAATTTCTTTTTGCTAACTGATCAATTAGAAAATAATGTGAAATACAGAGCTGTGAATAAATAATTTATGCAAAATATGTAATGAGTAAAAGTTAATATAAAACTCACTTGCAATCAGTTTTAACCACAAAATGGCTGACACTTTCCACATGATTTATATCTGAACCTCAAAGACCTCTTGATTATAGCACCCAGAACAGCAGAATGACCTGACACTGAAAGATACCAATGCACTCACCCATGAAAAATGATGAAATATTGTCATTTGTGATTACATGGACAGACTTGAGAATATCATGCTAAGTGAAATAAGTCAGATAGAAAAGGACAAGGGCCATATAATTTCACTCATATGTAGGATACAGAACAAAAAGCAACAAGTGAACAAACATTGCGAACAAACCCATAGACATAGACAACAGTATGGTGGTTACCATAGAGGAAAAGGGGTCAAATACATGGTGACCGAAGGAGACTAGACTGTGGATGGTGAGCACACAGTGCAATAAACAGATGTTGCGGAATAGAACTATACACCTGAAACTTGTATAATGTTATTAACCAATGTTATCCCAATAAATTTAACTAAATAAAAAGGAAATTAATGAATAAAAAGGAAAGATACCAGTGGGAATAATATTAGGCTTTTAAGTAAATCCTCTGTAAAAATTAGTAAAAAGAAACTTTCTCGTAACCTTCTAAATACAACACTCCTATAGAGTAATATTAGTTAAATACAATAGAAATGAGTGTATTTGTTTATATGTATACCAGGCCTGTCCAGTACGTATCCAATATGAAAAAGAAATATTTACTGAAAAAGATACAAGATACAGGAAACATTGTACATAGGACAATGACACCTCAGTCCCCATCAAAGTAGGCACTTTGGGACCTCACACACTTCTCCCAATCACCATCAGCTGCCATATCCTATTTTTCTGAATCTCATTGATGGTCTGAAACCTCTTCCCTTTCAAAGATGATTTTAGTTTTGGGAAAAGCCAGATGTCGCAGGGTGGAAAATCTGGGCTGTAGAGGGGGCTGAGTCACCTGGGTGATTGGATGTTTCAATTAAAACAAAAAAAACTGCATGAGCAGTTGCATTGTTGTGATGAAGCTGCCAATCACCAGTTTCCCATAACCGTAGTCTTCTGAATCATTCAGATAGTTTCTGCGGAGAAATGGTCAAGTTTCATGCAAAATTTGATGCAGATTCATTGCTTTACTCTGTCAGTCATTTTGGATGTGAGGGCCACACAGTACACATGCTCAAAGGTGTCTACTGCCATCACTGACAAGCAGAGTGAAGTCATCACCTTTCACACATGCACATTCCAGTCCACTCTCCTTGGCTGCCAGGAGATAAAATGATATAATGTTCTGCCACATTATATCAATGTTGCAGAAACTGTTCTCATTATACTAACAATGGATGGACTTTTTCCAGACAAACCCTGTCTGTTTAAGGAAAGCTGGTCGGGGGAAAGAAGGAACACGAATAGATGTAACTAATTAAAGAAGAGATTCAGTGCACATGGATAATTTTTCTTGCAAACTCCTCACTGAGATCTCCCACCACAAAAAAGATCAGTGGTTGAATGTGACAATCACTTTCTCCATCAGTTCACCAAAGCCTGAAAATCACCATGAGAAAGGAATTCATATGCCCTAAGGTTTTGTTCATTGTTAAAATGCAAGCCCCAGGAAATCTTTTCATTTTGAAGGCCAGGAGAAGACCTTAGGAAACTTACTTAACATCTCTGAGCCTCAGTCTCCTAAATAATAAAATAGAAAATATTCTCTCTACCTAACAAGAAACTTGTGAAAATTAAACGCAAATGTGTGCATATCTATACATACATATATTTATACACATATACATATATAAAAATAAAACACGTACTATAGATTGAAGGTCTGTGTCCCCGCCCCGCCCTCCCCACTGCCAAATTCACATGTTGAAACCTAATCTCCAATGTGATGGTATTTGGATCTGGGGCCTTGAGAAGGTAATCAGGTCACATAAGTCATTATTAGCATATAAGTGCCCTTACAGATGAGATCCAAGAGAGATCCTTTGTCCCTCTGTCATGTGAGGACAAAGGGAAAAGATGGCCATTTATGAACAAGAAAGTGGACAGTCACCAGACACTAAATCTGCTGGTGCCTTGATCTTGGACTTCTAGTCTCCAGAGCTGTGAGAAATAAAGTTCAGTTATTTATAAGCCACCTAGTCTATGGTATTTTGTTACAGAAACCAGAATGGGCTAATACATACTATGTGTCAGAGTACACGCATAGTGCCCGCTTGGTAAATGGTTTAAATTGTTTATCTTTCCCAGGCATGTTCAAATATGTAAATATTCTTGGTGTTGAGCATATAACTTGTTCCTACCTTCTCTACTCTGTTATTAACCTCAAATTGTATATGATTTCACCAAATCCTTTTCTAAAAAACTGTTTTGATGAGGAAGGAAGATTATGAGAACACCAGGTGTCTTCAGGGCAGGAGGCCACAACTGAGTGGTAGAAGAGCTACTAAAGGAAAGGCTAGGAAAGAGAAAGGTTACATGTACCTGACAAGTTTGCCTTTTAATGTAGTAAAAAAAACCTTGTATATATTATCTTCTTGTCATTTAACTGCTTTCTAATTACATGGCTTGCTTTTATATTTTCTGTCACAGAAATTGTGATGTATACAAGCTGTCATCTACATTATAAAGGTGGTTAGCTTATGATGTACCCTAATCAGGAATTCACACTCCAAAGGAGGTTATTAAGCACCTCCAATATAGATATAAATATCTATACCCTGAGGGTATGTTAATCAGCATAAGGGATGTCAGAGATAATTTTTTCATTGGTGAAATAATGGTGTTTGCGATATGTAGGTGGTTAAGACATTCATTGCTCCGGTCCCACTGTCCTTGCATAAACGAAGTTTAAAAATCTGGGAAGACTTTGTGGGGGGGTAGGTGAGTGGGGAAGGGGACAGAGGGGAGTAAAAAGGGGATGGACGTAATACAACAACAATAAAAATCAATTTTTAAAAAATCTGGGAAGCCTAGCAGCTTAACATTTTGATATAAGCCCTCAGGTCTAAAGGTCCATTTGTTCAATGTCACTCTATGTAAGATTCTTTCCTGAATTAACAAAGCTGGCTGATCCAACTATCAAGTAATACCCAAAGGAAGGAAGGCAGGCAGAGAGTGGAACTCCAGAAGTATAAGAATAGGAAGCATAATTGTTTCTGCCTGCTTCTGTTGACAAGTATATCTTTGGTAAAATTATGTCTAAGATTTGCTTTCATATCATCAGATAGAAAAACTGTGGTGAAGCACCAACTATCTCTAATTTCCAGAGGCCAGTGAAAAACACCAAAAGAATCTAACAAGTGCTGAATGGCTAAATTAAGTCAGTTTGTGATATGTAGTGCAACCAAGTGGTTAGTTTTCACCTAGCTATAGAGCAAAAGGAGGAAATGGATTGCTCTCCTACCAAAAAACAAAATTTGCAAGTTATTAACACATCATGAGCCTTTTATGAGTTTTCATGTTGTATAAAGAGGGAAAAAATAATCCCAGAGAATATGTTTAGGCAAGTACACAATACTCAAGTTACTAATGAGAGGAAAAATATTGCCAAACAGAAAAGGGAGATCTATACGCTAAAAGAATAGACACCATTGTTAACAAAATAAAGTTAGAAGTTTAGGAAATCTCCCCAAGGAGAAAGATTTAAAACATCCTTTAAAACAAAACAAAACAAAACAAAACAAGCTAGAGTTCCCCTGGTTGGTGTGGCTCAGTAGATTGAGTGCCTAGCCTGCACACTAAAATGTCACATGCCTGGGTTGCAGGCTTGATCCCTGGTTGGGGGCATGTTAGAGGCAACTGATCAATGTTTCCCTCCCTCTTTTTCTTCCCCCTTCCTCTCTCTAAAGGCTGGTGGCTCGGTGGATAAGGTGCCGGCCTGTGAACCCAGGGGTCGCTGGTTCAATTACCCCACCAGGGCACATGGCCAGATTGCAAGCCAGGTCTCCAGCCAGGTCCGAAGCTGGAGGCAGGTAAAAGGCAACCATACACTGATGTCTCTCTCCCTCTCTGCCTCTCTCCCATTCCCTCTCTCTAAAAATAATAAATAAAATATTTTAAAAATAAAATTTAAAAAATAATAAATGAATAAATTTTTTAAAAATCTAGAGCCTTCTTCAAGGTTGGAGAACCCCTCTCCCACTGTCCTAATAACAGCTTTTAATGAAGGCAACATACTCACCAAGAGTATGATTCTGAGTATCACTCAGAATACTCACCAAGACTTCCCTAATTAACATATTAGGGACCTTAAGGACCAGGAGAAGGCAGTAGATGCCTTGCAAATAGTAGACAAATGTTTATTTAATAGTAGATTCACTCTAGTCACTCAACTACAGAAATAGGCACTTGCCTAGAAGAGAGCAGGGATAATTTTTGAGAGAAAGATGGGCCTTGAAAGATAAAACTGACAGTCGGATGAAGTAGTTAACAAAGTACCAAGAAAACGACCTTAGATTCCAGAAGCAATCCCTGATGAGGTCATCATAGGGGGCTTGGAGATTAGGTCCCCTGATGCCAAATAAATCAAGCTAAGTTTGTCCCTGAAGATCGCACTCTGAAAGGGTAGCAGCCCCCTAAAATCACAAAGTTTATAAGGGATCTAGGAAGCCAGCCTGGGAGTGAGGTAGTGTGATCATCCTGTAAGAGTAAAAAGGTCAGTGGAAGGAATCAGTATCAATTAACAATAGCTCCAAAGTGATAATAGCTCAGGGAAAGACAGGGTTGTTTAAAAGTTTGGGTAATATAGACGTGCTGGTAACAAAAACTAAGATTAAACTGGAAGCAGGTAGCTAAGCAGGGAAATTGACCTCGTAGTAGCCAGAACTTGTGTGAATAATTGGAATTGATAGATTAGGGTAGTGAATGATGTTTTTAAATCTGATAAACACATTCAGCAGTTTACAATTGCACTCAGAAGGCTAAATGACAAAGTGTCAAGCTGCCTATTTCTAAGTATATATTTAATGCTATGGAAAACAGTATGGCAATTTTCTAAAAACAAATTAAGCAGAATTCTCATATATCCCCCCAATGCCACTTCTAGGTATTTATCCAAAAGAATTTAAAGCAGGGTCTTACAGAGACATTCGCATATCCATGTTCATAGCCGCATTATTCACAACAGCTAAATGGTGAGAGCAATCCAAGTGTCCATCAAGTGAAGAATAAATGAAACTGTTGTCTAGCCATAGGTTAGAATATTATCCAACCTTGACAAGGAAGGCAATTTTGACACATGCTACAGTATATATAGACCTTGAGGAGATTATGCTAAATAAAACAAGCCATTCACAAAAAGATAAATTCAGTGTTTCCACTTATGTGTTACCTAAAGTAGTCAAATTCACAGAAACAAAATGTTCAATGGTAGTTTCCAGGGCCTCTGGGGAGGGAAAAACCAGGAGTTGTTTAATGGATATAGTTCCTATTTTGCAAGATGTAAATATTTTGGAGATCTGTTGCATAACAGTATGAATATATTTAACACTGCTGACCTGTACGCTTAAGGGTTAAGATAAGCTTAATGTTATGTATACTTTACCACAATTAAATTATCAACTGAACATTGCATATGTACTATGCGAATCAAGAAATAAAATGTTACCAGTAGAGAAAGAATGTATACATGTGTAATAATTCACAAAGATGAATTGAAAGGGAATCAAGCTGAAATCTCCCTAAATATAAAAGATTTGAAAGAGATAGGGGTGATTTACAAAGCTATATATACATACATGAACTCTCTAGGATAAATGTTAGGAAAGCCTTTCATTAATTTTTAATTGTCAAAGCAGTGGGTGTATTGACTATACTGTCCAAATCACTAATGAATTAAAGCCCCTGAAAAATATTTAGCTGTAATTGACTTGCCTATTATGTTTTTTAACATACCAACTGAAAATAAATGTGAATTAACCTGCCATCATTTTTCAAGGAATGCAATATCCTTTTGTCTTCCTCCAGCAGGATTCTTACAACTTTAAAGAGCAAGTATTTATGGTAGGAGAAAACAACTGTCTACACTAACTTAGAATAGACGTCGAGCAGAGTATACCATTGGAGGCAACCCAGCAGATGAAGAATTTACTTTGGACATGTCAATCACCAGGCATCAGGAACTCCGCAGCTTAGTGTCTGAAAATGGACCCTTTGCAGTCAAGAAACGACCAGCTGTGTATCAGTCAAGATTTAACTGGAGATAACAGAAATCTCTCCAGTTATTAAAAGCAAAAATGAATTTACTGCAGAAAATTAAGTTTTTACAAAATTGTAGGAGGGTCAAAGAAGCAGGTCTTAGGCTGAGTGTGATTAATTCCCTGAACATCACCACAGAACGACCTGTCAAGGTAAGGTAAGTATCTCTGGGTCAGTCAGGAAGATGGTAAATCAAGAAGCTGACATAGGAGACCACTATCTAAACTGCGGGATCCAGGTGCATACCACCTTCGCCCTTAGCCAAGGATGAGGAAGCTGATGCTGCCACAGCCTTCAACTGTGCCTTAGCTGTGACTGGAGGATTACGAAGGCCATTACAAGCCATGACACATCCATTGGATCTGCACCAGCAAAATGAATGTATCATTGGCTGCAGTCTTCCTCCCACCATCTCAATTCCTGATTAAGATTGAATCTGAAAACCCTATAGCTTATCCTAAAGAAGGGAATCTAGGAAGTGTAGTTTTTGGCTTTCTCACTCTTATGGGATAGAAAGGAGTTGAGGATCAATGTTAAATGAACCTATCTATGGTATCCTCTAAAACCAGCAAAAAATTCCCAGAAACAAAGGCAACATATACTTCCCTAGAAAATCAAATACTCCCCACCATCTTGGGTCTAGCTGAAATTAAATACTTAGTGGTCCTCAAGTCCATATTATCACTATAGAAAGGGCTTCCAATTATGCCATGGGCCCCAGCAAATCAGGGAGGAGAAGCTCAGACCATACAGTTAAAATTATAAGGACAACTTCAAAAAAGGGCCAAAGCAAGCCCAATAGTACTATGCATGGGGGTGCCAGTCAGCCACAGCCCTCCTGCTACTCCAAGGAGAATCCATGTCACCAAGTAGTGAAGGAAAGCTTCTTGGTAAGTGAACAGCCCAGGGAGAATTTTCTGGAGGAAGATAGAGACTATGTTTTTGCTAGTGGATAGCACTCACTCTAACAGGGAGCAGGGTTAAATGAAAAGCTGCTGTCTTTCACTCACCTTAAGGGGCAAAAATGGGCAAAGGGCCAGGCAGACTAACTAGCACACCATGTGAGAAGTCAAGACAGTCCTGATAGCAGTGTAAGATGCAAAGAAGCCAAACAACCCATAGGTCCGCATGTTTATGGATTTGTGTTTGATGACTACATTATCAATTAGGTAGTTTAAAAATAATAATAATTGGATAATTAATGAAAAACAACTTGGGGAAAGTTACTCTTGGAATGCACTCTCAACAAAAATGTAATGTGTCGTGTTTCAACCTACTAAAAAGGTGAAAGAGCAGTTTTTAATTATGGTGGAGACACTAGAGACAGGTGGTTTAAAATTTAAAAGGGAGCAGTTGAGACAATGTGATGTCTGGCATCAGATCTTTCACAGATGTGTTAGGAAAGTGGGCTCACTAGGTAGCTGCGCCTGTGGCCATTGCCCTTTTAAGTGAAAGACTCGCATCAAAGAGAATTAGGACCACATGTCCAGCAGGTAAACTGACTCAGAGATTTATGAATAACTCTCCAGGAAAAGCACCCAGTAGACTGGTTTCTGGGCAACACTGGCAGATTGACTGCAGGACCTCTAAACAGGCACTAATAAATAGCTTGGTTTTACAACTGTTTACTTGCATTTGGGATTTGAAATTACATTTGTTCCCTTGTGATGGTGAGCCAAAACAAAATAAAAGTTTTGGAGAAATTGCACGAAAAATATATGGGGCCTATGAAACTTTTAATTCAGACCAGGGAACATATTTTATAACAAAATATTGCGGGAACCTGTAAATAACATGGATAATCAATGGGGTTTTCACATCCCATTCTATTTGACTTCAGCTGCAATAGGAGAAAGGTGAAATGGTCTCTTTAAAAAGATAATTATTAAAGCAACTTAGCATGATATTCTTAAAGTCCATTCATGTTGTCACAAGTGGCAGTGTTTCATCTTTTCTTATGACTGAGTAGTATTCCATTGTGTATCTGTATCACATCTTCTTGACCCAATCCTCTCTCAAAGGAAAACCTGGAAGAACCTTGAGAATGCTATGCTAAATGAAAAAGTCAGTCTGAAAAAGCTAAGAGCCATATAGTTTCACTCATATGTGGGATATAAAACTGACACTCATGGGCACAGATAGCAGTATAGCAGTTATCAGAGGAAAGGGGGTGTGGGGTGGAGGGGGCCTAATGGAAGATGGTTTGACTTGACATGTTGGGCACACAGTGCAATGTACAGATCTAGCATCATAGTAATGTTCACTTGAATCCTATATGATCCTATTAACGAGTGCAAGTTGGCAGTTTACAAAGTAATTATGGGGATGGAAAGTACAGAATAGAGAATATAGTCAATAACACTGTGATAACTATGAATTGTGTCAGGTGTGTACTGGGAAGATCAAGGGGGAGACTTTGTAAAGTATATGACTTTCTAACCACTATTCTGTACACCTGACTCTAATACAAAGTAATATTGAAAGTAAACTCTAATTAAATAAAAATAAAATTAAGAGATATATACTGTAGAACTTGTGATTTCGATTGGATCTTAGTTCACACTGACCTATTACAAAGAACATGCTTGTGATAACTGTTGGTTATTATTTTTATCTTGTCTTTATACATACCTAGTTCTGATAATCCAGCTGCCTAGTAACTTTTGGGCAGTACCTCAATTCTAGACATTGTTAGTCTCTTGACTCTGCACAAGATAGGGTTAGAGACATTGTTAGTCTCTTGGCTCTGCACTATGAGGGGGTTAGATTTCAGGCCAAAATCCTACATGTGATCCTTCAGGCCCAACCATAGGCTATTACAACTGCTTTACCTGGCCAGCCTCATGGGGAAAATCTGTCCTCCCCACATGAGATATGTTCCATAGTCTGGAAGGAATCAGTGCCATGCTGTTTTGATCACTATAGCTTTGTAATGTAGCTTGAAGCCAGGAAGTGTAATGCCTTTAGCTGTGTTCTTTTTCATGCTTGCTTCGCCTATTCAAGGCCTTTGTATGTTCATGCACATTTTAAGGTTGTTTATTTCTATTTCTGTGAAAAATTCCATTACAAATTTGATAAGGGCTGCAGCAGTGAATCTACAGATGGCTTTGGGTAGTATGCATATTTTAACAATATTTATTCTTCCAACCCAGGAACCTGGGATATCTTTCCCTTTATGTGTGTCCTCTTCAATTACTTTCAGTAAGAGTAAAAAAAAAAAAAAAAAAAGAGTAATCTGGACCTGCAGTGGCCTTTCTGGGGTTCACCTATGGGGAACCCTTGAATCCTATACATCTAAAATTCCCTGCAAACAATGGTTTACTACATTCTTTTGGTCATGAAACTGAAAAATAACTTGTGCAGGTCAAGCTTAACCAAACGATTCACAATTCTCTGGCGCATTATCTATGATATGAGTCACACTTGATGGGAAAACCTTGTCCCCCCGACAATATCAGGACTTACCTCAATTACTCTTTTTGCAAGTGAAGAAACAATTCCTGAGTTTTATAGAATTGGGGGCTATTGTAGGATGTGGGTTTCTAAATGCCTCCGCTATAGCATCACCTTTTATATATTATGAAGGAAACAGTGCCTGAACTCCTCCCACAGGGCTTCCCTCTGCAATAGCATCTGAATCCTTTCTAAAAATCTCCCTTTTCTCTGCCTCCACCTTGGAACTCCCAAATTCCTATCACACTTGCTATACAAGGGTGGCTGGTTAGTGCCAGGGTGTGCAGCAATAACAGTGTTTTACAAAAATTTGGGGTTATGTGTTTTAGTAGGTCTAGTGGGTCCTGGAGGGACTAGCTCTGATGTTTAACTTTCTATTGACACTTGGGCTACAGTGTTTTCCCATGGACATTTAGAATGCAATTGTTCTAAATGCCACTAATGCATACGCTTTAAAATAGTTAAAATGGCAAATTGCATGTTTATTTTACCATAAAAACTGTGCTGGTTTTGGTACTTCCTTATTATGGTCATGTCATGATGTGCTTAGATTTTTTATTCAACAAAAGCTCTCTTAATTTTGACTACACAGTAAATTTTAAAAGACAATATATGTAGGTTACAGAATTCATGAGAAGAATCTGCTTTGTCTCAATCCCAACAGATCCAATAATAACTTTTCCTTATCTGAGCCTTTCAAATTAAACCAAATTCAGCAAATAATTTCCAAATGCCCACTTTACCCACTATTGCTTAGCTTTGCTCTGTGGTACCACGTAAAACAGGTAGCATATAGGACACACACACCAACCTCTGAATAGTGAAATAGTGAGAAATCAAAATCATTCAGGCTCTATTTGTACAAATAATCATGATAGGATGATCAACTTGACAGTCCTTCAAAGAAATCAAATAATATATTCACATAAATTGTTAATGTTAAAACATTGCACATAAAAACATTTCACACTAGATCTATGAGAAAATCCTGGCAGGACAAGACCTTTGAAAAATATACATGGGAATCAGATACCCAGGAAACAATCAAAATCAATGTAACTATAGTACTTTTGAGTAGCATAAAAAATTGTTGTTAAAAAAAAATTCTGTTGTTAAAAGACACATTGAACTTTCACAATGGTTTCTGTGGAAAAAAACATATCAATTACTCTTCAAAGTATTCTGTCTACATACAGAAACACACATGACAAAAATGATTCAGAAGAAAAGAAACTAATTTCCAGCATTACATATAAAACTTCAGGTGATTCTTAAATAAACTCAAGTTTGTAAGAAGCATGAGAAAAAGGAGAAAAAAATGGGGGCTGCACATAAATTAAACCCTTAGTTTCTAACCTTCAAATCACCTTTTATTGTATTTGCTTTCTCTCTGGGCCCTGCACTGAAATTATTTTCCTTACTAAATTGCAGTTAGTAAGCCATAATTAATTTATGCCATCTGTATTATTACTATTTTCTAGGCTCACTGTTGATTCAGATTTTAACCCACAATCCATAATTATGAAGGTTTTATAATAATATTATAAAATCACATAAATCACTGCCATGTTTATGATAAACTATAAAGTGAAGGAAACCTGAAGAAACTTATGTATTGCTCACTGATACCAATCATTTAAATGTGGCCAGCAATCTATATCCAAATCCAAGATCAGTCACACACTGGGCATGTTTGAGGACTGTGACTATCTCACATGGGGCTCTGTGCTCCATGACTGCTGCACCAACTGTCCACTCACACATTTCTATGATGTCATCAAGAACCAATCAGGTGTTCTTTCTCTGATGCTGATTTGATATAAACCAGCCAAATAGCAAAGGCATTTGACATTTTGGTTAGCTTGTTCAGTCTTATCATGGGAACATGTACAATAATCACTAGGATTTGAAATACTGAAATAGATGCCGATTTTCTTTCTATACACACGTAAAAATAAGAATATTGAATAAGTAACTTTTTAATCAAATGGAAAGCACAAGAGTCATGTGGCAATGATGGTATCCAAAGATAGAACACAGTTACACTTAAATGTCAATAAAATGCATTCAAAGCAGTCACTCGGTTCACTGTTTTTACAGCACTTAGAACATATCACTATTTTAGAAATGTCATTATAGTCCTATCTTTGTGATCCCAATCCATATTGCAGCACCTGGTAGGCAGTAGATGGTTAATACATATTTGTTGAACACAGCACTTTATTTTGCTCAGCCTGAAGAATGTCAGTCTTTAAACTTGGTTTTGTTTCATACACACACAACAAAATGACTAGGAGGAATAATATTGTTTCCTAGACAAAATGTATACGTGAAAGACATGAAAATGTCAAGGGAGCAAAATTAAACCTCAGTTCTAGATCTAAATGCTTCAACAGTTATAGCATGACCTTCTTCCTTCCCTTTGGGTCTCCTCACACCCTCATGCTCAGTAACAGCACACAATACTGCAGTCCTAGCTAGTGATTAGATAGAAGGCTTTGAAATCACATATATCTGGGTCTATAGCCTAGAAATGCTACTTAGTATGTGTTTGGGGGCAAGTTTATTATTATCTCCAAACTTGACTTTTCTCATCTATGAAATGGCATAATACTGATCTTAAGGGACACATAAAGGCCAGACCTACTCAAGAACCTGTGGGGTCTTATTGAAGATATTTATACCAAATAAAATGCGGGGCACTTTTTAAAAAAATACCTAAGGGGATGGATTTGACCTTTTGACCTCCTACCTTTCTCCTGTACCTCTCCAAACTCACTTCCCAGCTTCCAGTCACTGTAACAACACTTAAGACCTTCAAACAAACATCTTGATTTGCTGTGTCTAATGGATAACCATTTATTGCCCTTGTCAAGCATTGTTTTTCCCTTCGAGAGAATAAGGTTCTTTCAAAAAGGCATAAATAACTTAACAAAGAGTCTGATGGTATAAATGAGCATACAATTCATCAATAGCTCTCTGAGGCAGCCAGTGATGATGACTTTTAAATGCACTTTGCAATTTATGAAATTTTTCCACAATCATCTCACACACACACACACACACACATACACACACACAAACTTATAAAACTGACAGGATAGGTATTATTGTTTTTTACTTTAGGATGAAAAATAAGAAGGCAGAATATTGTATTAATAGTAGAATAAAGCATAAAAGTTCCCAGTCGGACCTGGTTTTAATCCTGGATCTTGGTAACCTTGAGCAAGTTACCTAAATTGTCTTAGCCTCTGTTTTCCAATCTGTAAACTGGGTATAATAATGCCTATCCTAAGAGCTGTTTGGATTATAAAATGAGATGACAGGAGGTATTCAACACATGGTCACACTTATTATCAAGTTCAAGCAAAATGAAGTGACTTGTCTTATTTTGTTATCTTCTTAATAATAAAACCTGGCTAGAATCTAAGAAGCCTGACTCCTAACGTACCAGATTTTCTGGAAATAGCTAGTGGTGAGATTCCATATTTAAAAGATGTGTCTCTGCTGGTTTCCTATGATAACTAAAGCTCTACTGGATTTTCTTAATTTGTTCAAATCCTTAGAAATTTGTTGTGTTTACACAATACCAAACCAGTCAGTATAACAGTGATGTATCCACTCAATCAGCGTGTGACATTAGTCTAATGACATGAATTTGAATTTTTTGTCATGGAGTTACTGTTATAAGAATATGATGACAACAAAATAGCACTACGCATGTGAAAGACCCGCTCACACAGAAATTATATGTCATGAAAGGAACTATACTTACAGCATCTGAGGCAGCACAATATCACAAACTAAAATCTGAACTGAGAATTTGAATATATTTACAAATGATGCTTAAGTATATTAACTTTGCATACATGCTGTATAAGAAGGAGATCGCACATTTGAAAAGAATAGTCACATGCAGCAAGTTCAGCATGCAAAACAGCCCACTTAAAAGTGAAATTCCTCTATTAGACCGAGGGAGTACTGTTCATATCAAAGATCCATCATTATAATGTTACCTATCCTAAAGAAAGTCATGCCTTTTGTCAATGAATTTAGGATCACTCCTTTTTAGCTATGTATCAAGATTTAGCACACTTTATAAAATATTAAGGCTTAAAAACAAAGAATGTAAGATTTCATCAAGTGATCAATAAATTTCTTTAAATGAATTATAAATATTTCTCAATAATCTTAAGAAATCAACAGTATTCATCACTCTTTCCCCCACCCCAAAAGTCCCACATTTACCCACGTGGCTGACTAGCCAAAGGAAAACTGTTTAGAAGAAATTCTTAAAAAGAAGAATTTTTGGGAAATCCTATTCAAAGTCATGGTGCTCAACATTTCTACTTACATTGATTTTTAATCAGGTGGAATACTTTTCCTTCAACATTCTTCGAGAGGAGGCGGCAAGATGGCGGAGGAGTAAGTGGCGCTACACCAACGTCCTCCCAGGTCGCATCTGGAATTACTTTTTTGGAGGAAAATCAGCTGGAACTACCAACAGAACACCAGCTGGAAAGAAGTCCTATAACCAGGGACAGAACAGAAGAGGACACTTCATCGCAACGTGACTGGTAGGAATCGCGGAAACGCGAGAGGCCTGGCTGGGCCCCACCCAAGGCAGCAGCCGAAGGGTAGGGTGACCACAACGAAAATATATTGGCCCCCACCTACCATGGGCTCCAGCGGAGGGAGGGCACAGATGACTGGAGACTCATGGGGAGAGTTTGCGGCGATGGTTTGGAGAAGAGAAGCGGGGAGGCGGCTGTGGGGCCCCGGTGCTGACTCACCGCCCACACCTCGGCGGAAGGAGCCGTGCCCAGTGACTTCCGTCCGAGCAGAGCGTCCTCATAGCCCCGCCCACTGGACGCAACCTGCCCCGCCCAGTGACGCCTGAGAGCCTGGCGCCTAATCACAATTCTCTGATGTACATCTAAATAAACCTCTCCTCCCCTGCCCTGTCTGAGCACAGATACAATACTTAGCACCTGAAGAGGTATCTCTTGCTCAGCAGTGCCTGGGCCTGGCAGCTGATCTCTGATTTACAGCTGGGTCAGACAGACAGCCCCGCACAGTGGCAAGTGAGCCTGGTCGCTGATGGTGGATTCATTGGTTCACAACTGAGTTGGTTTGTCCCGCCCACTGGCCTCTGGGCCTGGTGGCTGGTCAAAAACTCATTGGATTACAACTGAATCTTTCAGTCTAGCCCAATGAGTGGCCCCTTAGCTGGCAGCTGATCACAGATTGATTGGATTACAATAGAATCTTACAGTTTAGGCCAGTGCCACCTGAGCCTGGTGGCTAATCACAGATTCATTGGATCACAATTGTACCTTGCTGTCTAGCCCAGCAGCTCTTGAGCCTGGTGACCAATCACAGATTCATTGGATTGTAATTGCATCTTGCTGCCTAGCCCAGTGGTGCCTGAGCCTGGCGGCTGATCACAGATTCATTGATTTACATCTGAATCTGTCCCACCAGGCTGCACCTGAGCTGGTAGCTGATCCATTGGATGACAATGGAACCTCTCTGTCTACCCCAACAGGGCATGACTTTGGTAGCTGATGCATTAATTTACAACTGAATCGGTCTGTCACCCCAAACAGCATTTGAGCCTGGTGGTGGATCACAGATTGATAGGATTACAACTCAATCAATCCTTCCAGCCTGGCAGCTGATCATAGTCTGATTGGATTACAATGAAACATAAAAATGGAAGGAAAAGAAACAGTCCATCACCAAAAGGAAAGGAGGAATCCCCAGAAAGATCACTAAATGAGAAAGAAGCAAGCAAATATCACATATGGAATTTGAAAGAATGATAATAGAGAAGGTCAATGAGCTCAGCAAGCTAAAAGAAAACTACAAACAACTCCAGGGAAACTATGAAGAACTCCAGGGAAGCTACAAGGAACTTAATGAGAACTACACCAGCATTAAAAAGGACATAGAGGCCCTGGCTGGTGGCACAGTGGATAGGGAGCCAGACTGTGAACCCAAAGGTCGCTGGTTCGATTCCCCAGCCAGGGCACATAACCAGGTTGTAAGCCAGGTCTCCAGCCAGGTCCATGGCTGGAGGCAGGTGAAAGGCCCCTATACATGGCTATTTCTCTCCCTCTCTGCCTCTATCACTTCCCCTCTCTCAAAAAAATAAATAAATAAAAATAAATTTTAAAAAAGGACATATAAACTATCAGTAAGAGGAAGAAATGAAGAATACAGTTTCTGAATTGAAGAATACAGTAGAAGGAATCAACAGCAGGCTAGAGGAAACAGAGGATTGGATCAGTGAGCTGGAGGACAACCTAGAAAAATATTCCAAGACAGTGCAACAGAATGAAAAAGGCTAAACAAAAATGAAGAGGTTTTAAGAGAGCTGCAGGACAACATGAAATGCAATAATATCCATATCATAGGGATACCAGAAGGAGAAGAGAAACAAGGAATGGAAAACCTATTCAAAAAAGTAATGGTAGAAAACTTCCCTAACATGATGAGTGAAAATGTTACTCAAGTTCAGGAAGCATGGAGAGTCCCAATGAGGATGAATCCAAACAGACCCACTCCAAGACACATTATAATTAAAATGGCAAATTTCAAAGACAAAGAGAGAATCCTAAAAGCATCAAAAGAGAAATGGCAAATAACATATATGGGGGGCTCTGATAAGGTTATCAAATGGTTATTCAACAGAAACAATACAAGCCAGAAGGGAATGGCAAAAAATATTCCAAGTAATGGGAAACAAAGGCCTGCAACCAAGAATCCTCTACCCAGGAAGGCTCTCATTCAAAATGGAAAGAGAAATAAGGAGTTTCCCAGACTAAAGAAGACTAAAAGAATACATTTCTACCAAACCAGCATTGCAAGAAATGCTAAAGGGTCTGCTTTAACAAAATGAAGAACCCTGGCTGGTAGCACAGTGGACAAGGTGTCGGCCTGCAAACCCAAAGGTCGCAGGTTTGATTCCCCAGCCAGGGAACATAACAAGGTTGCAAACCAGGTCTCCAGTCAGATCTGTGGCTGGAGGCAGGTGAAAAGCAACCATACATTGATGTCTGTCTCCCTCTCTGCCTCTCTCTCTTCCCCTCTTTCTAAAAATAATAAATAAAATCTTTTTTAAAATAAATAAATAAATGAAGAAACGGAGATAGACAGAGAAGAACACAAATACAAAGGGAGAAAATGGCAATAAATATCAATCAATCGTATCTTTAAATGTAAATGGATTAAATGCACCAATCAAAAGACATAGGGTAGCTGAATGGATAAGTAAACATGACCCACATATATGCTGTCTTCAAGAGACCCACCTGAGAACAAAAGATCAACACAGATTGAAAGCGAAGGGATGGAAAAATATATATCAAGGAAACGGACATAAAAAAAAGGCTGGAGTAGCAATACTTATTTCAGACAAAATAGATTTTACAATGAAGGCCATAAAAAGAGACAAAGAACGACATTCCATAGTACTTAAGGAAACAATCCATCAAGAAGCTATAACTCTGGTAAACATATATGCACCTAAAATAGGAGTTTTGAAATACATAAGGAAAATCTTAGAGAACTTCAAGAAGGATATAGATAGCAATACACTAATAATAGGAGATTTTAATACCCCATTATCAACAATGGACAGATCTTCCAAACAACAACAACAACAAAAAAAAAAACCAAGGATATTGTGGCATTGAACAATACTCTAGAGGAAATGGACCTAACTGATATATACAGAACCTTTCACCCAAAGAAGTAAAATACACATTCTTCTCAAATGCACATGGAACTTCCTCTAAGATAGACCACATGGCAGGTCACAAGACAAGCCTCCACAAATACAGGAAAATGGAAATCATACTAAGCATCTTCTGAGATCACAATGGATTGAAACTAGAAACCAACCTCAAGGGACAAACCCAAAAATACTCTAACTCATGGAGACTGAATAACATGCTTTTAAGTAAGGAATGGGTTAACAATGAGATCAAAGATGAAATCCAAATGTTTCTGGAAACAAATGACAATGAATATACAACAGCCCAAAACCTATGGGACAGAGCAAAGGCAGTCCTCAGAGAGAAATTCATAGCAATACAGGCCTACCTAAAAAGGATAGAAGAAGCTTCTACAAAGAACCTATCCATAAAGCTGCAAGAACTAGAGGAGCAACAAAAAACAAAGCCCAGAGCAAGTAGAATGAAGGAAATCATCAAGATCAGAGCAGACTTAAATAACTTAGAGATTCAAACTACAATTCAAAGAATCAATAAGTCCAAGAGCTGGTTCTTTGAAAAAATAAACAAAATTGACAAGCCTTTAACCAGACTCATCAAGAAAAAGAGAGAGAGGACCCAAATAAATAGAATCAGAAATGACAGAGGTGAAATCACAACTGATATTTCAGAAATACAAAGGATTGTAACAAATTACTACAAACAACAATATGACAAGAAATATGACAGCCCAGGTGAAATGGACACATTTCTGGAAAGGTATAATCTACCAAAACTGAATCCAGAAGAAGCAGAACTCCTGAATAGACCAATAACGACTAGTGAAATTGAAGAAGTAATCAAAAATCTCCCAAAGCACAAGAGCCCTGGACCAGATGGCTACACAGGTGAATTCTACCAAACATTTAAAGAACTAAGTCCTATCCTTCTCAACCTATTCCAAAAAATCCAAGAAGAGGGAAGACACCCAAACTCTTTCTATTAGGCCAGTATTATTCTAATCCCAAAACCAGGTCAAAACACAACTAAGATGGAAAACTACAGGCCAATATCTCTGATGAACATAGATGCTAAGATTCTCAACAAAATATTGGACAACTGGATCCAGCGGTACATTAAAAAGATCATACACCATGATCAAGTGGGTTTCATCCCAGGGATGCAAGGATGGTACAACATTCGCAAGTCAATAAATGTAATACACCACATCAACAAAATGAAAGACAAAACCCATATGATCATATTAATAGATGCTGAAAATGTATTTGATAAAGTACAGCAACCATTTATGATAAAAAAAAAAAAACCCTCAGCAAAATGGGAATAGAGGCAGCATACCTCAACATCATGAAGGCCATATATGAGAAACCTGAAGCCAACATGATACTCAATGGGCAAAAACTAAAACCTTTCCCCCTAAGATCAGGAACAAAACAAAGCTGTCCATTTTCTCCACTTCTGTTCAACATTGTTTTGGAAGTTCTAGCCATAGCTATCAAAGAAAAAGGAATCAAAGGTATCCAAATTGGAAAGGAAGAATTCAAACTGTCATTATTTGCAGATGACATGATAGTGTACATACAAAACCCGATAGGTTCCACCAAAAACTTACTTGACCTAATAAGCAAATTTAGCAAAATAGCTGGATATACAGTCAATATCCAGAAATCAAAAACATTTTTGTGTATTAATAATGAAACATCAGAGATAGAAGCGAAAAAACAAATCCCATTTACCATAGCAACAAGAAAAATAAAGTACTTAGGAATCAACTTAAGCAAGGAGGAAAAAGACCTGTACTCAGAAAACTACAGAACATTGAAGAAAAAAATTAAGGAAGATACAAATAAATGGAAGCATATACCATGTTCATGGATGGGAAGAATTAACATCATTAAAATGTCCATACTACCCAAAGCAATCTATAGATTCAATGCAATCCCAATTAAAATATCAATGACATATTTCATAGATATACAAAAAATACTTCAAAAATTTATATGGAGCCAAAAATGCCCATGAGTAGCCACAGCAATCTTGAGAAAGAAGAACAAGGTAGGAGGAATCACAATACCAGACATCAACCTATACTACAAGGCTACTGTAATCAAAACAGTCTGGTACTGGCATAAGAATAGACATATAGATCAATGGAACAGAATAGAGAGCCTAGAAATAAACCCAGGGCTCTATGGTCAATTCATATTTGACAAAGGGGGAAGGAATGGAAAATGGAATAAAAACAGTCGCTACAACAAGTGGTGTTGGGAGAACTGGACAGCAACATGCAAAAAAATAAAACTAGACCACCAGTTTACACCATACACCAGAATACACTCAAGACAGATAAAGGACTTAAACTTAAACAGTGCCACCATAAATGTCCTGGAGGAAAATATAGGCAGTAAAATTTTGGATCCTACACAGACTATGTTTACTGATACTTCTCCAAGGTCAAAGGAAATCAAAGAACAAATCAACAAATGGGACTATATCAAACTGAAAAGTTTCTGTTTAGCTAAAGAAAACACCAGCAAAATTAAAAGGGAACCAACTGTATGGGAAAACATATTTGCCAATGATACCTCAGACACAGGTTTGATATCCAAAATATATAAAGAACTTAAGCGACTCAACACCAGGAAGACAGATAGCCCAATTAAAAAATGGGCAAAGAATCTGAACAAACATCTCTCTGAGGAAGACATACAAAGGGCCCAAAGGCATATGAAAGAATGCTCAACATCACTAGCCATCATAGAGATGCAAATGAAAACCACAAGTTACCACCTGTCAGAATGGCCATCATCAACAAATCAACAAACAAGTGTTGGCGAGGATGTGGGGAAAAAGGGAACCCTGGTGCACTGTTGGTGGGAATGCAGGCTGGTGTAGCCACTATGAAAAACAGTATGGAGTTTCCTTAGAAAACTAAAAATGGAACTGCCTTTTGATCCAGCAATTCCACTACTAGGACTATACCCAAAGAACCCTGAAACACCAATTCATAAGAACCTATGTACCCCTATGTTCATAGCAGTGCTATTTACAATAGCCAAGTGCTGGAAACAGCCTAAGTGCCCATCAGTGGATGATTGTATCAAAAAACTTTGGTACACTCACACAAGGGAATACTACACAACAGAAAGAAAGAACTCCTAACCTTTGCAACAACATGGATGGAACTGAAGAGTATAATGCTTAGTGAAATAAGCCAGTCAGTGAAAGACAAATACCATATGATCTCACTCATTACAGGACAATAGTGAACAAAACAAACAACAAGCAAAACAGAACCAGATACATGAATACAAGGAATAGACCTTCAGTGGGCAGAGGGTAGGGGTGGGTGGAGGAGGGAGGAGGAGGCAAAGAAAGGGAAGAGTGTAGTCAAGGAACTAGCATGGAAGAACCATGGACATGGACAAGTGGAATTGACTTTGTGGGGAAGTAGGTGGGAGGGGAAAGGGACCGAGGGGAGTAAAAAGGGGATGGATGTAATACAACAACAATAAAATTAAATTAAAAAAATTATTCATGGGTAGGTGGAGAGGGGGACAGAGGGGAGCCAAAAGGGGATGGATGTATGTACTACAACAACAATAAAATTAAAAAAGAAAAAAACTCTTCAGTTGGAGCAAATTCCCAAAATCTTATACATAAATTACCCTACCAATTACCCCATTAAACATCTTGTTCACTTACATGTCCTTCAGTATTCCAGGATGGAACCATTTTTGTGGTGTCATGGGAGCATATTTTTCATTTGATAAGTGCTCTGCCAGGTGCTGGTGACACATTCCACAAACAGGTATTCCCTGCTCGCAAGAGGAATAGAGTCTAAAGACATACATAAAATGATGCAAATGTGATATACAGTGAGGCCCTAAAATTAAAGAGAGGATGGAAGAAGCATCTGATGTGTATTGGAGTCCCTGGGAAGCAGGTCCACAGAGATTAGCATGCAACAAATGTGCCAGGGCTGCTCTCAGAAGCTACACCTATAAGGGAGTAAACGAAACAGGATTAGAAAGAAGTTAGTCTGTGATACAGTCACAGCCAATGTCTCAGCTCATCTCATGAGGAGCACTGGGGATGGAATGGTCCTCAAGGGTTTTCTCAAATTGAAGTACAGACTCTGGGTTTATGTAACCGTGTATCAGCCAGTCATTGCGGGAAGCCAGACTCCCTCTCCCTCAGCCACTCAGACAAGAAAAAACCTTAGGAAAAGCAGCTCTCTTGAGCCAAGGGCAGCCCATAAAGAGGAACTCAGCTAAGGGCTACCAGCCACCTATACTCTCAAGAGCTGGGGAGGTGAGCATTTCAGTCTTATAGGTGTGAGAGTGAAAGGAAATTAGGCAGTATACCCCAGCATCTATTAATGTCCACCCTTTTTTCTACTCAAATCTATGTGCTCCATGTAACTTCTGGATGGTGATCCTTTAGGAACCTGTTTGGCTTTTCCTGATGGAAAAATATCTAAGAAGAAAGTTCCCAGGATGAACCACTCACTGCCTCCAAGCTGAATCTGCTAGGCAGGCTCCATCTCATTTGTGTCTCCCTCCTACACAATTTGTTCTAGATAAATAAACCTCTTGCTCAACGACTATGTGTTATACTCTCAAGTAATTATCTGGTGGGATGACCCGGACCATCATCCTTGAGCAGTCTAAGACCCCAGTTATCCGGGCTCTTCTCAGGCCATGGCGGCTGCACCTGTTCATTTCTTTTCAAATCTGGGCAAGAAAGTAACAAGAGAAATGCTAGTGGGTTACCTGGGTGCTAAACATATCTTCTCAGCCTCATTGTGAAACAGTAGCTCTGCCTCTTCTGGATGGTCAGGGCCTCTGATTTCTGCAAGGACAGCGATTCCTTTCTGTGCTTGCTGGGCATTGATGTGTGATGAGAGCCTTGCTGTATGCACTGGTGGAAGCATTCCTCTCTGTGAACCAACGCTCCCAAATCTTCAGGACCTAGAGTTGTGAAAATAGGAAGTACAAAATAAAAGTGGGAGTGATGAGGAGTGAAGCTATTCCTACTCCTAAGAGGGGACCAAATGAAACAAAACAAAACCAAAAAAAAAAAAAAAAAAGCCCAGGATTTATTTTTAAACAACTGCATACTTATTCTTACATGTTCAAACCTCAATTACCTTCAAAGTACTCTCCATTTGATGCAGTACACCTAGTGAGACATTTTATCCACGGGTCAAAACACTTTTTGAACTTGCCAATTTTGCCTTGCAGTGCTCGTGCTGTTTGTTATTTCACTTCCTCCACATTGGCAAAATGTTTCCCTTTGAGGACTTTTTTCATCCAGGGAAACAGAAAGTCTCTTGGGATGAAATTGGGTGAATAGGGAGGTTGGGTCAGGGGGGTCAGGCCATTTTTGGTCAAAATTGCTGAACACTCAGTGTGGTGTGGGCAGGTGTGCTTGTAAATCACCCATCATGAAATGCGCAAACACATTGCAAGAGTCTTCAAAGAAAAATCCACTGAAGCCAAATGTAGCCTCTCACAACACCAGCTGGTACAGCTATAGATGGCACCCCTAGAACACTCACCTACAAGGGGCCTGCCCTCTAGAAGATCATTCTGGTTTTTATTGGGCCCCCCCGTCCCCGCATATACTTCTTGTTTTGTGGATTCATATATTCTGAGTACTGGAAAAATAGTCCAATATATTGACTGCTGCAGTCTGAATGTTTGTGCCCCCTCATTCGTATATTGAAATCCTAATGCTCAATGTTACGGTATTAGGAGGAGGGGCCCTTTGGGACATGTTTAGGTCATGACAGCAGAGCCCTTATAAAAGTCTCCAGGGGGATTCTTAGCCCCTTTCACCATGACTCAGAATGTGGCTACCTCAATCTTGGAGTTCCTGGCCTCCAAAACTGTGAGAAATATAGTTTGTTGTTTATAAGCTACCCAGTCTGTGGCGTTTTGTTACGAGAGCCCAAATGGACTAAGACACTAGTGTTTAATTTAGAGCAAATTCAGTGTCCTTCAGGAGGATCATGCCTCCTCTGTGTCTGTTGAGTTCATCACTTTCTGGTTGGTAAGATTTTGGTCATGTGGTATGTGATAGGACAGGTAGATATCATTATTATGTGCCCATTACTATTCTTCCTTTAGTGTAAAACAAGTCCCTGAGTCTGATTTTCTTCCCTTAGAGGCCAAGGAACTACTATACAGGTTCTGCCCATGACCAAGTGAGTCTATTCCAAATACCCATTCACAGACTCAGGAAATAAGCCTCCTGGGAAAACAGAAAGGATGAAAAGGTATGATTTCCTGAACCACCAGGTGGCTTAGGGTAAATTGCAAACATGCCAGTAGGTCTGGAGCACAGGATGTGGGTGCTAAGCAAAGAGTGAAGTGAGAGGTAGGAGGGGGACAGGTCATGCACACCATTAAATGGCATGCTAAAGAATTTAGACACCATTTTAAACAAAAAGAATCCTGTACTGAAATTTACATTTCCTAAATCTTTACTCTGCTACAGTCTGGATGTAACATCGCAGAGGGATGACTTATGAAAGAAAGATAGTATGTGGGCTGTGAGAAACAGAGGATTCAAAAATCACTACATGTTTTGTTTGTTTGTTTGTTTTGCCTAAGAAACTAGAAAGATAGACTTCCCATGACCTGAGATGGAGAAAAGTGCAGGAGGAGCTTGCTTGGGGGAGAAGATTCTCAGTTTAGTTAGACATATTGGATACCTAAGTGAAGATGTCAAGGAGGCAGTTGGATATATTAATATGGAGTTCAGGCGAGAGCTCCAGGCTGGCAATATAAATCCATGAAACCCCAGCAAATAGATACAATTTTAAATTAAGATACTGAAGAAGATCTCCAGTGGAATGAGAATAAATAACAATAGCCGTCCAAGACTGGGCCTGGTACTTTCCAAAATTTAAAAGACAGGAGGGCAAGGAGGAATCAGAAGGCTGAGAAGGAGCAGCCAGTGAGGCAGCAGGAAAACATGATCTTGGAAGCCAAGTGAGGAAAACATTTCTCAGAGGATGTAGGAGTCAGCTGTGTCAAATGCTGCTAAGCCTAGTGAATTGAGAAAGGAGGACTGGTCCTTGGATGAAGCAATACAGAGGTCACTGGTGACCTTGACCAAGACTACTCTTAGTGGAGAAGCAGAGGCAAGAGTCTGGATTCCAAAGAAAATGTTAGGAGATGAATCCAAAATGAGCTATATAGGTGTCTCTTTTCAAGAGCTTTGCTGTACAGCAGGGCAGAAGAATGTGGTGGTAGGTGGTGAAGAGAGACTAATCAAGAGGGTGGGACAATTTTTGGTTTTGGTGGTTTTGTTTTGTTTACTTTGATTTTTTGATAAAGGAAATCACAGCATTCTTATCTTCTGAAATGAAATATCTGGTAGGAAAAGGCAAGAGGGAGTAGTAGGATTGATGGAGCAATATCCTTATATTAGTAAGTGAGAGTTTGGGGTCTAATGCAAGAAGTGGACAGATTAGTTTTTAGCCTAGGAGCACAGTTCATCCCAGTTACAGCAGAAAAGACAGTATATATGAGCACAGATAGAGGTAGGTGGGGAGATGTAGTACTGGAAGACTGGGGAACTCACTTCTAATTGTTTCTGTTTTCTCAGTGAAATAGGAAGCATGATTGTTTGTTTCTTTAAGTATTTGCTTGCTTATTTTCTGAACATCTGAGGGTACTGCCTTAATCCATTCACCCTGCCAGCCTCTAATTGCCTTTTTACTCTATCTGAAAATTCCCTAGTGACCAGAGGTCTCTGCAGTCAATAACATCTATGGAGGTAGAAGACAAAAAGTGGCCAAATATTTCAATTGGCACTGCAGAGCTGAATTTAGCCTGTAGCACACGCCCACAAATTTTCAGGGGAAATTACCTTTCTTGAGTTGAAGCTCTACATGGAGTATATTTGACCCAGTTCTATGGCATTTCTCCTTCTACCTTGCTCTGCTAGCTTCACTGCAGTATTCAAGGCTTTGGTCTGGGGCTGTAGGAGTCCTTTCAGTTCTCAGACTCCACATGAAAGAAGATCCTACATTGGCCACTTTCATCTTCAAGATAAGAGAAATAGTCTTTAAAAGGCAGTGAATATAAAAGCCTTAGAACAGTAGTTCTCAAACTTGGCTGATCATTGGACTCATCTGATTCACTCTGTAAACACAATACACTCCAAATAAGGATATGGAAAGATGCTCAATGTCACTAAGCATCAGAGAAATGCAAATTAAAACCATAAAGAGATACCATCTCACACCTATCAGAATGGCCATCATCAATAAATCAAGAAACAAGTGCTGGTGAGGATGTGGAGAAAGGGGAAGCTTTGTGCACTGTTGGTGGGAATGCAGACTGGTGCAGCCACTGTGGAAAACAGTACAGAGATCCCTTAAAAAAGTAAAAATGGATCTGCCTTTTGACCCAGTGATCCCATTTCTGGGAATATAGTCAAAGGAACCAAAAACTCTAATTCAGAAGAAAATGAACACCACTATATTCACTGCAGCATTATATACAATGGCCAAGATACAAAAGCAGCCCAAGTGTCCATCAGTAGATGACTGGATACAACAAGCATGGGGCGTGTACACAATGAAATACTACTCGGCTGTAAAAAAAGAAGAGAGTTTTATCCTTTGCGACAGCATGGATAGACCTGAAGAGCATTATGCTAAGTGAAATAAGTCAGAGAAAGACAAATACCATATGATTTCATTCATACGTGGAATCGAATGAACAAAATGAACTAATAAGCGAAAGAGAGACGGGATCATAGATGGAGAGCAGATGGCAGCTAGTAGGAGGGGTTGGGGGTAGAGGGGTTGTGCAAAAAGGGAAAAGGAGGTGTTCGCAGCTGCCACTGCACTTTAATGCCAGCGCCTCCTCAAGCTCTCTGACCTACAGCTGAAGGAGGAGCGGGGCTAAGTTAAGAGGTCCCTATACCATGGCTCATACAAAGCAGACTGCCAGCAAATTGACCGGTGGTAAAGTACCAAGGAAGCAATGGCTACCAAGCTGCTCACAAAAGTGAGTACTCTACCGGAAGGGTGAAGAAACCTCAGTTTTACAGCCCTGGTATACTGTGGTACTTCATGAAGTTACGTGATAGAAGCCCACTGAATTTCTGATTCTCAAACTTCCCTTCCAGCGCCTGGTGCGAGACATTGCTCAGGACTTCCAACCAGAGCTGGCTATTGGTGCTTTGCAGGAGGCAAGTGAAGCCTGGCTGGCTGGCTTTTTTGAAGACACCAACCTGTGTGCTATCCATGCCAATGTGTAACAATTATGCCAAAAGACATTCAGCTAGCACACTGCATACACGGAGAACATGCTTAAGAACCCACTCTAATGGGAAACATTTCATTCTTTAAAAAAAATTATCTTCCTGTTCCTGGTAGTTTTGAATGTTAGATATATTTTTCCATGGGGTCAAAAGATACCGAAGTATATGATTACAAGCAAAGAATAGGGAACATAAATCAGGTACTGGCAGTTTGTCTACTTTTATATGTATGAAGTTCTTAATATAAATGCAGGGACATAATGCATTAATACAAGTCAACATGTTTCAGGGAACGAATTTCAGCAGTTCCACTTTATAACAACATAAATAAACCTATTAAAATTTTCCAGGCAATGCCAGCATTTTGGATTTTTTAAAAAACAAGTCAATTTCTTATTGGTGGCAACTAAATGGTATTTGTAGCATTTTTTTGGGTTTGGAGTATTTTTATCATACAGTAGATTCCATCCATTCACTTTACTTTTTTTTAACTGAGTTGTCCTACATGCAAGTACGTGTTTTCAGTGTTGTCTGTCTCCTGTGCTGTTGCTGTAAGTTTATTATTAAAATACATTAAACTTTTGAAAAAAGAACTCTTAAGCTACAAGTAAAGCAGACTTGAGTAGGGTCCAGATATTACCTGAAGTCACGCAACTTTGGTGAGCTCATCAATAACAGCGAGGATAAAAACACCTTTTATTTCTCTTGCAGTTCCTGGAATGTTGCAAACATGCAAAGGATATTTTTTAAACACCTCACTCCCTTAAATGTTCCTCTCTCCCAGCATACTTAGCTAGTACTATTCACCAGTTTAACCATTTAAAGTGTATAGTTCAGTGGCATTAAGTACATCTACATTGTTATGCAACTTCTCCTTATTTTTTAAAAATAAATCTTATTGGAATGTGCACAGAAAGTTGCAAAGAGAGTACAGGCTTCCCACAGATTCCTTATCCAGTTTCCCCTACTGTTAACATCTTACAATACAATGGAACACTGTCAAAACTAAGACACCAACATTGACTTTAGACTTCATCCATATTTCACACATTTTTTCCAAAGTGTTTTTGTACTCCTAAATCCAATGCAGATACTCCCTACTTTAAAAAAAAATTAAGTGTAACTTTTTAGCAAAGGGTATAAAAACAACCCATACTTTCTAGGCACCAAGAAAAAACATTCTTCCCTGTGGACTAGTGTATCCTCCAGATGCCAAAACAGCTGTGCTTCCAGCTGTTGATACAGCTTTAGAAACAACTTCCATATCTTGACTTCAGTTTATACAGAGGGAGCAAGGACTGGTTACTATGAAGCTATATACAATGTAAAAGGGACCAAAATTTTAAAGCAAGATTTTCTTACTCCTCAGCATGAAAAATCAGGCTCAGGCTCCTAAGTGACTGTTTACTCATTCAACATTCCTTGTGATCCTATTATAGGAGGGTATTATGGTAGGCACTTGAAATACAAAGAGAAATGAGACAAAGTTTGTGCTGTCAAGTTGCTCAGTTTAAGGGAGAAGACAGACATGTCAGAAAGCAATTATAGTATATTGTAATAAAAGCTAGACTTAAGGTAAATGTAGGTTATAATGAGTGATGAGGCCAAGGAAGGTTTTTCCTAAAAGAGATGATGGCTAACATGAAAGAAGAGAGAGCTCATCAAGGATAGAGAGAAAGAGTTTTACCATAGGGTGAACATGAATAAAAGGAGCAAAGACAGGAGAAAAGGTGGCAAACTGGTTTTTTAAGTAGTTTGATATGGCTGAAGTTTTAGTGTGTCTATATAGGAGTAGATGGTGCCTGGTTAAAAATGAGTGAGACTGGTTATGTAGGGAAGACTAAGTATGTTATGAAATGTTCATGAATTTAGACTTTATTCTGAGTGGGATATAGAGCCATTGAAGAAGTGGCCAGTTTCGTATTTGTACTAAACTCTACAAGCATACCTCGGAAATGTGGGTTCGGCTCCAGATCACTGTAATACAGTGAATATCTTAATAGACTAAATCACAACCTTGTGGAGGGTCTTGCTTTCCATTTGTAAAAATGCACCATCTGTGAAACACAATAAAGGTTTATCTGTACTTGTACTAATGCAATACTAAACCAATACCAAGAATTTCCTACCACCAGGCTTATTTTGTGAGAAAAACTGCTACTTGTTCATGCTACTGTAAACAGTTTTTACAAAATGGTAGCCTTATGAATTCCTTACTTGTACCCTACATCTTCCACTGCTACCTCATACTTCAGTCTTTCATTGAGGCTATGTGTTCATGATACCTAGGAATACATTCCAGTCCCCAGATTCATCCCCAGTAAAGCCAATCTTGGCAGATGAAAGACTAAAAAGGCACACATGTAGTATACTTAAATGCTACAGAAAGCATGCAACCATTAACATTCTGGAAGAATAAAGATAAGTTAAAATAAGGATGTAAACTTATCCATTGACATTGGTTTTACAACTACCTTGTGTGTATGTTATTATACTCAATGACTTGCTGACAGTTCTGCACCTGAAGCACTGGCTGCAAGTTATAACCAGAGGTATATGTTTTAGCATCAGGGTACCAACAGCTCTCTGCATTGGGTAAATTGATCACAGACTCTATTTGGCCAATTAGTCTGAATGTGACTCTTGACTGAAGCAAGAGGGTATAAGTGCATGAGGGGTGTGAGCTGAGGTCTAATTCTGTGTTATTTAGGTGGGAGAGTTGCTCAGTGTGAACACTTTAAACATACTAATTTAACAATTCAGTTCTATTAGTTCAATAGAATAAAAGGAAAAGGAGTTAAACCAGAAAAAGTAATCTCACTGCAATAAAGTGCTGTTTTCAATTATCTGAACTGCTATATTTCACCAGTGTTTAAAAGTAGAATAACAAGCATGTCTCATGTTTTTTACTGTTCAACTAAAAGGGGAAAAAAAGATAATCATGGTTATATTCAGGGCCACCATTCTAGATGAAATAGTACCAATAAATTTTGAATGATTAAGTACATTTTCTTCATTCCATTAATTACACTCTTCAGTGCAATTCTGGGCTATTAGAAATGAAGTGTGCTCAGTTATACCAAAGAGACAAATAAAAATCTTGAAAGAATTGTCAATGTGGTGTTTACACCACAAAAATTAATGAGTTGTAGTGAATGTTTGGTTCAAGTCATGGTATTAATAACCAATTACTGAAATGGTGAAAGAGCATACTTTTTAAAGGTGGATTATCTGGTTCTTTTGCATGTAACAATATATCTCTTGCTAACATGGTAATAATAGTACCATCTCTGAGCCTTACTTTTCCTGGCTGTTAAATGGTTAGAATTTTTCCTATGTTGGGTGTTATGAGAACTAAGAGGAAATTTCTCATAAATGGCTAGAGCTTCCGTGATCAATGATCTTTTCTACATAGAATGTTCTTCTGTCTTTAGGGAGGCATCATGGCGCCATGGAAAACCAAAGGTTTTGAAAGAAGAGAGACTTTGGTACAAACATTCACTCTCCTTGGACAAGTCATTAAATCTCTCTAATTCTCAATTTCCTTTAAAAATGGAGACAAAGCCTCTGTTAGATTGATTTTTACTTAAAACGAAATATGCTTATTTCAAGATCACTTAAGTATTAGGCATTGTGTTGCAAACTTGATGTGCACAGAGCTTGGTGATTGACATCCCCCTAAAAGGCAAAACCAGAAAACCCTCAAAATGAGCATGAAAGAAGCTGGACAGTCCCTGGCTGGTGGCACAGTGGATAAGGTGCTGGCCTGCAAACCCAAAGGTTGAAGGTTCAACTCCCCAGCCAGGGCACGTAACCAGGTTGCAAGCCAGGTCTCCAGCCAGGTCCTTAGCTGGAGGCAGGTGAAACGCAACCATACATTGATGTCTCTCTCCCTCTCTGCCTCTCTCCCTTCCCCTCTTTCTAAAAAAATAATGAAATAAAATCTTTAAAAAAAAAAAAAGAAGAAGAAGAAGCTGGACAAGATATTGAAGGACACACAGGACCAAGATCAGCTTAGGATCACACACTAGGCCCAGAAGCTTCAGAGTACAGGAACATATCATATTTCTTGTCCCCATCAATAGGAAGTGTGAACCTAATACAATCTATGATCTAAAAGCAGTGGGGGTGATACGAAAGAAGCACAAATTTGGACCCCACATTGACCATCATTTTCCTGCCTTTATGAACTTTGTTAACTTCTTTTTAACAGATATTAAAATTTGCAAATTGGCTAAAAATAACTTTTTCCTATTATTGGAATTTGTGAAACAAAAATGCCCTCAAATTCCCTTTGGTTTCAAAAACACACCCATATTGCAGATGCATGTTTTTGTTTAATTAAAGTCATGTTCCAATTCAAGGTGACCAAAGAGAAGGGAATGAGCATTTTAACTACTGATAGTGACTTGGAAAGAATTTATCAGATATTTTCTGAAGATTAAAAAAAAATTGAAAAGACTGGAAAACTAATATCTGGCTCTATGTGACCTTATCTAAGGCAAAGAACTGTCTCAGAGGAAAATAATTCCCTAAGTACTTCTACTGATGATATTTGAGATTCTCCAAAAAATATATTTTGAGAAGAATTAGGTTTTAAATTATGAGAAGTTAAAAAGCTCCATATTTCATTATTTTTGAATCTCCTTCCTTCTTTTAACAACTTAAAACTACTTTATGAAAGATGTTTACTCATTTCCATATTTGAACATGGTATTATTTCAAATGTTTAATTTCATAATATTACTAACATAATTTATCAATATATGACTTAGTAAATATTGGATGCTGTAGTCTAATGCAATAAAAATAAAAGAGTGAAATTTATTTTGAATCAAACCATCTTTCATAAACACAAATTCTAATTTATGAAGACTAGAAATATATTTCAAGTATCCTCTCCTTGCTCTTTTTAAAGTATATTTTATTGTTTATGTTATTACAGTTGTCCTGATTTCCTCCCCTTTGCCTGCCTCCTCCCAGCCTCTCCCCTCTGCCAATCTCTTAGGCAATCCCCACACCATTGTCCATGTCCATGGGCTGTGCATATATATTCTGTGTCTGATTTTTTCACCTTCTTTCACCCAGTCCCCATCTACCTCCTCCCCTCTGACAGCTGCTAGTCTGTCCTTTGTATCTATGCCTCAGCTTCTATTTTGTTCATCAGTTTATTTTGTTCATTAGAGTCCACTTATAAGTGGGATCGTATGGTATTTGTCTTTCACTGACTGGCTTATTTCACTTAGCATAATTCTCTCCAGGTCCATCCATGCTGTCACAAAAGGTAAGACTTCCTTCTTTTTTACTGCTGCATAGTATTCCATTGTGTAAATGTACCTCAGCTTTTTTACCCACTCACTTACTAATGAATACTTGGGCTGTTTTCAGGTCTTGACTATTGTAGATAATGCTGCTATGAACATAGGGGTGCATATATTTTGATTCTGTGTTTTGAGATTCTGAACATATATTCCCAGAAGTAGAATCACTGAATCATTGCTTTTTAGAGAGAAAGTAAGGAATAGAGGAAGGGAGAAACATCAATGAGAGAAAGAAGCATCAATTGACTGGCTCCTGTACATGCCTGGAGCAAAGATTGTACATTTCCAGACTAGGGACCAAACACACAGCCAATGTATATGCCCTGACAAGAAATCAAACCCACAACCCTTCAGGTAAGGAACAATGCTCGAACCAACTGAGCCACACTTGCTAGGACCTCTCCTTAGTCTTTATTTCACTCAGCTTCTCCTTACTCTTTATTTCACTTAACTGCCCTATCCTCAGATATCTGGTCATGACCACAGCTCCTGGGATAATGTAAAAAAATACTCATAGGAGCCCTGGCTGGTAGCACAGTGGATAAGGCGCCAGCCTGTGAACCCAACAGTTGCAGGTTCGATTCCCCAGCCAGGACACATAACCAGGTTGCAAACCAGGTCTCCAGCCAGGTCTGTGGCTGGAGGTAGGTGAAATGCAACCATACATTGATGTCTCTCTCCCTCTCTGCCTCTCTCCCTTCCCCTCTTCCTAAAAATAATGAAATAAAATCTTTAAAAAAAAAATACTCATAGGATATTTGAAGACTAGGTCTTCCTTGTTTGCTTTCTATAATAAACACCATTTGTATTAAACAAAATATTGTCTAAAGTGCATTTGATTCAGAAAATCTCCCTCTCTCTCTCACACACACACACACACACAATCATAAGGACTTGCAGTATTCACCCAAACAAATAATACAACCATACGTTAGGTTGGTTATTCAAATTTCAGATGCTGCACATAGGCAAAGAATTGTAAGACTGACAGTATGATACAGATATAGCCACTTTGTAAGTATATGATTTTGGAGAGTGTGTATGGATGTACAAAGGAGCTGCAGCAAACAGAATTTTGTTCAGGTTTACGTTGGACTGCCTTTCCAAAGGCCAAGTGGTAAGTCTTAGGGCTCTTCACAAGATTAGAGCTATCCTTCTGAGGATAGGTTGATTGCACTTCTCTATCTATTAGAAGCTAAGAGTGGCCATGTGACTTACTTTGACGTGTGCTGTGTGAGCAAGAGTGACACACTTTACCACTGTGCAGAATGGAAGTCTTGAGAGCCTTTACACTCAATTGTCCCCTTTGTCACAACATTCATCAACATTCCAGATGGTGGCTGTTTCAACAGCCTGGGTTTTAGAGAGAAGACAATGTGGGAGCAGAGCCCTGAGCCAGTCTATGGAGAGTTTGTAGCGCAAGGCATAAATTTTGTCATTGAGGCTTGGGGACCATTTGTTCCTGCAGCATACCATACCTCTTCTTGACTAACATAGTTGATCCTTGAGATTCTATGAATCCATATTAGCTGGAGCTTTGCATTCGGAACTTGAATTACCGTACATGAAACCACTGCTCACAAAAAATGGTCACTGCTTGCTAGCTGGGGAAACTATGTTGATCAATGCTTGTTAAATGAGCAATCTCTTAATCCTATCCTCTAAGTCTTTGAAAGCATCTACATCGGTTATCAAAATACTTGTGCACATTTCCTGATCTCATGGTATTCAGCAAAAGACTAAAAATACTTATAGTTAAAATTATTTTTCTATTTCTGTCTTTTGATTGAGATGATAGAAAACCTGTATTTCTTTCAGCCAGCCGTGTTCAGGATTTGAATTCAAAGGGTTACACAGTACCTGGATTAAACTGTCAGCTGTATAAACTCAAGCTAAGAAAAAGTAAAGAGTTATTAAGTGTCCATTTAATACAGAGTCAGGGTGATCCTTGAAAGTTGTAGAAGGTGGTGTTTTGGAGGAAAGAAAAGATAAATTTAAATCTCAAATATCTACTAGCAACAAGAATGTGCAAGGAATATGTGACAGAGACATTATCAAGATGACAATATCTAGCATTCACCAAATCAACAGACTATGCATGAGAAGATTATGAAAAGCCTACATGATCATTTCCAAATAATTTTGGAGTGCTAAAGAATGGCAAGCAACATGGCAAGGTGCTTTAATAATGTATTTACTAAAGACACAGGACCAGAGTCATCATAATATATTTACCAGAGGACCATATCAAGACATCCACACTAAACATGACTAAAGCAGCATTTCCCAAACGGTTCTGCAGTATACTCTTTTAAAGTGTGCAGATCAGCAAAAGTCCCAAGTCAACCAGAGATCCGCCTTCATCTCCATCTGCCAGCTGCCTATTAGGCTCAGTCATTGAAAGAGCCTCTGGCTGTACTCTAGGTGCAAGAGAGAGGTTCTCAGTAAGTCACCATGTAGGGGTGAGTGTTGTTCACTAGACCGGTGCAGGTTCCAACTCAGTTTCAATGCTGGGTGTGAGGCCACTTGGCATATAACACAGTGTATACCAAGTCTAGCTGCCACTGGTTGGATGCTTACACACATTTGTGGTGCAGTAGGGTCTCAGGGAGTCCTCAGGGTATAGCTAACAGTTTATCAGGCTCAAACAGACTAAAAATTGGCAACATGAAGGGAGGACTCAGCACTGGTTGGGTACGTAAGGGAAAAATGTCCCTTGTCCTAGAACTACACAACTCAGTCCATCTCAGATTCTGTGAAGAGCCTAATCTCAACAAGGCAGGGCCACCAGGACTGTGGGAGTGTGGCCCCTCCCTCAGAGCCACACAACTCAGATTGTCCTGGATTCTGCCCAGACCTCAGCAGGGTGGGGACATGAGTCACAAAGGTCGGATCTCTGGGAGCTCAGAGAGTGGAGCTAGCAGGTCTACTGTGAGTGGAAGGCACTAGTAAAGTTCAGGGGAAAGTGGGGAGAATGGCCCCCACCCCAAAACCACACAACTCAGTCACTGATGCCCCCTGAGTGTGCCCAGACCTGTATACCCTGGTCCAGGCAGCTGACTCCTCAGCACTGCACAAGTTCCCCAGGGTGGGGCTACAGGGACTTTAGGGTGTGGGGCTATTGCATTCCCCCAGGTTGATGCTGCGTGGAAAAGAGTGCTCCAGCCAAGAAAGATGGTGTCTGCGATGTGGGAGAGGGGCTCAGCAGAGTGATCCAGGCAGATGTCCTTTCAATTCTCCCCAGAGCCACAAACCCCAGTTTCTCCTCACACGATTTGGGTTCACTCTGCCCTCCCTCTGCTGGAGACTCGCGTGAGTGGCTGCGATCAATTTTGTGCATTGGCCCTTTAAGAGAGAGCCTGTGTCTCTAGCCAGCTCCCATCTCACCCTGGTGGACAGAAACCCTGCTGAATTTCACAGCCAGATGTTTTGTGGGGACCTCTGTAATCTTAGCCTTAGCTGCAGCCCCTGGGAGCAGCCCTTTTTGCACCTCCGGCCTTTCTGCCAGTCTCACGTGGCTTCTTCTGTAAATCCTTGGTTATAAGAGTTCTTTTCAGCTCATCCTCAGTTGGTCATTCAGGTTTATTGCTCTGTATTTTAGTCGTGATTCCAGTTTGGTCTTGGGAGGAGGGGAGTGTAACACCTACCTGCTCCACTGTCACCTTGGATGGCTGAAGGCTCTACTGTTCTTATACTTGCAAGGAGTGATAGGATGCAAATAAGTGGAGAAAGCACTCTTTGAAAGCAATGATGGCACTTCTACTGTCCTTGCACATAAGGTGGAGAATATATGTGCCCAGACAAGTTGTCTGGGTGATTAAGTGGTGAAGAGGCACACAAGTCCCCTTCTAAAGGCTTTTACTTATTCACCTTATACTGAAAATAATCTTAAAAGTTAGGAATGGCTCTGGCTGGTGGTGCAGTGGATAAGGTGCCAGCCTGCGAACCCAAAGGTTGCTGGTTTGACTCCCAGCCAGGGCACATAACCAGGTTGTAAGCCAGGTCTCCAGCCAGGTCCCCAGCTGGAGGCAGGTGAAAGGCAACTATACATTGATGTCTCTCTCTCTCTCTGCCTCCCTCCCTTTCCCTCTTTCTAAAAATAGTAGATAAAATCTTTTTTAAAAAGTTACGGATGGTCAAAATCCTACCTTTTGTTACACAAACTAGAAATTAAATGGTTTTAAGAGTAAATTTCAAACCTGCTATAAGCCAGCGCATATGAAGTTGTATTTATGTAAAGTACTATAGTGTTTTTGCCTCTTTCCATTGGAGGATACTTTAATAGATCAGATTCCAATCTAGATGTTAAACTACCCACAAAAAGAAAAGACTATAACCTCCCAACAGTTGTCACAGCAGAGAGAACTCACAGCAGCAGAGGGAGAGGTTCAGAGAAGCAGAAATCTGCAGACCCATACAAATAAGAGATAAGCTATTTCCTGGGTAATGAGAAGTCATTTTGCAGATCCAATTTAGAGGAAAACAGCCAGCTTTAGAATCAGTTCAGGAAGAGTTGTTATTTAAAAATCTGAACTTTAAACAATTCCAGATGCAAAAGAGACCAAGACTCCTCTGCAATTAGTAATTAAGGTCCTACTACAAGAAAGAGATGACTTCAGGATAGCTAGTGAGATGCCAGAGTGTGACATCTAAAAGGATGGTAAACAGTACTTGAATGAAGAATCTGAGAAAAATTTAAGGAGCAAAGAAGGAAGACATACCTTCCTTAGGGTTTTAGCACTTTTTGTTGAATGGGAATTTTAAACTATGACCTCAACACTGATTTATTTTAAATCATATTATCTTTATAAACTGTAACTTAAGGAGCCCCTTCAAAAACTCCTGTTACACATATACATTATATGGACTAGTAATATGTGACAGACAATTATAATTAGGTTTACGAGCTGGATCATCAAGGTTATGTAAACAGTGCCTCTTATGGAATGACATCATTATGATGCTTACTCTTATATGGGTTTACTACACATTGCACATATATCAGCAATTTAAAGCTTTTCATGGATCAATTTCCAAATGTGTAAAAGAAGGGAGTTATAGTAAGTGAACTTTACGGTCTATATAATGTCTAAGAATTTATCATTCTAAGCACTGGTCAGTATTTTACAATATTTATTAAAACTGGTTTACCTTAGTTTAACCCACATATTCTTCATGGATTTGCAATCACCATTTATTATCTTAATTCCTAATTTACTCCATTCTGCCCACATCATCATTATATGTGATCTTTGGTAATGTGAAGGTAAAAATGAAGGTGGATCTCAGTGTGCTTTATTTTTTGAAGATGTCATTTATTTCTTTTTAGAAAGAGGGGAAGGGAAGATGCAAGGGAGGTAAACATTGATGTATCAGAAAAACATCGATTGATTGCCTCTCCCACACCCCCAACCAGGGACTGGGCCCACACCCAGGCATGTGCCCTGACCAGGAATTGAACCAGCGACCTTTTACTTTGTGGGACAAGATGCCCAACCAACTGAACCACATCTGTCAGCACTACTTTACTTTTTTAATTAAAAGAATTTCAAGTGCTTATTCTCTCAAATGTCCTTAGTACTTTTCTGTGAAGTAGATAAGGCAGAATGTATAATTGACTGATCATAGGACAGTAATAGCCAAATATTAATTTCTTGGTTCTTCAGCCTAAGATGCTCTTTGTATGTCTTCCTAATATTATGACTCAAGTAATTCTAGCCTGTGCAACCAGATCCTATATGGTGAACACGCAGGCCAGAATTCTGGCTACGGAGCCGGAATTGCTTTAGGAGTTAAGCAAGGTATTCTTTTAAAATCTGTTAGTCTGGCTCTGGCTGGTGGCACAGTATATAAGGCACCCACCTGAGAACCCAAAGGTTGCCAGTTCAATTCCCAGTCAGGGCACATAACCAGGTCTCCAGCCAGGTCTCCAGCCAGGTCTGTGGCTGGAGGCAAGTGAAAGGCAACCATACATTGATGTCTCTTTCTCTCTCTGCCTCCCTCCCTTTCTCTCTCTCTAAAAATAATAAATACAATCTTTAAAAAAATAAAATAAAATAAACTCTGTTAGTCTGGAGAGGCGATTTTTAGCAAGTGCAAGCTAAATACCGCAGTAGTAAAATTGTGAAAAACTGAGTCTTTTAAAACAACGGTGTGGCACTAAAACAAACACAGAATAGAATCATAAAGTTTGGTTTCAAATGTTATTTATTTCTTCTTGCACAAAATATATGTCATGTATGGTATAGGCATATAGGCTACCATAATAAAAAGAACATATGTTTTGAATCCTTATTAGCCATGTGCTACCTGGCAGTCTTTGGATGAATTACTGAGGTTCAATTTCCTTATTTATAAAAATGGGATTTTTTTTACAAGGTTAAATGAGATGTAATATATTAACATCCTAGCACAGAGCCTGCCATTAGGCAGATACTTAATAACCAGCTTTTGTTACTATCATTTTAGTATATCACCTGCTTAAGCATTTTACCATTATGGTATGCTAAGAGTATCTTATCTCTGGCTATCTATGTGGTATGTATATGTATGAGCTTGCCTGCTTATATTTACATACATATGAATAAAGAAAGTTTTATTTCAAAGAAGAGAACATTTTAAGTCCTTTAGAGGAGCCACATTGTCTGTGTTAAAATCATACAAGATTTGCAAATGAGAACACAGACATGGCAGGTAAGCAGTTGCTAGCCTTTCTGTGCATAAGGATTCACATTTTTAAAGATTTTATTTATTTATTTATTTATTTATTCTTAGGGGAAGGGAAAGGGAAGGAGAGAGGGGGAGAAACATGTGTAAGATTGATTGGTTGCCTCTCACACACCCTCGAATGGGGACCTGGCCCTTATCCCAGACTTTTGCCCTGACTGGGAATTGAACCTGTGACCTTCCAGTTCTCAGGCCTCTGCTCAAGCCAGTGAGCCACACCTGCTAGAGCCTGGCTTCCACCTTTAAAGAGCTATCTCAGAAACAAATAACTTACACAGTGAAATTCTGGTTGGTTTCACAAAATCCATCACTTCCCTCTGGTTTTGATAAATTACATTAAATATAAACTGCAAGTAGGTATGCTTTGTCATTTCTTATTTTATACTGCCCCCTGGAGTCAAAAATGACAACATTGAGTTGCCCTTTTTTCCTGAAATAATTTAATGGGGGGTTATTTAAGGGTGAGAATGTACATTGATACACTACATTTTATTCTTCGGTCAGAGACACATATAGATAATATGTGTAACATATATGTTGACTACAGTAAATACAGGCCAGCCTCAACCAAAATGATAAAAATAAGGAGAATGGTGTCAATTTAAAACTGTTCATAACTTAAATTTTGCACAAACTTTTCAACATATCATCACATTAAAATAAAGTAATGATGCAGCATTTAACTTAGAATAACAGATAAATAAAAAGTGGAATATCTTTAAAATTATAAAAGAGAAATTATAATAATGTGAAAATCACTTCAAAATAGGGAAAGTCCACTGTACAATGTTGACATTAAGCTAAGAAACAATGCAAATTATAAGCAATTGGAGCTAACAAGCAAATTGATAATCAACAGCATATAAGCAGGCCTCTGATGATTTGTTTTGATCAGGAAATAAAACTAACTACTGTAGAATAAGAAATTAATTTGAAGCCCTGGCTGGTGGCTCAGTGAATAGGCACTGGCCCACAAACCTAAAGGTCACTGGTTTGATTCCCAGCCAAGGCATATAACCAGGTTGCAAGCCAGGTCTCCAGCCAGGTCCTTAGCTAGAGGCAGGTGAAAGGCAACCATACACTCATGTTTCTCTCCCTCTCTGCCTCTCTCCCATCCCCTCTCTCTGAAAATAATAAATAAAATATTTAAAAATTTAATTTGAAAAGAATTTCTTTGAAATATTCCCTTTAACAGCCTCTCAATGACGTCCTTGGTGTTAATCACTTCATTTGAAACTCTTCTCCAACTTTTCATTCATTTTAATTATGTTTTTTTCTGTGTACAAGGGCTCTCAAGTAAATGGATTCAAATTATGTTTAGATAAAATATATGTACAATTATTAATTATAATTATTGTTATTATACTAAAGGAAGAGTCTTGTTTCTATTAACTTTCTTTAAATGACTCTGTCAGAATACTCATTACAGTAAGAACTCATTCCAGGTCAATTCTTATTAATCAAGTAGTAAGAAAGTTAAGAGTCTATAAACATCTTTTAAGATTCTCTATTTCACAGTTAGCAGTTATAATATTGGAAGATGAGAAGCCTTTTCAAATAAAATATTTTGATTCTGTTTTATTATTTTCCTTTAAATCAACATTCTTCTAAAATGTACCAAGAAGTCTAGTAAATTTGCTAGTCACTAGGTATAGAGAAATAATATAGAGAAACTGTTCCTAAGGAATTAAAAATATACTAGAAAAAAATGTGCTTAAATCCTTCTCCACTTTCCTGGCCTGCCTGAAACATAAAGTGCAATATATTGAATAACAGAATTATGTACAACATGAATAAACAGTCTAGAGGAAAGGGGTATCATCTCTCCTGCCAGTGATATTTCATAGAAATGACCTGACTTAGGACTGGAACAGAGGCATCTACAACTGGGTGGACCCAATTGTTGAAGAGAGGAGACTTCTCCTTAAAGAGGAAGCAAAATCTAAAACACAGAGACCTATGAGGTCTGTCCAGAAGGTACTCAGCCATGTAATATGGAAAATAGAGACATTTATTGAAGAAGATATGAGACAAGAAACATTGTACATAGGATGACGACTCCTTCATCCCCTTCAAAAGAGGCATCTTAGGACTTCACAGTTCTCCTAACTGCCATCAACTGTCCCATCATATTTTCCTGAATCTCATCACCAGCCTGAATGCTCTTCCCTTTCAAAAGTGATTTTAGTTTTGGGAAAAGCCAGAGTTGCAAGATGCCAAATCTGGGCTGTAAGGGGGCTAAGTCACCTGGGTAATTTGATATTTCACAAAAAACTGCATGAGACCTGATACATGAGTGGGTGCCTTGTCATGATGAAGCTGCCAATCACCCGCAGTTTCCCATAGCTGCAGGCTTCTGAAACATCTGGATAATTCTGCAGAGGAATGTTCAAACTTAACGTAAAATCAGATACCTCTGGGCCATCTCCAAATGTGCCAACATCCGAACCGTAAGGGTGCCAGAAGGATAAAAGAAGAGCAAGAAATAAAAAAACTTATTTGAAAAAAAATAATGAAATAAAATTTCCTTAATTTGGCAGAGGAAATAGACACAAATCCAGAAAGCACACAGAGTCTCAAACAAGCTAGACCCAAACAGGACCATACCAAGATACATCATAGTTAAAATGCCAAAAGTTAAAGATAGAAAGAGAATATTAAAAAGCAGCAAAAAAAAAAAAAAAAAAAGAGTTACCTACAAAGCAGTTTCCAAGTTTCTATAAGGCTATCAGCTGATTCCTCAAAAGAAACTGTGCAGGCAAGAAGGGACTGGCAAGAAGTATTCAAAGTGATAAAAAGCAAGGAGCTACAACCCAGATGACTCTATCCAGCAAAGCTATCATTTAGAATAGAAGGGCAGGTAAACTTGCTTCCCAGACAAAGCAAAGCTAAAGAAGTCATCATCACTGAGCCCTTATTACATGAAATGTTAAAGGGACTTATTTAAGAAAAAAAGGATCAAAACTGTGAACATTAATATGACAACAAACTCACAACTGAATCTAAAAAACAAAAACAAAAACAAACTAAGCAAACAAGCAGAATAGAAACAGAATCATAGTTATAGGGATCATTTGGAGGGTTATCAGCTGGGAGGAGGAAGGAAGAGAAATGGGGAAATGGTGCAGATTAAGAAGCATAATTGGTAGGGACAAAAGAGACTGGGGAATGTTAAGAATATTATAGGAGAGAGAGTAGCCAAAGAACTTACACACACAGCCCATGGCCATTAACTAAAAGGGAGGGGTTGTAGGAGAGAAAGGGGGTACCGGGCAGATATGGACAATGGATAAAAATTGGGATAACTGTGACAGCATAATCAATAAACTATACTTAAAAAAGAATGGCAAATTTCTGAAAACACTAATTATTAGTGAGGAGGTAGAGAAACAAGCAATAAAACATATTTTATTAGTTAGAGTTTGCAGGAAAAAAGTAGCACTGTGCCTAATGAAATTGAAAATGTGCATACTCTACAATTCAGAAATTTAACTTCTACATGTGTACCTTAGAAAAACCCATACACCGAAGGAGGGACCCCAATAAAAACCCAGAATTATCTTCGGGAGGGCAGGCCCCTTATAGTACAGACTTCCCGGACTAGGTGAGTGTTCTAGGAACCCATCTGGATTAGTGCACCAGCTGGCGTTGTTGTCAGAGGCTACATTTGGCCTCAGTGGATTTTTTTGAAGACTGTTTGAATGCCTTTGCCCATTCCATGATGGGTGATTTACGAGTACAGTGCACCTGCCCACATCATACTGAGTGTTCAGCAGTTTTTGAACAAAAACAACATAACTCCCATGCCCCACCCTATTCACCCGATCTTGCCCTGAGTGACTTTTTTAGTTTCCCCAGATGGAAAAAGTCCTCAAAGGGAAAATTTTTGCTGATGTGAAAGAGGTATATATATTAAAAAAAAAAAAAAAAAAAAAAGGCTGAAGCATTAAAAGGCATCAAAATCAATGAGTTCAAAAAATGTTCTGAACAAAGCCCTGGCTAACAGTGGATAAAGCACCAGCCTGCAAACTCAAGGGTTGCTGGTTCAATTCCCAGCCAGGGCACATAACCAGGTCGCAAGCCAGGTCTCCAGCCAGGTCTGTAGCTGGAGGCAGGTGAAAGGCAACCATACATGGATGTCTCTCTCCCTCTCTGCCTCTCTCCCTCCCCACTTTCTCTAAAAATAATAAATACATTAAAATCTTTAAAAATTGTTCTGAACAGTGAGAAAAATGTTTCAATAGGTGTACTGCATTAAATGGAGAGTACTTTGAAGGTGACTTAGGTTTAAACATGTGAGAATAAATACATAATTTTTATAAATAAATTCTGGTTTGGGGGGATCCCCCTCATACACCCAAAGAAATCTGCACATTATTTATTGCAGAATTGATTTTAGTAGTAAAGTGTTGGAAACACACACAAAGTTTATCTCAGTTAGCTATATCCATCTCCAAATTTGAAGCCTTGAAACAATGCTTATGTATTCTTGCTCACATGTATATGTAGAGTGCCTAAGGAGGTTCTACTGACCTCAACTGGGCCAATCTGGTCTTTGTTTCAGGTCTCAGATTTGGTTTAGATTCCCTTCAGTTGCCTTTCATTCTTGGACAAATGGACTAGCTAGGGCTTTTTATTTCTGCCATGGCATTGGCAGGAGTAAGAGGATAGGTTTGAATGTACATCTCAGGTAACTTCTGTATCATGCCCACTAACATTCATTTGGTCAAAGCAAGTCATGTGGCCAAGGTTAACATTAATGGGGTGAGAAAATATATTCTGACTGCAAGGGAAGAAATGAAAAAGTCACATTGAAAGGGTATGGATGCAGAGATGGAAGGAGAATTAGGTTCATTAACAAGAAATCAAGTATTTTCACTGGAGTACTCTCAAAAGCAAAAAAAAAAAAAAAAAGGAAACTCCAGCTCTATATTCATATAGCCACAGGGTTATATATTAGATAACATATCAGATTTGTTAAAAATAAAAAAGAAAGTATAAAAAGTTTACAAAATACTTCTTTGTATTATTTATGGATAAATACATATCCAGGAAAATCATAAAAACATGTATGGAATTTACAAACATCAAATTCTGGATAGTGGTTACTTCTGGGAAAAAAAGATGAGAGGGGATTGAGTAAAAGTATATGATGAGGAGTTTTGAACTACATTCTATAATTTTTTAATAAAAAGATCTGAAGCATATATGCAAGATTTGTTAAAGATGATGCATGAAGCCCTGGCTAGTGTGGCTCAGTGGATAAGGCACTGGCCTGCAAACCCAAAGGTCACTGGTTCGATTCCCCAGCCAGGGCACATAACCAGGTTGCAAGCCAGGTCTCCAGCCAGGCCAGTAGCTGGAGGCAGGTGAAAGGCAACCTGATGTTTCTCTCCCTTTCTTCCTCCCTCCCTGCCCGTCTCTCTGAAAATAATAAATGAAATCATTTTTAAAAAAGAAATGATGCATGAAAAGCAGTGTCATGTAATTGTGTAAAAGAAAAACTTCCTACCAGCAATGTGATCCTAGATAAATTACATAACCTTTCTGAGAATGGTTTCAGCTGAAAAGGAGAAATAATAATAACAGCCTATCTCATAGCATTGTTTTATGGATTAAATGGATTGATGCATGTAAAGCACACAGAACAATGCAGGTACAAAGTAAACACAAGGAATATTAGCTATTCGTATTTTCCTCCATACATTTCTCTATCTTTGATAAATTTCATAAAAAGTACATATAATATAAAGGAGAGACACTGTCCTGCAAACCCAAAAGTTGCTGATTTGATTCCCAGCCGGGGCACATAACCAGGTTGCAAGCCAGGTCTCCAGCCAGGTCTGTAGCTGGAGGCAGGTGAAAGGCAACCATACATTGGTGTCTCTCTCCCTCTCGGCCTCTCCTTTTCCCTCTCTCTAAAAATAATAAATAAAATCTTTAAAAATATCCAAAGGAGGGAGATAGTAGATAAGTCTAAGGGTTTAGGTATTTAATTCACAAACCATACTCTAATCCCACTCATTCTTGTCATCAATAAGATTCCTCCTAAGGCATTCACCAGTATTCACAGGGCATTTTATAATAAGGGTTACAATATTTGTAATCTAATTCTGTCTTTCATCCTAGGGCAATTCACTATTTGTGTGGACTTACATTGCCACCAAATGAGCCTTTTAGTTCTTTCACCTTTGAAGCTTCATTGATCCATACTACTTACACATCCATGGCCCTCCACATCTAGGACCTTGGAAACAGTCTGGAACAGATTCTTCTGAAAAGAATGCAAATAACTTACTGGTGTTCTTCCCAAGTCTCATATGCCCAACCTGAGCCTGACTACCTCTCTTCAGCTTCACTGAGACCATTACTGTTTGCCCTGGATTTTACCACTGTCTCACAGCCAATTATTACCCTACTGGCCTCTCCTATTTCTATACCATGACAGAGTCCTATGATTTATCACCTGGACTTGTATCTCACCTGCACCTTTTACTCCTATGCATTGTCATGCTCACCTTGTAAAATCTCTATCCTGGACTGATGCTATGTCATGGCTATGCCCTAATAAACATAGTTATCTGCATACAAGTGGAGATGATCAAGCAATGATACACACTGATCTCCAGTCTCGACAAAGCCCTCCCTCCTTTTCCACCATGTTATGAATATTCACAACTCTCAAACTCCACACCCATTTTTAAGCTGTTGATTTTTGTTTCCAGTTCATTATCAAGAAACGTGAGCTCATCCCATGTGTTCTCTCCTAACTTCCTGTACATTATTCCATTATCTGCATACATTTCCATTCCCACATCATTCTTCCAGTCTCAGAGGATAAAATATGCTGGCTCTTTCTCAAGGCCAGTGCCTCCTTTGTGCCTTCAATCTCATGCCCTTCAGCAAGACCAGAACTAGAATAAGGCAAGAGATGTGCCCAGGATACAAGATTTAAAGAGCACTCATTTTTAGGGGCAGACCCTGTACTTGCACAACCCTAAGACTGAGGCCTCCTGAAACTCTGTGTCCTGTACCCTTCACTTGCCTTAAAGAAGTCCAGTCCCTTCATCCAGTACCTTGATTTATCATTCATCCCCACTTCCTTTATCTTCAGCCTCCCCCTTCTACATAGTCTTTCCCCTCCCTCACTGTATACAATGTTCAAGTCATGCTATTTCTTTATGTTATAAACTTCACAGAAGGTTGCTCTCTTCTGTGGAGACCAGAAGTGGTCTGCAATTTTTTGTAACTAGGCAGCTAAATATGACTAAGTCCGGTATTCCATAATAGGAAGTGAATGTGGCCCTCACACCTAAGCAGCATTCTCCAATAACAACTCTGTCATTAGTAAAGATGATATTGTGACCTCTGTATGTCCTACACCTTTTGTCTTTCCCCCCTGAGTTTACTTAAAACAAAGACAGTGAAAAGAACTGCTATTTATTGGGAGCTGCTCAAAGACCCCCAATGGCTACATTCCCTCCGAAACATGCCATTCCTTCTGCTTGGAATCGGTCTATAGCCTAACCTAAACCAGGCAACTCTTATTCACCCTTCAATCTCAGTTACTTTCTGAGGGAAGCCTTCCCCCAACCTAACCAGAAATTACAACAAATACGCCTATTGTGAGCTCTCCTGCAACTAGGTACTTCTATTTTGCATCAACAACCATGGTTGTAATTGTATATTTATTTGAGTGATTATCTGATTGACTTTCTCTCCTAATAGAGTGTAAATGCTAAGAGGGCAGGAATAACACCCAATCTTGCTCACCATATAACTCAAGTGCATTGAATAATCTACTATGTGTGTGCCAAGCATTGTTCTAGGCACTTGAATGCTAAACTTGCTGAATGAATGAATAAATGAATGACACAGTTCAGATTATACCTTATCTAATAAGCCTTCCCTAACAGGCCTAGGTTGAGTGTCCTAGGCCTCCATTTTCATACGGCAGCAATGTGGTTCACTTTCATTCATGTGAACATTATGCACTAGAATTCTTTATGACTTTATGACTATATCCTGACCTTTTTGAAGGCCACTATTTCATTATATTCACCTTTGAATCTTTAGCACACAGCACAGTCACTTCCAAAAATAGGGGAACAATAAATTTTTATTGAATAAATGAAACTATGTAGGCTTTGCTCCATAACAAAAAAGAATAGTCTTTTAAAATCAGGTGGCAATGACAGTTAAAACAGGTCAGTAGGTCTGGTTGCATAGCTATGGCAAGTTTCCTTGAAAAGACTGTGATGTGTACTGTTAATGATAATGCAGATATTATATGATGGGTAAATCAAATCTTCTACCTTCTTTAAATAACAAGTTTGTGGTGCCTTTTTCGCCAAAGTAGTAAATGCAACTTTAACACAGCTATCAAGTGCCTAAGTAACCCTCAGATATGCAGAAAATTAAGCCACTGTCAAAAATAATGCAAATAAAATTTCGTTTATAAGAAGAAAATCAAGGGGATGGGTGTAATACAACAACCATAAAATTTTTAAAAAAAGAAGAAAATCAAAACCAAGTTAAAAAAAATAGAACATATCAATGTGACCATGATTCCATCTAAGATTTGTAACTGCCTTCATCAGAAGCATGAGGGCAAATACTTCTTTTCCTAAATTTGAAAATTTAGAACAATATCCAGAAAAAAGTTAAATACTAATATCAGAAGATTAAGCATTTGTACAAATACAACACTTTACAGAACTGTTGGATATACATCCTTCCAGTATGTTACAAAATACCTAGAGAAAAATCATTATTGTTCCCATTTTATAACCAATGAAACTGTGGTATACAATGCTGAAGTGATTTACAATAACATGGTTATTAAGTTTGAGATTTGAGACTTTTAGATGATATAATACTGTCTCCCCAGAAAGGGAGAGTAACTCAATACATCTTTATCTATGTTCCGAAATTTGTAAGGCCACCCTGTAAACTCCAATAGCTAACACATCCTAACATCACATCTATATTACTGTGATTCAATATTTTGGATTAAATGGTTAGAAATGGCCTTTATGTGTTGGGTAACACTCTGGAAAAGTTTGTACAGTGACTTACAGTGGGGATTTTGTTGAAGGATTTTTATGGCCAAATAACTTTTTTGCAGTCTTCAATGTCCATATCCTTGTTATCATTTGCCCTAGAAAATCTACTTGTAATAATACTTTCCTTTTTCAATTCCAAGTACCAATTTTGTTTATTTTTAACACCTTAGGAAATCTGATATCTGATCCTTCTGTTTGAAATGCTTCAGAATCAATAGATTACCCTTAACAATCCTTCAAAATACCTACTGGGATACTGTTTTCTAGCCTATCATTTAGACTTTTAGATAAAATGATAATTTCATTACTCATTTCTTCATGAGAATGGCTATTTGTTAGTGTTAAGAAAGGCTTTAAGATGGCTTATTTCAAAACATAAACATGCTCGATCAAGTCCAGTCATTTATGAGGTAGATGGTAGAACAAGTAAGGAAAGAGAAGCCCTTGTTGCCATGAGTAAACAAAATATGTAGCTGCCATGCCATCAGCCTATTTGAAAGGAAAAACATGCCTGCTCTAAATATTTTCCTGTCAGTTTGTTATGCTACTTTTTAAAATAGTTTTATACCTTTGTAAGTGTTACACACACACACACACACACATACACACACACACACACAATCTAAACCTATACCTAGCATATCAAAACTCAGGTTTAATGGGTATTACTGCCTAGAACAAAATTAAGTAAGTGGAGATATTAGTCATGAGTTGATTCCAAGAAAAATGTTAAGTAAACGATAAACAGGTGCTGCAACAGGTATGGGCAAAACTGTGAAAATGGTAAACAAATGTTTGACATTAGGAGAAAACTTGATTAAGAAACGCTGTCTTCATATGATATTTGTCCTTCACTGACTGGCTTATTTCACTAAGCATAATACTCTCCAGTTCCATCCATGTTGTTGCAAAGGGTACAAGTTCCTTCTTTCTTTCTGCTATATAGAATTCCATTGTGTAAATAATGAGCAAAACTAACAACAAGCAAAACAGAACCAAGTATATGAATACAAGGAATAGGCCTTCAGTGGTCAGGGGAAAAGGGGTTGGGGGAAGGGGGGAGGCAGAGGCAAAGAAGGGGAGCAGCTTAGACAAGAACCTAGTATAAAGGAACCATGGATATGGACAACAGGTAGGATTGACTTTGGGGGGAATGGGTGGGTGGGGAGGGGGACAGAGGGGAGCAAAAAGGGGATGGATGTAATACAACAATAAAATTAAAAAAAAAAAAAAAAGAAACGCTGTCTTGCCCAGGCTGGTGTGTGGGTTCAATGGACTGAGCGCTGGCTTGAGAGCTAAAAAGCTGTCGGCTCAACTCCCAGTCTGGGCACATGCCTGGGTTGTGGGCAGGTCCCCAGTTGGGGGTGTACCAGAGGGCAACCAATCCATGTATCTCTTGCATATGGATGTTTCTCTTCCTCTTTTTCTCCCTCTCTCTAAAAAATAAAATAAAATATTAAAAAAAAAAGAAACAATGTCTTGTAGTAGCTTATTTCTTAGGCTAAGCAAGTTCTAAAAGGATGGTGGTGATGACTAACATTAGCTTTTAGTGTCTTCTGTCACTTCCGTCTAGAAAAGCCCTGGAGGAACCTGGCATAGGGCAGGAACTGCTGGACTGGTGGAACAGGAAGGCCTGAAGCAGAGGGCTCTGTTCAAGGTTTGGAATGCACAGTGAATGCACATGAGAGAAAGGAGTGGGTCCGTCAAGGTGGTAAAGGCCATAGATGACAGGATTTTCCAGCCCCAGCAGGAAAGGATAAAGCTGAGTATGGTGTATTTTCTGTTACTCAAATTGTCAACTGACATAGAGTCCTTGAAACAACTGTGTACCTGAACTCTGCCTTGCCTTAGGATGGATTCCTTCCAAGAAGACTTCATAGTCCCTCATGAAAAATGGATCCCTGGAGGTTCCGTCTCACAGGCCCTCCAAATGCACTCACATTTGTCTGAATCCTAGGCTAAATACAATGTACACTGCCAAACAAAATGAAGTGCCAGACAGCATGCACAAATAACACAACTTAACACAGCAAAAAGGATGCATACTGTTTTAAGAAATGGAATTAATCAAATGCCACGGGCTTAAAGTGATATAGATGAAATAAAAACCACAGTGTACTGCCTCTTATTTATGTGTAAACTCTTTCAGGAGTGTATCTTTGGAAGGCTTGTGGAGGCTAAAAAATTAGAGGGGAAAAATGGTAAGATGACAATATAACAGTAAAAACAGATACAGGTTATAAAAACATGCATATATATATATATATATATATATATATATGCATATATATATGCAGGGTTATTTTAATGAGCAATAATTTTCACTGAAATGATGACAGAAACAAAAACAAACATTTTTAATCCCATTTGTAATGTAGGTGTCATATGATGTTTTGATACATTTCTTCAGTATTTTCAGTATTATACAGTGCAATATATCTTGACTGGTGATAGGGATAACAGCAGTTACCTGGCCTCTACCTGCAAATGTATTTGCATACAAAGCCATCTTTCCCTTTTGCTTTCTAATAAGCATAATGCTTACTCACTCTTCTGTGGTCCAATCCTACCCACTGTGACCTTTCAATGGACTTCTCTTTATTATTTACCCTTTGAATATCATTTGAACATCTCTATTTTTACTGATTTCTTCCTTTCAAAATGTAAACCTGTTCAATTAAAAATAAAGAGCATCGTTTGATTCTGTGGTACCCTACATCTACCACTGTCCTATTCCTCCCCTTCACAGAGAAAGTTATTTCAAGAATTGTCTACATTTGCATTCTCCAATGTGAAAAGCTTTCTAGCTTCCTAGAGTTAACAAGTGGCCTTGTTTCCCACTTGTGAAACCCATTTACACCTGCTGTCCAGTGTTAAAATTAATAGTGTCCTCTTTCACTCTCAAAATGAAATGTTTTGGATGATAAAATTATACAGTTACCCTATGCCTGCAATAACACGTTAAAAGTAATTTGTAAAAAAGAAAACTTAACAAAATTCCATAACAGAAAACACATACATACAGTGCCTAGAATTAAGCAACATTAACTATTTTTAAGAGTAAGTTAAAAAATTCTACCAAGAGACATTAAGATGACAAAAGCTATACAGCGGCCAAGAAGTAGAAGATGATCTAAAGATGGTAAAAAGAAAAAATTTAAGTTGAATATAACTGCAGTTACACTCTAAATGAGATTTTCCAGGAAACTTTACAAAATGATACGTATGTTTATATAGAAGTGACTATCAAATAAATGTTGGAAGAAAGACTAATCCTAAGGGAAGCACTAGATATCATGAAAATTAAGTATGATATAAAGCTAAAACAATAAAAGCCATGTGATAAGCAGTATATAAAAAGCAAAAATAATTCACTCAAGATGGGATGTAAAATATTAGAAAGTATTTTTCCACTTGATCTCAAGATATAAATTAATATTAGTGTGAACGTGACTTGACAGTAGTACAAGTATATAACAAAAATAAATATACATACCTTGATGGTTCATGGACAAATATTTTGTATTGGTAGGCATGTGTGATCAAAAAATGTTGAGAACTCTACTAAATAATTCAGAAAAAGATCTTGTCATATGCAAAATGTAATATATTATGAAGAATATCATAAAACACTGGGGAAGGGATAAATGATGCTGGTATGATTTTTTAGCTATTGGGTGAATGATTTATATAGCCATCTTATTTCATGCAGCAAAATAAGTTCCAGCTGGGATACAGAAATAAATGTGAAAATAATTATTCAATAAACTCCTAGAATAATATAAAGAAGAATATTTTTTTTCAAGTAAGGGCATGGAGACTGCCTCTGTTTAAAAGTAGAAAGAAATCAGAGAGTAGTGTTGATAGAAATGACTGGAATAAGTCACAAAATTTCTGAATTGCAATATGTAACTAGGAAAATTAAAAGTAAACAATACATGGAGAAATGTAATGAATATGTCAACTTACTTTAAAAGCTCAATAAAATGTTTAAGAAGTTGTTAAAACCCTTTATGAAAAATTGAGCAACTGATATAACACATAATTCACAAATAATTAAAAATTGCTAATAGCATTGGGAAAAAAGGTTCAACATTAGTAGGTGTCAAAGAAATAAAAATAGTTTTAAAAAATATTAAAACTTCACTCCCTTCCCTTCTCTTTAAAAATAATAAATAAAATATTTAAATATATATATATTACTTTTTAATAGATTTTATTCATTATTTTTTAGAGAGATGGGCAAGGAGGGAGGAAGAAAGGGAGAGAAACATCAATGTATGGTTGCCTTTCACTTGCCTCCAGCTAAGGACCTGGCTGGAGACCTGGCTTGCAAACTAGTTATGTTGCCCTGGCTGGGAATCAAACCAGTGACCTTTGGGTTTGCAGGCTGGTGCCAATCCACTAAGCCACACCAGCCAGGGCCTAAGATAATCAGTTTTGATATGAAATATATAATGATGACCCAGTATGTATATTAATCTGGCCTAAGAAAATCATGCTGCGAATGGTAAAATCTTGATACAGGTAGATATTTTATTGTATGATAATTCACACAATGCAAAATAGACACACAACACTGTATGATTTCAACTATAATGCATCCTAGAAAAGGCAAAACTATGGAGACAAAAAAGATTAGTGATTGCTAGCGGTTGTGAGGGAGGGATAAAGATGTAGAGGACAGAGGGTTTCTATAGCAGTGAAACTACTCTGCATGATACTATAATGGTGGATTCTTGTCATTATACATGTACATTTGTCCAAACCCACAGTGTACATTTGTCCAAACCCACAGAATGCACAACACTAAGACTGAACTTTAATGTCATCTATAGTCTTTAGGTGACAATGTGTCAATGTAGGTAGAGTCATTGATTGTAACGATGTACCACTCCAGTAGGATATGCTAATAATGGGGGAGGCTGTGCCTGTGTGGGGGCAGGGGATATATGTGAAATCTTTATTTTCCTCTCAATTTTGCTGTAAACCTCAAAGTGCTCTTAAAAAGTAAAGTCTTTAAAAAATAATTAGACACACCTACAACTTTAAAATAAGGGAATGTTATCTCATTTATCAGGCAGTGGTTAAAAGATGATTAAAAATTACCTTATACTCAGATGCATATTAATTTTATAGGGTTAAAGTAAAAATAATCAAGAGTATAAAATTATGTATCCTCCGTGATTTCAACTACATAATTTTCTACACAGGCACAACTCTGGTCTGAGGAAATATTAGGTTTTAAGTATGTCATGCTGTGCCAAAGAAACTCATATTTCTATCCTCACTGCACAAATAATTAATTTGGATAATGTTGTGCTCAGAATACATCAGTGTATTTGGCATAAGAATATTGAATCTCAATCTCCTTCAGCACAGTAAATCAGAAAATAGAGTGTGGTCTACAGATAATTGTGGACAATATCCTATGTTAAATTGATTTTGTTGGTAGCTTAAAAATGTACCTTTGATATTTGCCTCAAATTTTTATCTACTTGTTCCAGCTGGAAGGCAGATATTAGTTTGGTACAGTGCTTAACATAATGCCTTTCCCATAGTAAATGCTCAAAATATATCAATTAAAGGAGGCCAATTAAGACACTAGACCTGTAAGTAGTAAAAATTATAAAACCAACCCAAATTTTTGGGATGCCATTTGGGAAACTATCATACTTTGAAACAACTTTTAAATTATTCAGAACATTTTTGAAAATGAGAACATTGTTTTATAAGAGCAAAGAAAAAGGCAAATGGTAGTCAAATTTATGGGCCATTAGAGAGGAAAGAATTAAGTGATGGAGAAATGACCCTCCTGAAATCTGCCTAATTATTTATGTACTGTGGTGGACAGGGAATAGTAGCCAGCAAGAAGCAATAAACAGACAAAATGCATTATCTTATGTCTCTTAAGTTTAATGTGGCAATAATCATGTGCCCAAATACCATTAGCATTTGGCACAAAAGCCAGATAAGTAAGTGGAAAGTCATCTGGAAGGAGTAAAAATGACACAGATGCCTTAATGGAGAAAGATTTCCTTGTTTACTAGTATTTTATCTAGATCATAAATATGTAGAAGAGTAAGAGGTACAGACAAAATTGTATCAGCAGTGTTTATGAGGGTGAGTTTTAGGGGATAAGGACTTGGGATTTAGCACTGGGATCATAGAGCATCACACTAGTAGTAAACAGAGTCCTTTAGAGAGCAGTGAGTATGGCCTTTAAGTTATAAGTCTCAAACTTCCCTTCTAATTCTTTTTAAAGTCCATTTTATTTACCTATTTTTTTGGCAGGGGGGGCACTTGACAGCAAACCAATGATGATTAAGAATAGGAAAAGGAGGCGTCATGGATCTTTAACTTCCATCCTCAATTATCGTTTTTAAGTTTGCCTGTTTCTGAAGTGATTCTTTGGAGCACAGGTATACTCATTTACTTATTGTCTGTGGCTACAACAGAATATGAGGCCTGTCTGAAAAAAAGGCCCACTGTTGTTAATGTAATGAGAACAGTTTGTGTGATATCCGTGTAACCTGGCAGCCAAGAAGAGTGGACTGAAATGTGCATATGTGAACAATGAAGACTTCATTGCAATAGTCAGTGGGGTGGTAGACACTGGTGAGTGAGCATGTGTACTGTGTGGCTGTTGCATTCAAAATGATTGAGTGAGTAGAGCAATGAACCTGCATCAAATTTTGCATACAGCTTCAACATTCTTCCATGGGAACTATTCAGATGATTCAGAAGGCTGCAGCTATGGGCAACTGATGATTGGCAGCTTCATCATGACAACATGCCTACTCATGCATCATATCTGGTACAGCGTTTTTTGTGAAACATCAAATCACCCAGGTGACTCAGCCCCCCTACAACCCAGATTTGGTGCCCTGCAACTTCTGGCTTTTCCCAAAACTAAACTCACCTTTGAAAGGGAAGAGTTTTCAGACCATCAATGAGATTCAGGAAAATACAACAGAGCACTGATGGTGATTGGGAGAATTGTGTGAGATTTGAAGGGGACTGAGGCATCATTGTGCTATGTACAACATTTCTTGTATCTTGTATCTTCTTCAATAAATGTCTCAATTCTTCATATTACATGGCTGGATATCTTCTGGACAGACCTCCTACAAAAAGCCCACAAAGCCTAAAATACTTGCTATCTGGTCTTCTACAGAAAATCCTTTCCAATCTCAATTAGATAAATGTGCAATTCTAATAATTGTATATCAACCAGAAAAAAAAAAACAAAAACGTGAAATTATTCTCAGGCAAAAGGAAACAGAAGCCACAAATACAGCAAACCAGGTCTCTGCCTCCTCTGGTGGCTTCTGGTACACAAAGCCAGGTGTGATTTTCCAGGACCATTTAAAGAGGCAGGAGGTACAGGTGTCCTGCCACAAAATAGAACTTCTTTCCACTGATTAGAATTTTTCACAAGTTGCTAGTTTTCCACAGTTACTTTGTAGGAAGTGCGATGATAGAAAGGGCTTGTCAAAAGTTTCAGTATTGAAAATATCATAAATACATGGCTGGGATCCCAGAATAAGAAAGTTTATGTTTTAGACATGTTGTGTCTCCTTCACAACTAGAAGAAATTTACATCTACCGCAAAACTAAATAAAAACAATGCAGAAATTTCAGAAAATAGAACTACATGGAAGTGCCACAAACAAAGAAATAAATAAATACTTAGCCAGACAGGGTATGACCTTTGTCTCCGTGTTCCTCTGTAGCAGGTCAAACTCCCACCACCACAACAAGATGGAGGATACATAAAAAAAAGAAAGAGGCAGAGTGCACATCATTTGACCCTTAAGCTGCCATGTGTGAACATTCCTTTGGTGAAGCCCACATGGCAAAGAGCTGAAGGAGGCTTTCAGAGAGCTGAAACCAGAGAGGAGCTGAGGCCCTCAGTTTAATGGACCATAAGGAACCAAATCCTTCTAACACCCATGTGAGCTTGGAAGCAGATCCTCTCCCAGTCTAGCCATAAGATGAATACAGCCCCGGTGACACCTTGAATGTAACATTATGAGAAATCCAAAACCAGAGGACTTAGCTGCCCACACTCAGATTCCTGACCCACAGAAGTTCATGTTTTAAGATATGAAACCCAAAAGTTAGTGACAAGACAGAATTCTAGAGTTCATATTGGTATTTACTTAGTTTGCATAAGTGTATTGGGTCTGACAAGAGCCAAAGCAAAGTATTTGACATGATTTGTGAAGAACCCACTATATTATTTCCCAGCATCTTTCCCTTTTGGGGAAATAGACCAGTAGCAGAGGAGTAGAGGGACTTCAGTTTGCATTGTTAAGGGCATCCATCAAAGGACTTGTGATTCTGTAACTGCTTGATATCATCCAAGTTTTGGAAAATTCTCACCTTTTCTTTGTAATTAAATGCTTTCTATTTTGAAAGAATGAACACTTAACTGGACCACTGAAAATATTGCTTTCTCTCTATAGATCTAGAATTCAAAATAAATAAAGACTTTTTAAATGTCACCTTTTAAAAAGTATGTCTAAATATTTGTGGTTTTTAATATCTACACAATAAAAAATAATACCCCAATGTTATAGAGAAAAGAATGGGCACATTTTCCTTTGGCTAAACTAACACATTATGCATAAAGGTTAAAGAGTCACCTGTCCTAGTGTTCAGTTTTATAATGACTGTCAGTAAATATGATGGTCCTATACAAGTCATTTTATGGTCCTCACTTCTTTCATCTTAAAAACTGGAAGTATTATTTTGCTCTGCCTGTTATAGTTAAATACACTGTTCCTAAAAAAAAAAAAAAATTAAAAGATTAGAATCCAGTCTAACTAATGTTTACTGAAAAATCCTTTGAGATCCATTTTTCTTATAAAAAATCATTGCTGAATTTTCCCATGACCTAGCCACTGATAATGATAAAACTTCTTTTTAATGGGTTAAATATGCCCTTATGCACTCTTATCTCACAGTCTTGAAATTTCATTGTACATTATGATATAATTATAAACTTCTCATATAAAAGACAATATATATTTTGACCTCCCCAACTCCAATTTACTGGTAGGGTATAGATTCTTATAGAATTTTTAAAAAAATTAACTCACATGCTGATGAACTCTTTAAAGCTTATAAATTATTATGATTTTACATTTGAAAAATATTCAAGGTGACAATTTTGCCTGTTTATATATGTAAATTTTTTTCACAAATTTGGAATCTATTCTCCCGAAATAATTTGATTTGACTAATATTTCCTTGATTTGGGTTTAATGGGAAAAATTTTTCTGAAAATAGACTATTGCCTTGGGCTTTTAGAGATAAACAAATTCTTTGAGTTTTGCTACTATAAGTTTGTCAAATTATTGCTGTTAAATTTTATGAAGATTTTTATTTTCATTACTGGTTATTTAGCAGTGAAAGAATTAGACCTGCAGAATCAGAGGATGAGGAAGAGAAAACAATCAGGACAACAGAAGGAATCTGAATAGAAAAGAAATTGTAAGAAACATTAAAATCAGGAAACTTAAAGCAAGATCACAGAATCAAGACAATAATTAAAACAGGTGACAACTGTCTATTAAAAGAAAAATGAAAATAGAGTGAGCTAACAAAAAATTCTACCTAAAATAAAATTAAACTGAAGGATTAAATTAGAGAATTTGCAAAGGAGTACCAGATGCAATATTATAAGTGAAAGAGAACACTCCCAGTGACTGTCAGGGTCCTTCAAGGTGAAAATCCTTGATGAGTAACTAACTAATCATATGTTAACATTGCAAGAAAAAAATAAAAATAAGCCGCATCTGGTGGATGCTTTCATTATGGATCTATAACAAACCAATTGGATTGGTGACAAAAATAAGTAATAATAGAGTAGGAATATGAAATATGAATGATGTATTAAGTTAAAAACACATTAACTTCTATATGTATTATGATACTATTAAAATCCATATTTTTATATTTCTGAGAAGTGGGGTTATAGGTCATTTAAATTTCCTTTTGTGGTTTTGCATGTTTTAAAATTGTGATTACAATCACAGAATTGCTTTGTAAACAGTAAAATAATTAGCGTACAGTAAAATTAAAGTTCTTTGACTTTTTTTTGGGGGGGGGACTTTTTTTTCCAATTTTATTGTTGTTGTATTACATCCATCCCCTTTTTGCTCCCTTCTGTCCCCCTCCCCACCCACCCTCTTTGACTTTTTTTACTTTCTCTGTTTACTGATTCTTACATTCCTGCTTTTGCTCTCACTGTTTGCCCTTCCCCTCCAAAAAACTCTATTTTTTCTCTATCTATTCAAATTGTACCTTCAAGACCTCTATGAAAACTTCTCCTACAACAGATCTGATCTCGCTCACCAATGTTCATCTTTAGCAATGGAGAACAGAAGGTAAAGGCTTAAAACTGGTGACATCACACAGACCAAGGTTTGAACATTGGCTTTTACTGATCGTGTAATCTCAGAAAAGGCAATTAACAACTTCATGGTGCATTTTCCCCATCTGTTCAAATAATTTTAAAATAATAACTATTTCATACAGTTACTACATGAGAATTAAAAGCTGACACATATAAACTTACCATTGAACTTAACACATAGTAAGTGTTCAATATTACTGCCTGTTCCTTGAGCAAATGTTGTATTCTTTTATCTCTTTTATGTCCAGCAAAATACACCATAAGATTCTTTCTCCTTGTTATGAATTTATCTAATGAAAACAAAAGTCAACATACAGTAACCTCTGAAATATTGGGCCTCACACATCACCTAAAAAACTTTGAATTTTACACGAATGGGCAATCTATCATGTTTCCCTGCATTTTGGATGTTAAATATCTATGGAGGTAGCAACCAAATTAATCATTTAGAAAATTCTCAAATAATTTCCTTTATGAGCAAAATTTTATTTGCAAGTCATTATCTACATTCTCATTAAAATTTTAAAAGATTTTAAGGTGGAAGATGGCGACAGAGTAGAGAGCAGTGCTGATGGTGTTCTCGAGTACCAAAGCAGCTAGAGGACAGGATAGGGAGCGTGAGAGTCTTCGGGACCCTAGGAATTGGAACAGGCAGCATCAGGACACAGGGGAGCAGAGCCCAGAGGCAGAGGAGGCCAGCAGGACAGTAGGTGAGGCGTTCCCGACTGACCGGCGGCGGGCCGAGGTCGGCTCTGGGCAGGGGCAGCTCTGCCCGGAGGGGCGCATTTGACTGGGGCCAGTTCCGGGCTCCCTGGCGACTGGAAGTCTCAACAGTGAAGTGCGGGCGGCGAAGGCAAACGCAATAGGGAACGCGGAATTGAACTCTTGCAGGGGAGGGACTGTGTGAGAGACTCACCCCGGCAACGGGGAGAGGAGGCTCCGCGCGGGGCTAGAGGCGGAGGAGAAGAGTCCTGCGGGAAGCCGGAGCGGGGGAGCGGGAAGTGCACCGGCGGGGCGGCGAGAGGGCCGAAAATGGAGCTGCTGGGCCACCGGGGAAACAGCAGCTAGAGGCCCCTGCGAGGGGGGAGGCCCAGCCCTGCACAACCACACAGGCCCCCAGGCTCCGCGGGAAACTCCAAGCGGCGAGCCGGCAAGCCGGGAACTTGTGGCGGGGGTAACTGACCCGCCATTGCGGGAGACAAAGGCCGCACCGCCCACGCCTGGGAGGGGCTCATCGCAGAGGCCGCGTAAAGGACTCTGAGGAGAGCTGATTGGCTTGGAGGCGGGGTGCTCGCCCCGGAAGGGCGGGACAGTGTAGGCGGACCCCTGACAGTGTTGACTGACAGGCCCGGCCTCCTCCCGGAACCGCGGGGGCGGGGCCAGTCATCACGGGGGCCAGTCATCACGGGGACCAGCGAAGTTGCAGGCTGCCCTGCAGAAGTGCTGGGTGCTCCTCACGGGCAGGAACCTCCGCCAGGAGTGGGAGGGGGCACCCTGCGGGCTCCAGAACACCAGCAGCCCTAAAACCCAGCCAGGCTGCTGAAGGCCCAGCCTACCTGGGGGCGGACACTCAGAATCAGCCCTACTGTGACAATCAGAGGCCCTGCCACGCGCCAAGACCGGCTAGAATATAGACTATAGACTGTAAAGTCCTGACCAAGAAAAAGAGGCAGCATCAGGAAAGGGATTGCTGCCAATCTCAAGCACCTAAATTATACCGAGAGCAATATGAACTATTAAGCCTCAACATATCCTTTGCAAAAGTTACTCCTCACATATTCTTAATCCCCCCCATACCTCAATCCACCTAAATATCCAAGACCCTCCCCTACTCTCGAATTAAAGTCTATTCACTCTGTGGCTATAACGCATTCCCAGTCCTCAATCTAAGTATTCCTCCCTTCCCCAG